>CM033470.1:348136039-348234427 GCA_019447015.1 Hymenochirus boettgeri
CAGTAATTTGCAATATCATATAGTATCCCCCATGATCAACCATAACTACAGTATGATGTAATATCAGTAATTCTCAATATCATATAGTATCCCTATACCAACCAGAACTAACTACAGTATATGTATTAATTACCAGTATTTCAATATCATATAGTATCCTATGACCAACCAGAACACAGTATATGTATTTAATATCAGTAACTCTCAATATCATATAGTATCCCTATACATGTACTGTAGTTCTGGTTGGTACAGGGATACTATATAATATTGAGAATTACTGGTATTAATACATGTACGATTGCCATTTGCAGTCAGGAAAATGTTTTCCCCCTTGTCATGAATGTGAGTGGCATTTTAACTCTCATTGGTAATATCTATAATGGCAGCAGTAATGTTCAACTTCTCTCACATCAATAGAAGTGTCAATCAATATGGCAGCTCCCATCTATTTCAACCCAGAAGTACTCAAAGGGTTAATAAAAGCCTCTGACCATTTGTAGTATTCCCCTATCTCCATTTGTTATTTGTTTAACGCAGCAAGGCATCTGGTTGAAGGAAGCAATAGACGTTAAAATTCACAGCCACAAGCAGCAAAAGTCAGACTGACCAGTAGGAGACCCACAGTTAGCCCTTCTGCTTTACAGAAGAGTTAAACCAGATGTAATTTCATACAATTCATATTTCCTAATAATTCAAGGGAAGGAATTATGTCATATTTTCCCAAATAATGTCAGCTGACACTGGAATCAAGGCGTATCTGTTCATACATTTTGTAGAATGAAGACTTCTTGAGAATTCTTGGTCATATTCATATGTATATCATTTTTGGTATCTTCGGATTGTATAAAATTAGTCCATTACAAAACCATATTCTGTATGTGAGATGTACAGTACGTAGTATAGACTAGAGGGAAAATACAGATTAAAAGTTCCCTCCAAAAGGTAGGATACACCTCCCAGGGTATCAAATCCACCCTCTAGGGACCAGACTGTTCCCCGATTCAGGAGAGAGCATGAAACAGGCTTCCATTTAACATCAAGACAAGAAAACATCACTAGCCAATTAGGCAGACCCTACCTTTCTGGACTATCTTATTGGACTCTGTCATTTGTTTTACCATATTGGACTTGCCAAGTGTTCATAGACTAATCAGATGCCATTTACTCTGAGTATTCTTCTCTTTATCCTATTTACTCTTAACTGCGTGCTACCTTTAATGTTTATTTACTATAACATTTTTCTTTTTATGCACTGTTTTGTACTTATAATAAATGGTATAAAATAATTTAAAGGGTAACTGTCCTATTGTGAGTATATCCCCAAGCGAAGTTGTTTTTGAAGTTACGCTACAATATAGAAAAGGATTGTTTAGATATAGATATAACATGTATAGAAGTTATTGGTGCAAATAACATTTTCTTATAGGATTGTTATAGGTTAAGGGGTGTGTATAATGTCTTATATTATATATACATGTTGCAGGTTATTCCGCTGCCTCGGAATGTGGTGGCAGCTTGTCGTTAGGTATTGAGATATATTTTAGTGTGTGCGGTTTATTTATGTTCTCTACCCCTCCTTCTCTGTTCTGTTTTTTTTTTCAAACTTTCAGTTAGTTGTGAGACCCCTTTGCACTGTTTTTTTATTTGTGCCTGCCTCTGGATAAACTGATCATTCATCCAGGTTATGGTGTATCTGTAATATTCATCCATCCAGATCATGGTATATCTGTAATATTCATTCATCCAGGTCACGGTATATCTGTAATATTCATCCATCCAGGGTGTACGGTAACATCTGTTAATATTCAGTTCATCCAGGTTTCATTGGTATATTGTTAATGATTCATCAGCAGGTCATGGGTATATATGTATATATCATTCATCCAGGTCACGGTTATAGCTGTAATTATTCATTCATCCAGGGCACGGGTATTATATGTGAATTTCATTCATTCCAGGTCACGGTTTATTATCGTAATATTCATTCATTCCAAGGTCACATAGATCGTAATATTCATCACATCATATGGTGAGGTGATATCGTGAATATTTATCCATGGTCATGGTACTTATAGTGTTGACGTTATCCATCCAGGTAATGGTTTTCAGCTGTAGTACTTCATTGCTCCAAGGTCCATGGTATATCTCCCTCTGTAATATTCATTCCATCCAGGTCCATGGTTAAATCCCTGTATATTATCATTCATCCATGTGTCATGGAATGTCTGCATGTATGCAATTAGATAAACTGGACTGTTCCAGTTATTGTTCTTGCAAGAATTCGTAGTCATCCGACTGGCTTTTCTCAATTCAGGAATGACATGTACAAGAATACTGTTGCAATTTTACATGTACCTTGCTGAAACATCCCCAAATTAGATATCACAGCAATGGTGGCGTTTAAGGGCGCTGATTTGGATGAGTTGGCTAAGAGGGTTGTTATGGAGCCTTGATACCGCCCCCAGATGTAAGGTGTTCCAAACAGCATTTGTACATGGCGCACAGTCGCTGGCCCTGTCGACCCCCCCCCACCTATATATTAGGCTGGGTTTCATTTATTTCACATAAAGGCCTCTGAACACCTCTTCTTAACCAGTCACGTTAATTTGCCAATATGTTAAATTACAAATCTTCAAAAGGTTGTCCTTATCCTTACGAGGCAGGTACCGGCCTGTCATGACCCGAGGGAATAATTGGCTCTTCTGTGTGGGGCCATATATTGATTTGCCAGTTTGCTGTTGGTCTCCCCACATACAAATCAGAAGCATTCTTCATGCACTGCACTGCGTATATTATGCTTGTGCCACTGCATGCAGTAATATGAGTAATTTCTTGTTCAATTGCACTGAGTATATGATGTATTCTTCACTGCACTGCGGATTGATGTTGCTTTTCTTGTGTTTGGTTATTTGGGTCTTTCTTTCTTTCGGATTGGTTACCCAATTGCGCATCAGTGTTGTGTTCGGTTTTAGCAGACAGGGGGATACGGTTGTTTTTGTGTTTTTGGAAAATTCTTCTTTAATTTTCTCGGGAGGACCCTGCTACATATGGGATGACCATGTTATTCCTCCTTGTCTGCTTTCCCCTTCATGTTGGTAATTCGTGTTCTTTCTTCTTCTACTTCTTTGACCAAAGGCCTAGTCTGGCTATCCACAATTAAGGGCTACTCTGAGATGTTCATTTCTTTAGACTCGCCTCTGTGCTAGTGGGGATGGTTTCGGCTCCTCTGTGTGGCAGGGTTATGTGGACCCCAGCTTTGATATTAAAGGGTGGTGGGAGTCAAACATCAAATACTGATCTGTGTGTGTTGGTTTTCTGTAAACCTCTACTTCCAGGTTACCATTTTCCTTAACTTCTACCAAGCAGTCCAAGAAAGCCAGTTTGTTGTTTTGTATCTTCCCTTGTGAATTTAATGTTTTGGTCCACCGCATTAATGTGTTCTGTGAAAGCTTGTACTTCCTTCTGGTGGATTTTAACCCAGGTGTCATCCACGTATCTGAACCAGTGGCTGGGTGCTATGCCCTTAAAGGTATTAAGCGCCTGTTTTTCTACCTCCTCCATGTAAAGGTTGGCCACAATGGGTAAAACTGGAGATCCCATAGCACATCCATGTTTTTGCTTATAGAACTTATCCCTGTATTTGAAATAGGTGGTATTCAGGCACAAGTCCAACAAGGAACACACCTGTTCTGGGTTGAGATCAGTTCTGCTGGTAAGGGTGCTGTCTTGGCCTAGCTGTTTTCTCACCATGTCAACAGCCTCCTTGGTGGGTATACAGGTGAAGAGAGATGTCACATCATAGGACACCATAGTTTCTTCTACACCGAGTACTATATCTTCAATCTTGTTGGTGAAATCCTGAGAGTTCTGGATGTGATGCTTAGAACTTCCCACCAAAGGTCCTAAGATGTTAGCTAGATATTTTGCCACCTTGTATGTTACCGAGTTGATGCTGCTGACTATAGGTCTTAGTGGGGCCCCTTCCTTATGTATCTTTGGGAGTCCATATATGCATGGATGTGCCTTACCAGGGTAGAGGCGATGATACATTGCTCGATCAATGGCTTTATCCTTTTGCAGCTGTTGTAGTAAGTCTATGACCCTTTTCTTGTACCGGCTGGTGGGCTGGTGGGATCCCTTGTTAAAGCCTCATATGTGTTGTTATTGGCCAGGAGCATGGTCACCTTATCATGGTAGTCTGAGGTGTTAAGTACCACTGTGCATCTTCCCTTGTCTGCCGGTAGAATGGTGATACTGGTATCTTTCTTGAGGGATGTTAAGGCTCTTCTTTCCTGTGTGGTCAGATTAGAGGAAGGAGTTTTAGCACTGGCTAAGGCTGCAGATACCTTAAGGCGAAGTTGTTCTGCCTCACTCTGTGATACCTTATTACTGTGGATAGAGGCTTCTGTGGCTGCTATAATATCCACCACAGGGATGGCTTTAGGAGTGATGGCAAAATTCAAGCTCTTAGCAAGGACTTCCATTTCTGGCTGGGTCAGGGTCCTGTTAGACAAGTTTCTCACCCATTCCTCCTTGTTAGATGAAGTGACACTTCCCTCCTTTTGTATCCAAGGTAGTTGTTCTCCCTTGGGGGTGTTCTGGGATGACAGAATAGAGAACTTGTTCTGTTGCCTTTGTTTGCCCTTACAGTGCTGAGAAAGCTGTGCTTGTTTGGTGAACCCCATCACTCTTTCCCAGATGGACACAGGTAGCTGTGAGGCCAGGTTCTGTTCTAGTTGACTAATGTTGTGCATTAAAGCATCGACTGTAAAATGTGTCTGTCGTACCCGTTCATTATATAGATATAACTGTGTATAGAAGTTATTGGTGCGAATAACATTTTCTTACAGGATTGTTATAAGTTAAGGGGTGTGTATAACGTCTTATATTATATATACATGTTGCAGGTTATTCCGCTGCCTCAAAATGTGGTGGCAGCTTGTCGTTAGGTATTGAGATATATTTTAGTGTGTGCGGTTTATTTATGTTCTCTACCCCTCCTTCTCTGTTCTGTTTTCAGTTAGTTGGAGTACATTTTCTGATTTAAAAAAAAAAAAAGGCAAGACCAGAGTAGGGGGTTGTGACACCACTTTGCACTGTTTATTTGTGCCTGCCTCTGGATATACTGATAAATAGGGATCATGGGTAGGCTAAAAGGGTGAACTAGATGGACATGGTATATCTGTAATATTCATCCATCCAGGTCATGGTATATCTGTAATATTCAATCATCCAGGTCATGGTATATCTGTAATATTCATCCATCCAGGTCATAGTGTATCTGTAATATTCATTCATCCAGGTCACGGTATATCTGTAATATTCGCCATTTGATCTAATTGAATACAACAGATATACCATGACCTGGATGGATGAATATTACAGATACACCATGACCTGGATAATGAATATTACAGATATACCATGACCTGGATGGATGAATATTACAGATATACCATGACCTGGATGAATGAATATTACAGATATACCGTGACCTGGATGGATGAATATTACATATATCCATAACCTGGATGGATGAATATTACAGATATACCGTGACCTGGATGAAGGGATATTCCAGATATACCGACCGTGACTGGATGATGGATATCCAGATATACCGTACCTGGATGAATGATATTACAGATAACCGTGACCTGGATGGATGAATTTACAGATATACCGTACCTGGATGAATGAATATTCAGATATACCGTGACCTGGATGAATGAATATTCCAGATATACCATGACCTGGATGGATGAATATTACAGATATACCACCATGACCTGAATGACAACTAAATACAGAATATTACATAAGTAGACAATATACCAAAAGTGACCGGATGGATGAATATTTACAGATATATCTACCCTGACATGAATAACGAATACACCCTTGGATATGAATACTGAACAATATAGCCATGACCTAGCCCTTGATGCATCGAGGGCAAAATCCTGAAAATTCTTCTGGCAGTTAACGCAAAAAAAAATGAAAATCTCCTGGCAGTGAAAGGGTTAAAGGAATCGCTCCTGCTCATAGACTGGGGGGAACTGTGTATATTCATTATCCAGGTCACGGTCATATCTGTAATATTTCAATCATCCAGGTCCACGGTTATATCTGTAATATCAAATCAAGTCCGATATCTGATTCATCCAGGTGGATATTGTAATATCAATAACCAGTTAACATAGTTAAACTAGTAGTAAACATAGTAGTAATTAAGGTTGAAAAAGACATTCGGCCATCAAGTCCCAACCTATTCCCTTTTTTCTTTTTTTTTAACCCTACCTAACCGTGTATCCAGAGGGGAAGGCAAAAAAACCCCAGCTAAAAAAAGGGGGGGAAAAATTACCTTCCTGACTCCAAAACGGCAATCGGAAAGTATCTGGATCAACAAGATCTATAGCATAAATACCACGTATTCTCAATAGTTTTTTAGTTTTAGAAACTATCCAGGCCTTTTTTAAAGTTATTCATGAACTTGCCAATTACCACCTCTGCTGGAAGACAGTTCCACAGTTTCACCGTTCTCAAACTGTAAAGAACCTCTCCTAACTTGAAGATGAAACTTCTTTTTTCCAACCTTAAAGGATGTCCACGAGTCCCTTGATATGACCTTAGTGAACAATGCACCAGAGAGTTCACTGTATGGGCCATTAATTTATTGTATAAGGGTATCATGTCCCCACGCAAACCGCCGCTTTCCAATGTAAACAGCCCTAACTTGTCTAATCTGCTGCAATATTCAAGCCCATCCCTCCTTATAATTTAGTTGCCCTTCTCTGAACTGCCTCAATTTCCAAGATGTCCCTTTTGTATATGGGTTCCAAAAAATGCAACCGCATATTCCAAATGTGGCCTTACCAGTGCCTTTGTAAGAGGGAGAATAATATTTTTCTATCTTGATTCCATTCCCCTCTTTATACAAGGAACTATATCTTGCTAGCCTAGCTGTTGCTACCTGGCATTGTTTGCTACAGCTAAGTCTGTTATTACCAGAACCAAATCTTTTTTCCATTTCAGATGCACTTAACACAGAGTTATTTATGGTGTAGGTGGCACAGGGATTATTAATCCCAAATGCATCACCTACATTTATAACATGAATATCATCTGCCATTCTGTGCCCATTTTGATAATCTATCTAGGTCTGCTGCAGCACTTGCACATCATTGGAAGTTTTCCAAAGCTCGCATAATTTAGTGTCATCAGCAACACAGAGACCTTGCTCTCAATGCCCCCTTCTAAGTATTTATAAACAGATTAAACAGAGCGGCCCCCGCCCCGTACAGACAACCTGAGGAACTCCGCTTAGAAACTTTAGCCACATAGATGTAGCTCCATTAACCACCACTCTCTGTTGGCGTCCAAAACCAGTTCTCTATCCATGAAAAAATGTTTTCGTTCAAGGCAAAGTCTCAGTTTTTACATTAGTCGCGTATGTGACAGTATCAAAGGCTTTTGCAAAATCCAAAATACCACATCCACAGCTGTGCCTGAATATAACTCTTACTCACTTCTCATAAAAAACCAATTGATTTGTCTGGAATGAATCTATTTTATAATCCATGCTGACTACTACTAATAAGATGATCTCTGGAGACAAAGTCAAGGATATGATCCCTTAACAAAGTTTCCCCTCACCTTCCTACCACTGATGTTAGGCTTACGGTCTATAGTTACCAGGCTGTGAAAGACTACCTTTTTTGAATATTGGTATTATTACATTGGCTTTTTTCCAATCCAAGCGGCACATCCCCAGGACAAAAGCGAATCTGAAAAGATGAGACACAGTGTGCTGTGAAGGTTCTCATTCAACCAGGTCATGGTATATCTGTTGTATTCAATAGATCAAATGGAATTGAAATGTAGTTCTTGAAGACGTTTCGCTAGTCATCGACTGGCTTTCTAATTCAGAATGACTTGTACAGAATCTGTGGCAATTATGTACCCTGGAGGAATCCCATTAGCATATCACAGCCAGGTGTTAAGGGTGGAGATAGATAGTGGTAAGAGGTGTTCTAGGGAACGCCCAGAGTAAGGTGTTAAAAGCATTGTACATGGCAGAAAGTTGGTGTGGGGGGGGTTCGACACCAACTGTCTGCCATGTACAATGCTGTTTTAACACCTTAACTCTGGGCGTTCCTATAAACCTCTTGCCACTTCTAATCACACCCTTAACACCTGGGCTGTGATAGCTAATTGGGATTCTCCAGGGGTACATAATTGCACACCGTTCTGTACAAGTCATTTCTGAATTGAGAAAGCCAGTCGGATGACTAGCGAAAGTCTTCAAGAACTACATTTCAAGTCCAGTTGATCTAATTGAATACAACAGATATATGAGGAACAGTGGTCTTGCTAGAACGAACTAAGCTCTTTTAAAATCCTAGGATTGCCATCCATCTGGTCCTGGCGCTTTATTGATATTAACTTTGTCTAATTGATTCCGTACCATATCTCTGTTATCCAATGTGGAAAACTCTTCATTTCCTCCCTGCCACATTGTTACAATCCCTACTGTAAGGATTCTCAACAGTAAAAACCGAGTAAAAAACGGTTAGCAGATTAGCCTTCGGCATCCTCTACAACCACTCAGCTCCATTATGTTAATGGTCCACATTCTCAGTCCTCATTTTTTACCATTTATATAATTAAAAAAACATTCTGGGGTTGGGCTTGTTTGTTCGGCAATCCTGTTTCATTTTCTATTTTAGCTAGTTTAATTGCTTTCTTGCACTCTATACAACTTTTGAAGTCCCTGTAGCCGTTCTGTGCCTTCTGCTTTCAAATTTTAAACGCCTTTTCTTTTTTTCCATTTCCCTTTTACCTGAGCATTAAGCCATGCAGGAGTGGGCACCTAATTTTTTTACACTTGTTTCCAAAGGAACCGATTTGAATGTTTAGTTTATATCCCTTAAAGTGGGCCACATTCTGCTCGATCTATACCTAGAAAAACAGTTCCCCCAGTATATGAGCAGGGCGATTCCTTTAACCCTTTCACTGCAGGAGATTTTCATTTTTTTTGCGTTAACGGCCAGCAAGAAGAATTTTCAGGATTTTGCCCTCAACGCTTTAGACTAATTTACAGTAGGAAACCTTGCAGTAATCAGGAATATTATACATTGTTTTTTAGCACACCAAAGTCTACTTTAACATGGTAACAGAATTTTGTAACTTTTCTGGAATTTTACTGGAATTATGGGTAAAAATAGTAAAAAAAATGAAAAATTTGCAAATTTCATCTGGATTTTTTCCCATTTTTACTGATAGTTATCTTAAGGTTACGCACAAAATCTTACTGTTTCCAAAGCTCAGATACTCCCGAGTACACGATACCAGTATATATGTAGGTACCCCATTTTCCTGTACAGGAGACCCCTCAAACTAAAACTGCACCTCAAGAAATATTACACCAAATTAAAATGTATAACCACTACTGACAGTAACATAGAATATCTTCCAAATTAACTAAATATCCCACAAGTGAGATATTTTTGAAACACACACCCGCAGGTATTTTATGAGTGAGGTAGTTTCGATCAAAATGCAGATACCCGGGACACAGCTCTGCGTCCAAGTGAAGTTATTTTCTCACATTTTCCTTTTTTTCTCAACTGTAAAATCAGAGACAAAATCAATGCAAATTTCAGCTAAAAGCTGTGGAGGAAAGTTCAAACGCATCTCAAATATGAAAGCAACCCCTCCCGAATAAAACGGTAGTGCCACATTCTGGGTGTCCCAGAGACATGGCTACCAACTAACCCAGAGCGTGACCAGTGCCAATGTCAGTAGCAGCAAAAAAAAATTAGCCAGTTTTGTATTGAACAGTCTGCAGTTTTTCACAAAACACCCCCCCCCACTCAAAACTAATATTCCTGAATGAAATCTACACACCTAGCTATGTAACGCTGTAGTTCGTTCATTCATACCATCAATGGTGTGGGCGCAGTTCTTCGTAGAAGTTGCATTTGACAGATTTCAAAAAAAATGAACATCAAACAACATTCAAAAAGGTAGAAATCATGCCAAAACCTATGGAATGTAAAAAAAAGTTACCAAATATCAATCTCCCAATGTCCTGAATCAAAAGGTATGCCATATGTGTGGTTACACACTGGACGTGGAAGCGAAAGCCACAAAAGTGGACATGCATTGATGGCTCAGAAACAGCGAAAATATTTAGCCAATTCCGAATTTGGACAGTCTGCAGTTTTTTCCACAAAACACCCCGTAACTTAGAAAACCCCCCAAACTTATATTCCTGAAATCTACACACCCTCAGCATGTAACACTGTAGTTTGTTCATTCATACATCATAATGGCGTGGGCGCAATTCTTCGTAGAAGTTCGCATTTGTCTGAAAAAATGAACAAAAACAACTTCAAAAAGTAGGAATATGCCAAAACCTCAGATGTAATCTAAAAAAAAAGTTACTAAAATAATCAATCTCCCAATGTCCTGAATCAAACGGTATTATATGTGTGGTTACACATGCGGACTGGAAGCGAGAAAAGCACAAAGTGAGACAAGTGCCAGATGGCTTCAGAAACAGCGAAATATTTAGCCAATTCGAATTTGGGGACAGTCTGCAGTTTTTTTCCACAAAACACCCCCGTAACTTAGAAATAACCCACACAAAAACATATATCCTGAAATCTACACACCCTCAGCTATGTAACACTGTAGTTTGTTCTCATACCATCAATGGCGTGGGCGCAATTCTTGTAGAAGTTCGCATTTGTCTGAAAAATGACAAAAAAACAATTCAAAAGGTAGGATCATGCCAAAACCTCATGTAATCTAAAAAAAAGTTACTTAATATCAATCTCCCAAATGTCCTGAATCAAACGGTATGCCATATGTGTGGTTCACCACGCGGGCCGTGGAAGCGAAAAGCCCACAAAGTGAGACAATGCACGATGGCTCAGGAAAACAGCGAAAATATTTAGCCAATTCCGAATTCGGACAGTCTGCAGTTTTTTCCACAAAACACCCCGTAACTTAGAATAACCACCACAAACTATATGATTCCGAAATTTACACACCTTCAGCTATGTAACACGTAGCTTGTCATTCATAACATCAATAGGTGTGGGCGCAGTTCGTATCTTCGTAGAAGTTCGCATTTGTCTGAAAAATGAACAAAAAACAACTTCAAAAGGTAGGAAATCATGCCAAACCTCATGGAATGTAAAAAAAAGTTACTAAATATCAATCTCCCAAATGTCCTGAATAAAACGGTATGCCATAGTGTGGGATTACAGAGACGTGGCCAACAACTAGCTTCAAATCGGACGTCATGCACAAGTGTAATTACAGAAAAACATCAAGTGCTCTGTAATTTCAAACAGCCCCAAACTTGGAATGCCCCCCCACAAAGAAAACTCCCCACTAATATCAATTCCCACATGTTCTGAATCAAACGTTATTGCCATATGCGTGGATGCACACAGAGACGTGGCACCAACTAGCTTCAAATGGGACGCTGCACAAAGGCATTACAAGAAAGAATGAAAGTGCTCGTTAATTTGAATAAGCCTACACTTTTTTACTAAGGAAAAAGTCCCGAACATGGAAATTCTTCCCCACAAACTATATATTTTGGAATCAACACCTTCAGCTACTTACATGATGCCATGCTTTCATACATACATGAAGAATTCCAGACCCACGATCACAAGAAGTCCGTGTTTTTTACGAGGTTTTGTGAAAAAAAAATAAAATAAGATGATTCAAGGGTTGAAATCCTACCTAAACCCTGTGACAAGCAAAAAAACCCACTAAATGTCAACTCCCAATATCCTGCATCAAACGTATACATATGTGTGGGTGCACACAGAGAGTGGCCACCAACTAGCCAATTGGACGCAGCACAAGTCCAATTATAAGAAAAAAATGTTCTGTAATTTGAACAGCCTAATCAACTTGGAAATACCCCCCCACAAACTATATATTTTTGGAAGCATACACACTTCAGCTACGTGATGGTATCATGCTTTCGTATATACATGAAGAATCCAGGCGCTGGATTCCATAGAACTCGTGCTTAGGAGATTTTGTGAAAAAATAAAATAAGAGGATCTCAATGGTTGAATAATACTAAACAATCGGCAAGTAAAAAACCCACTAAAACGGCAATCTCCCACATGTCCTGAATCAAACGTATGCATAAGGGTGGGTGCAAACAGAGACGGGGCCACCAGAACTAGCTCAAATTGGACGCTGCACAAGTCCATTACAAGAAAAAAATCAAAGGTGTTCTGTAATTTGAACTGCCTAATCAACTTAGAATTACCCCCTACAAACTATATATTTTTGGAACTACACACCTTCAGCTACGTGATGGTATCATACTTCGTAATACATGAAGAATTCCAGCGCTGTTTACCATAGAACTCCGTGCTTTTAGGAGATTTGTTGAAAAAATAAAATAAGAGGACTCAATGTTGAAATCCTACCTAAACCCAACGGCGCAAGTAAAAAACCCACTAAACGGCAATCTCCCCACTGTCCTGAATCAAACGGTATGACCATAAGGGTGGGTGCAAACAGAGACGGGGCCACCAACTAGCTCAAATTGGAGCATGCACAAGTCCAATTACAAAAAAAAATCAAGTGTTCTGTAATTTGAACTGCCTAACATCACTTAGAATACCCCCGACAAAACTAATATTTTGGAAGCTACACACCTTCAGCTACGGATGGTATAATACTTTCGTATATAATGAAGAATTCCAGGCGCTTGTATACCATAGAACTCCGTGCTGTTTAGGAGATTTTGTGAAAAAATAAAAATAAGAGGACTCAATGGTTGAAATCCTACCTAAAACCCTCGGCAAGTAAAAAAACCCACACTAAACGGCAACTCCCACATGTCCTGAATCAAACGGGATGCCATAAGGGTGGTGCAACAGAGACGGGGCCACAACTAGCTCAAATGGGACCATGCGCAATTGAATTATAGGAAAAAATAAAAAAACGCCACAACCACCCCCCACCCCTACTCCCCACTCCCCCTTTTAGTGGAAAACCATTAGTACGGAGAGTCACACAAGTTTTTGCACACACTTTACTGATCCTAAAAAATCAATACGGTCTTTTTTTGGTACCTCTGCAAAATTTCCTACTAAAATAGGCTTAGTTTCCCTTGAAATCCAACAAATAAATGATCCGCGTTTACTTTACCGATTCACCGGGGACATGGGAAGCTTGGAGAAGGACAAAGTTTTTTGCTAATTTATAGTTTTAGGGTAAAAAAAAAAAAAAGGTGTTGTATCACTTTAAGATTTTTTTGTGTGCATTTCCCCTTTTTTGGGGATCATTCCCAAAGATGATCATCAAATCATCTTAGGGAATGATACCGAACTTGGGAATACGGGCATAAATGCCCGTTTTCCAATTCGAAATCCGATCAGGAAAAATCACTTCCCGGAAATCATTTTCCAGAAGTGATTTGTCATTTCATTGGCAAAGATCATAATTTGGTGATCAGAAAAGATCACCAAATTTTGATCTCTGTCCCCATTTTTTTCTAAGTTCGCTAAGTAGCAAAGACTTAGAAAAATCCTATTGTGATGGAACTTTGAGTTCCATTCACAAATGTATGTAAAGCTGTTAGCTTGACAGCTTTTGCTATACTAGGTACTGCAGCAGTGATCTAAATGTAGATCTAGCTGCAAGTACCTCACTAGACCACCAGGGCAGCATCTTACCTATTAGGGAAGACCCCGGGGAAGGAGGAAGTTCGTGATGTCACCGGGGTCTCCCTTTCCTCTGCAGTACTTCTTCTCCACGTGGGACCGGCTTCAGCCTGGGACCGGCAAAGGTAAGATATCTCCCGATCCCCCTCGGATTTGGACGAAACGAGGGGGATCGAGGGGGCTAGGGGGGCAGTTGAATGCTGCCCCGATCGCTCCTCAGGGGGGAAAAAAATTTTTGCAGGGGGAAGCCACAGATCGTATCACGATCGTGGCAGTTTGAGTATTCACTGCACAGATCGGAATATACGATCTGTGGCAGGGAAAGGTTAATAAAGCATAAAAATTAGCTTTCCTAAAGATTTATAAAGTTTTTGTTAGCCAGTGCACTTTGATATTCTGCAACTATATAAATGACACTATATCATGTGGTCACCATTCCCTAAGCTCCATACCTTCATCTCCAAAATGAGCTCTGGTTTATAGATATCACCAGATCCAACAACGCATGGCATCTGTAATATTCATTCATCCAGGTCATGGTATATCTGTAATATCATTCATCCAGGTCATGGTATATCTGTAATATTCATTCATCCAGGTCACGGTAGATCTGAATATTATTCATCAGTCATGGTATATCTGTAATATTCAATCATCCAGGTCATGGTATATCTATAATATTCATCATCCAGGTCATGGTACATCTGTAATATTCATCCATCCCAGGTCATGGTATATCGTATATTCATCATCCAGGGTCATGGTATATCTGTAATATTCATCCATCCAGGTCATGGTATATCTGTAATATTCATCATCCAGGTGCACGGTATATCTGTAATTATTCATTCATCCAGGGTCATGGTATATCTGTAATATTCATCCATCCAGGTCATATAATCTGTAATATCATTTATCCAGGAATGGTATATCTGTAATATCCATCCAGGTCATGGTAATATCTGTAATATTCATCCACCAGGTCATGGGATATCTGTAATATTCATCCATCCCAGGTCACGGTATATCTGTAATATTCATCCATCCAGGTCATGGTATATCTGTATATTCATCCATTCAGGTATGGTATATTCTGTAATATTCATCCATCCAGGGCCATGGTATATCTGTAATATTCATCCATCCAGGTCTGGTATCTGAAATTCATCATCCAGGTCCTGTATATCTGGACATTCATTCATCCAGGTCACGGTTTATCTGTAATATTCATTCATCCAGGTAGGTATATCTGTAATATTCATCCATCCAGGTCACGGTTTATCTGTAATATTCATTCATCCAGGTCACGGTATATCTGGAATATCCATTCATCCAGGTCACGGTATATCTGGAATATCCATTCATCCAGGTCACGGTATATCTGTAATATTCATCCATCCAGGTTAGGTATATTTGTATATTCATCCATCAGGTCACGGTATATCTTTAATATCATTCATCCAAGTCATGGTATATCTGTAATATCATCCATCAGGTCAGGTATATCTGTAATATTCATTCATCCAGTCATGGTGTATCTGAATATTCATCCATCCAGGTCATGGTATATCTGTTGTATTCAATTAGATCAAGGACTTGAAGTTTTAGTTCTTGAAGATGTTTCGCTAGTCATCCGACTGGTTTCTCAATCAGAATGACTTGTACAAGATCTGTGGCAATTTTGTACCCTGGAAAATCCCAATTAGCATATACCAAGTGTTAGGGACCTTCTGAATGCAAGGTTGAGGCAAGAGGTGTTATGAAACTGCTTAGGGCAAGGTGTCAAAAACATATTGAGCCTGGCATTGTATATGGTTGACACCCAACTGTCTGCCATGTACAATGCTGTGTTTAAGAGCCTCCAAAGAGTCAATTTATACGCGGCAAGAGAATACTTTTTTAAACTTAAACCAAAAGTTAAAAAAAATGACACTTTTTATATCACATGTAAGAGGACTTTTTTTTTGTTTGGTTAGATAATTATAGATTTTATGACGTTGTAACACAGTTTGTGATTTTATGCACGGAGAGGAGGGATGTTTGTATATTTGTTATTATTATTATACTTCCTAGGTGGAATAGGGGAATGAAAGAAGAAAAAGAAGTATCCACTATCTCCACTGAGTACTGCCGATTGTGAAAAACCGATTGAGTAGCATGGTGGCTCAGTGGCAGCAGTGGCTCAGTGGTTAGTTCTGATGACTTGCAGTGCTGAGGTCCTGAGTTTCGATTCCACCCTGAACCCATCTGCAAGGAGTTTGTATGTTTCTCCCCGTGCTTGCGTGGGTTTCTCCGGGCACTCCGGTTTCCCCACAACAACAAGACATACTGATAGGTTGTAGTGGGTCCAATAAATGTGCTTAGATTGTAAGCTCCTCGGGGCAGGGCCTGATGTGAATTGAGTAAATAATTGTAAAGCACTGCGGAAATGTAGCGCTAATAAGAAATAAAATACATATGCCGATTGTGAAATGGTGAAGGGTCATTGTATTATGTTAAAGTTTTTTATATATTGGAATATACCACAGTGTAGCACTAGAAATTAGAATTGTGTAAGGAAAGAGGGGGCACGAGGTGGCACTATTGTATGTGTATGGTTATAAAAAGAATGAGGGATTGATGACTTGATATAAAGGTCTAAGAGATAAACGGTGTGTGTAAAGCTTCATACACTAGAGCGATCATGAGTGCCGATCCACATGCACGATGTGTATCAGGCCATTAAATTAAAATTTGTCATGCTTATGTCATAGGATGAAATCACTAAAATATGCACCCTGACCAATTTAAACACTATAAAAGATATTAAAAAATGATGTCATGCCGATGTCACAGTGACATCATTAAAAAATATACCCAGAACATTTAAACACTATTAAAGATATAGAATAAGTAGTTGCAACCCAGGCAATGATTTTTTGGTGAAAATCCAAATGATACTATAAATCACACCAAGTGGCAATAATGCTTTTAGGGTCAAATCCAATCAGTGAAAAATGATGTCATGCTGATGTCATAGTAACATCACTAAAAAATGCACCCAGACATATGTAAAACACTATTAAAATATGTAAATGAGAATCGCACCAAGTGCAATTGGTTTTTGGGTGAAAATTCAATCTGTGCAAATTACGATGTCATGCTGATGTCACAGTGACATACTTAAAAATGCACCCAGACACATTTAAACACCACAAACGATATAGAATAAGAAGTTGCACTAAGTGCATGCTTTTTTGGGGTCTCAAAATCCAAATCTTTGCAAAGTTATGAGGTCATGCTGATGACAGTGATATAAAAAAAATGCACCCAGACACCTTTAATGCTGCTGTCCGTAATTATAAGGGTTTAAGGGACAAGATGGAGTAGTTTATTGATCAATCATAAACACTGAATGGAAAACCTCACTTCTGAAATTCTCCTATTGCTGTTCTTGGGACATTTATTCATAACAAGATGATAAGCGCAACGTGTTCTCCAATTATAAAATCATTTATTGAAAATTTTTATAAACATAAAGAAAAAAATATTATATGTCTTAAGAAATATAAAAAATAAAAAAGCGAGAAGAGTTGGAAGCACGTAGAGCCTGGATTGTGGGGGAGAAAACTGGGTGATTGGTGATGAGAGGGATTGGGTGGCGAGATCTAGTGTCTTGGTGGTAGAGCTTGGATTCGGTGGTGAGAAACCGTTGTCTTGGTGGGGGACAGTAGCTATAAACGAAAGAGTTAGCACACAACTTTTGTGAACTCACAATTTATTCAGAACAACAACATTTTCAGGGAGTTTAACTGACGCCTTCCTCGGTATATTACCCCAAAATGTTGTTGTTCTAAACGTTTTGTTTGGGTGGGGAGAATCTGGTATACATGTGGGAGCCGGATGTGGGTAGGGAATTCTGGTGTATTGTGATGGATCCTGGATCATACAGTGTTGTAATCAGTATAGAACACATATAAGAGACCCTGAGAAAAAAACAGTTAATTGTAGTTTTGATGAACTGATATAGAATATGGGGGTTTATATAGGTTATATGGGAGGTTTTATGTCTAATGATGACTCCAATTGTGACTGTTATAAAGACAGAAAATCATGAGAACGAGGATCATGCAAGAGAAATTGGAGATATGTTAATCTTATACACAGAAGTATGTGGGATACAGGTCATCTATTTATAACGCTGCCCCAGAGATGGATTAAGATCTTATAGAAACAGATTAAAAACAGTCCAACTTCTGACCTATTTTCCCAACAATGTAGATAATTACAAAGAACACACTAGACCTGGATGGTGCTGATCCTAAGTCCCCCACCCTCAAGGTGATGAGGAAGGGGCAAGGTCCCCAAAACGTTGTGATACTTTTATGTTGTGTGGTTCACTATTAAACTATTGCTTGGAGGGCGACCCTCGTTTTCATGTGATTACTATTTTCCCCAGTTTTATTACATGCATTTGTAATGAGATATAGATAAGTACAGAGAGAAGGTAGAGGTTCTATATTTATATTAAATATATTTAGATGTTACATATTTTAGAATGTTTTAACTCAAAAATGTGTTTGTCTTTTAAACAGGGCCACTTCTAACATTAGGCAGAGTGAGACATTGTTCTTCAGGTGGACACCCCGCACTGAAGAAGAAAGGGGCAGACAGGCAGTGGTGGAAAAAAATGTTTTTTCCTTTGACACGGTTAAGCAAAAAGGAATTTCCTTAGTAACAGATATGACTTTGTTAAAGGAATTTTATATATTTAGGTTGCGTTTAGTGTTGGGAGAAAGGTTAGACTAGTTGTTTAGTTAGGGCCGAGCTGAAAAGGTCACCACTTTAAAACAGCGGCTTCGCAGCTCGCCTGGAAATAATCACGGCATTCAAAAGTTTGGCTCAGGTAGAAGAAATCCTAGAAGTGCCTTGCTTTAAATATTAACATGCTTTTGCCACATGAAAAAATTGGTCCATAACACATTATCTATGACTCTGTCAACACCTAGTAGATTGGGTATATATTACAGTATGGATATACAGTGAGACATAATGTTAAATTAGTCTTAAGCACCCCCAAACCATAGTTATCACACACTCATTTACTGCTTGAAAGGTCATTTCCCGGTGGGATCCCAGATGCTGGATCAGAGAGGTGTGATCGCCTCTGACTCATGTATTAACTAGATGAATCTTGGTCTCGTGAAGCAAAAGGTGGGTTTACAGTCATACAAACTTCATTCCACACAAGACAGCATTACTAGAGAAACCTACAATACCATTTTACAATGAGTTTATTGTATGAGGCCGTCAAACAAAATGCTGTGGTGACATGTTGAGCCTTATGTACCTTGGTACAGTGTTTTACAGGAAAGAGTACCGTGTATACTTGAGTATAAGCCGAGGTTTTCAGGCTTTAAAAATAGCCTGAAAACCTAACTCGGTTATATCGGGTCACTAACCTCTGTGAAATCCACGCTCGTTTACATCCCATCTCTCTCTCGGTGTCCATTGAGAGGCCTTTTCTACCGTTCTTCATTGCTGAGCGGCTTGTGCGGCAATAGCTGGAGAGACCATTACCACGTCTCGCGATACGTTTCCCTCCCGCTTGATATCTTGATGATATCAGGGCAGCAGCACGCAAAGCATGACGGGCGCTTTCCAAGTACAGTTACAGCGTTGACAGTGCTAGGAGACCGGCGTCGAAGCGGGGAAGGGGTTCCAGGACACGGGTAGGGAATAATAACGTAATTTAGTGATACAAATTGCCGTCTTTGGGCTCCACTGAAACTGGTGCTGTTGCTGGATACGGGGACCATGGTAGTAACTGTCCAGGGCATTAGCTGGATTTGTCTGGGCTTAACTACAATTCCCAGCACTTTCCTGACAGGTGATTGACTAATAGGGGGTGCGGGGATTTGTAGTTCTGCCTTTTCTGGTGCAAAACCTGTATAGTATTGTTGTGGGATAGGGTCTACGGCGGGGATCAGGGTCTAGATTACAACCCTCGGCTTATACTCGAGTCAATCATGGTTACTAATGTTTGAGGTAAAAAATTGGTGTACCTCGACTATAATTGGGTCGGCTTATACTCGAGTAGTATATACGGTAAGACGAAAGGGGGCTTTGTCAGTGGAGAAGAACATGACCACATTACTTAAATGAGGACAGGGGACTGCCCGCTACAGCTTTTATAACCAAAAAACTAAAACAGAATAATAGAATGATAGATTAAAGAGAAGAACATACCTTTGAATGGAGATATCCTATAGACAGGGAACATCCATCATTTTAGACTTTTGATATCTCTTCGGCTTGTTGTTGACTGAGAGTTTTAAACGTGTCTCTCAGATAGGCTCGAGACCGTCACAGGGGACAAATTATAGATCAACTATGCTTGGAAATATTGAGGGGACTTCTGTTCCGGTATAAAAAAGCAAAAAATTAGGTGATTCCAAACCACAATTATGTCCAGAATGGAAACACACTCGGAAATTACAGTTTCTTGAACATCTCCAACTACAGCCATTTCCGAAATAGTTACTTTCAAACGAATCAGATGTAGATTCAGGTGTCCAATAAATGATTCCTCTTCCTGGTTATAAAAGACAAAGGGCGGAGGATTTGGGTTTTATATTGCCACTTGGTACACCTTGAAAACCGCTTGAATTCGTAGCATCAGGACTATGGACTACAATAATATGAGCCATCTCCTGTTTAAACATGGTTGTGCCGAACACCTTGAGTTCTGGTTCTGAACCCTGGAATGCTGCTCCTTTACTGGAGAGAGAGATACGCGAGGGAAAATGAGAACTGAAGTTTCCGTAAGGAGGCACGGTTTGTTAATGCTGAGAGTGGCAACTGTTTAACAATTTTCTTTAAAATCTCTTAAACTGCCCGGTGGGACCAAACGCTCAACAGCCTCTATAGCTTTTTGATGGACCAATGTCAATATCCTTGGGAGTGATTTACGGCCCAGTATAAAATTTAGCATTGGGGTATCTAGGTAGCAATGTTCCGTAATCCTGCACGGAAGTATACTGATTGGACAATCTGCATCATGGAGTCTTCATCTGTCACATGTTGCAACTTAGTAATTGGGAAAGGTATTTCTAATGGGAGGAACTGCTCGCCCCAAATGTGTCAAACATCGAACCAGTTTTGTCCTGCAGGATCAGATTTCTGTCAGCAGAAAACTATTTAAACTCATACACAGCCAAATAGACAGAAAATCTCCAAGTATTAAATTTAAAGTATCCAACGATCCATTAAACCTCGCAGTTCTCAAATCTGTATCCTCCACATGGATGCCATTGGAGTAGAATTAGAATGGTGACGGGATTCTAAAGAGAATTTCTGCACTAAAACAAAGGTGACCAGAGAGTGTTTATAGATTAATAGATCAACACGAAAAACCCAGAATCAGATTACAGAAATAAAACTTCGAACATGAATCATCGTGTCATTAAGCCCTAGTTGTATATTAAGCAAAATGAAAGCTCCCAACTGGAAGTGTTTAATGATAAGAAATATTAATACCTTTTGGAATCGTCTTAAGGGTAACGTGGTAATTCATAACAAATTGGCTTATTTATAAAAAGTACACATCCTTACCTTTAAAATACTTAAAATCATGCCAGTATCAGGGTGGATTGATTTAATCAAACTGGTTTAAATCATGGTTTAAATCACAATTAAATCACTACTCATAAGGCGTGATTTAAATCATAGTTTTCTACATAAAGACTAATTTTTGCTGGTATAACTTTAATATGCAAGTAGATGAGTTTTTTAGTATAATAACAATTTAAATGACAAATATTTGTTTCTATCTATTCAATGAACTTCTCAAGCTAGGTACAACAGTAGCGATAAGGGCGTTATCAGTACTGAGTGTACCACTCTTCTAGATGAGCCCCGCCCACCGAACATCGGGTCGGCTGATCGCTCATTCGCAAAAGAGGAAACATTTCCCTGACATTGTGAATGGATTCAATTGGAATTATTTACCCGCCTTATTCTAAAGAATTAAAAAAACTATCTTTATTTCAGATGGAATAATAACTTTGGATGGTTTTCCTCAAAAAAAAGCATTATTAAAAATTAAACAGATTAATCAAAAAAAGCCGTTTTAAATAAATCAAGAAAAGAAATCAGATTTTTTTGATTTTAAAAAAAAAAATCATTGATTTTTATCCACCCTGAGCCGATTAAAGAGTGGGTGTTTCCAGCTAGCACTGTGAGCTGTGACACGCACCATAGCTCTGACCCCCACATGCCCTTGGCACAGAGCATGCCCAGTGTATTTCTACTTGCTTATAACTGTATTACAATGCTTAACATAATCAAAAAAAAAAAAAAAAAAATATATTATTTTTTTGGGGGGAAGGGGGGACTTCTTTCACAGCATATATTGACTGTGACACACTACCTGGTTTATCTGACTGAGTGTAACTTTCAAAGACATAAACTTAGAAGACCACAGTTCTCTTAAAACCAACTGCATCTGATTGAAAAACACAGTGCGTTTGTGTATGCATTGTTGTCTGCTTGTGTATCCGCGGTTACGTTTGTTTTTTTTTTTTTACTATTGTGGAGTATAAACATTAGTAGTGCATGTGGTCCGCACTTTTTTGTGCGTACACATTGCAAAGCGGAAACAAATGGACAAAAAGTGCCGCACACACGCGATTGATAAAAGGTTCAGAACGCAACGACACAGGTAGGAATTGGTCTCTGCATTTCCATTAAAAATAACATTATCGCCGACAGAAAAGCGGATGGAAACGCCCTAGTGGGAACTGGGCCTTACTGTCAGAATGAACATTGATTTTACCAAACACTTGAGAATAAGGAAGTAGAATTCTGGTTGTCAATGCTCGTAGATAAAATTGCCTTTTCCTGTTGTAGTGGATTCCTCTGGGTACGGATTCCCCTCACAATCAAAAAGACAAGGTTGTGTATGTGTATAGGGTATTTGGATTGTAAGCCTTAGGCAGGGCCAGATGTAATTAGGTGCACTATTTATAAGGTGTTGAGGGCTAGGTAAGAAAGCGGGTGAAATAACTTAATCATTTCTTCCTCTATTTGTCCTTTTCATGGTAGCGTTGGAACTTTACATTTTGAGGAGCTGTCATGTCAGTATCCCATACTCACCGGATCTTCGGAGAGTCCTCCGCAAATCAGGGTGGTCTCCTCGCGCACGTCGATCGAACCTCAACATAGAATGGGTCTTGAATCTCCTCCCCGTTACTCCCCCCATTACTGTGTTCAGCCAGCCCCAGGCCGCCAACACCACACCCTAACCCCACCCCGAACCCCCTAGCAAAGTATGCCCGTACGCCTCTGTGTGACATACAACATCACACAGCGTAGCCCGCCCCCCCCCACCCTCGGTTAAAGGCGATAAAACAATAGCCTGAAAACAATACCTCAGTTGATTTACTCCGCATCCTTGTGGCTGACACATACTCGGCGCCGACCAGTCATTGAAGTTTAGTTCTTGAAGATGTTTCGCTAGTCATCCGACTGGCTTTCTCAATTCAGAATGACTTGTACAAGAATCTGTGGCAATTTTGTACCCTGGAAAATCCCAATTAGCATATCACAGCCAAGTGTTAGGGACCTTCTGAATGCAAGGTTGAGGCAATGAGGTGTTATTGAAACTGCTTAGGGCAAGGTGTCAAAACATCATTGAGCCTGGCATTGTATATGGTTTGACACCAACTGTCTGCCATGTACAATGCTGTTTTAAGAGCCTCCCAAAGAGTCAATTTATACGCTGCAAGAGAATACTTTTTTAAACTTTAAACCAAAAGTTAAAAAAAATGACACTTTTTATATACTACACTGTAAGAGGACTTTTTTTTTGTTTGTTTTAGATAATTATAGATTTTATGACATTGTAACACAGTTTGTATTTATTATGCACGGAGGGGATGATTTGTAATATGTGTTATTATATTATACTTCCTAGGTGGAATAGGGGAATGAAAAGAAAAAAGAAGTATCCACTATCTCCACTGAGTACTGCCGATTGTGAAAATCCGATTGAGTAGCATGGTGGCTCAGTGGCAGCATGGTGGCTCAGTGGTTAGTTCTGATGACTTGCAGTGCTGAGGTCCTGAGTTCGATTCCACCCTTGAACACATCTGCAAGGAGTTTGTATGTTCTCCCCGTGCTTGCGTGGGTTTCCTCCGGGCACTCCGGTTTCCCCCACAATCATACAAGACATACTGATAGGTTGTATGTGTCCAATAAATGTGCTTAGATTGTAAGCTCCTCGGGGCAGGGCCTGATGTGAATTGAGTAAATAATTGTAAAGCACTGCGGAATATGTAGCGCTATATAAGAAATAAAATACATACTGCCGATTGTGAAAATGGTGAAGGGTCATTTGTATTATGTTAAAGTTTTTTTAATATATTGGAAATATACCACAGATGTAGCACTAGAAAATTAGAATTTGTGTAAGGAAAAGAGGGTGCACTAGGTGGCACTATTGTATGTGTAATGGTTATAAAAAGAATGAGGGATTGATGACTTGATAAAGGTCTAAGAGATGAAACGTTGTGTGTAAAGCTTCATACACTAGAGCGATCATGAGTGCCGATCCACAATGCACGATGTGTATGCATGGCCATTAAATTAAAATTTGTCATGCTTATGTCATAGTGAAATCACTAAAATATGCACCCTGACCAATTTAAACACTATAAAAAGATATTAAAAAATGATGTCATGCCGATGTCACAGTGACATCATTAAAAAATATACCCAGACACATTTAAACACTATTAAAAGATATAGAATAAGTAGTTGCACCCAGTGCAATGATTTTTTTGGGTGAAAATCCAAATTGAATACTATTAAATCACACCAAGTGCAATAATGCTTTTAGGGTCAAAATCCAAATCAGTGAAAAATGATGTCATGCTGATGTCATAGTAACATCACTAAAAAATGCACCCAGACATATGTAAACACTATTAAAATATGTAAAATGAGAAGTCGCACCAAGTGCAATTGGTTTTTGGGTGAAAATTCAAATCTGTGCAAAATTACGATGTCATGCTGATGTCACAGTGACATCACTAAAAATGCACCCAGACACATTTAAACACCACTAAACGATATAGAATAAGAAGTTGCACTAAGTGCAATGCTTTTTTGGGTCAAAATCCAAATCTTTGCAAAGTTATGAGGTCATGCTGATGACAGTGATATAAAAAAAATGCACCCAGACACATTTAATGCTGCTTGTCCGTAATTATAAGGGTTAAGGGACAAGATGGACGTAGTTTATTGATCAATCATAAACACTGAATGGAAAACCTCACTTCTGAAATTCTCCTATTGCTGTTCTTTGGGACATTTATTCATAACAAGATGATAAAGCGCAACGTGTCTCACAATTATAAAATCATTTTATTGAAATTTTTATAAACATAAGAAAAAAATATTATATGTCTTAAGAAATATAAAAAATAAAAAAAGCGAGAAGAGTTGGAAGCACGGTAGAGCCTGGATTGGGTGGGGAGAAACTGGTGTATTGGTGATGAAGCCTGGATTGGGTGGCGAGATTCTAGTGTCTTGGTGGTAGAGCTTGGATTCGGTGGTGAGAACCTGTTGTCTTGGTGGTGGACCAGTAGATATAAACGCAAGAGTAGCACACAACTTCTTGTGAACTTCACAATTTATTCAGAACAACAACATTTCAGGGAGTTTACTGACGCCTTCCTCGGGTATATACCCCAAAATGTTGTTGTTCTAAACGTTGTTGTTGGGTGGGGAGAATCTGGTATCCATTGTTGGAGCCGGGAGTGGGTAGGGAGATTCTGGTGTATTGGTGATGGATCCTGGATCATTACAGGTTGTAATCAGTATAGAACACATATAAGGAGACCCTGAGAAAAAAACAGTTAATTGTAGTTTTGATGAACTGATATAGAATATGGGAGGTTTATATTAGGTTATATGGGAGGTTTATGTCTAATGATGACTCCATATTGTGACTGTTATAAAGACAGAAATCCATGAGACAGAGGATCTGCAAGAGAAATGGAGATCTGTTAATCTTATACACAGAAGTATGTGGGATACAGGTCCATCTATTTATAACGCTGCCCCAGAGATGGATTAAGATCTTATAGAAAACAGATTAAAAACAGTCCAACTTTACTGACCTATTTTCCCCAACAATGTAGATAATTACAAACGCACACTAGACCTGGATGGGTGCTGATCCCTCAAAGTCCCCCACCCTCAAGGTGATGAGGAAGGGGCAAGGTCCCCAAAACGTTGTGATACTTTTATGTGTGTGGTTCACTATTAAACTATTTGCTTGGAGTGCGACCCTCGTTTTCATGTGATTACTATTTTCCCCAGTTTATTACATGCATTTGTAATGAGATATAGATAAGTACAGAGAAGGTAGAGGTTCTATATTTATTTAAAATATATTTAGATGTTTACATATTTTAGAATGTTTAACTCAAAAACTGTGTTTGTCTTTTAAACAGGGCCACTTCTACCATTAGGCAGAGTGAGACATTTGTCTCAGGTGACACCCCTGCACTGAAGAAGAAAGGCGGCAGACAGGCAGTGGTGGAAAAAAATGTTTTTTCCTTTGACCGGTTAAGCAAAAAAGGAATTTTCCTTAGTAACAGATATGACTTTGTTAAAGTAATTTTATATATTTAGGTTAGCTTTAGTTTGTTGGAGAAAGGTTAGACTAGTTGTGTTAGTTAGGGCCGAGCTGAAAGAGTCACCACTTTAAAACAGCGGCTTCGCAGCTCGCCTGGAAATAATCACGGCATTCAAAAGTTTGGCTCAGGTAGAAGAAATCCTAGAAGTGCCCTTGCTTTTAAATATTAACATGCTTTTGCACATGAAAAACTTGGGTCCATTTAACACATTATCTATGACTCTGTCAACACCTAGTAGATTGGTGGGTATTATATACAGTATGGATATACAGTGAGACATAATGTTAAATTAGTCTTAGCACCCCCAAACCATAGTTATCCACACTCATTTACTGCTGTGAAAGGTCATTTCCCGGTGGGATCCCAGATTGCTGGATCAGAGATGGTGGATCGCCTGACTCATGTATTAATCTAGATGAAATCTGGTCTCGTGAAGCAAAAGGTGGTTTACAGTCATACAAACTTCATTCCACACAAGACAGCATTACTGAAGAAACCTACAATACCATTTTACAATGAGTTTATTGTATGAGGCCGTCAAACAGAAATGCTGTGTGACATTGTTGAGCCTTATGTTACCTTTGGCTACCATGTTTTACAGGAAAGAGTACCGTGTATACTTGAGTATAAGCCGAGGTTTTCAGGCTTTAAAAATAGCCTGAAAACCTAACCTCGGCTTATACTCGGGTCACTAACCTCTGTGAAATCCACGCTCCGTTTACATCCCATCTCTCCTCGGATGTCCATTGGCTGAGCCTTTCTACCGTTTCTTCATTGGCTGAGCGGCTTGTGCGGCCAATAGCTGGAGACCATCTACCACGTCTCGCGATACTTTCCCTCCCGCTGATATCTTGATGATATCAGGGCAGCAGCACGCAAAGCATGACGGGCGCTTTCCAAGTACAGTACAGCGTTGACAGTTGCTAGGAGACCGGCGTCCGGAAGCGCGGAAGGGGTTCCATGGACACGGGTAGGTTAATAATACCGGTAATTATGTGATACAATTGCCGTCTTTGGGCTCCACTGGAACTGGTGCTGTCTGCTGTACAGGGGCCCATGGTTAGTAACTGTCCAGG
Organism: Hymenochirus boettgeri; assembly: GCA_019447015.1. Classification (NCBI taxonomy): domain Eukaryota; kingdom Metazoa; phylum Chordata; class Amphibia; order Anura; family Pipidae; genus Hymenochirus; species Hymenochirus boettgeri. Next base: position 348,163,520 of record CM033470.1, read on the forward strand.
TGCATTAGCTGGGATTTTTGTCTGGACCTCTAACTACAATTCCCAGCATTTCCTGACAGGTGATGGACTAATAGGGGGTGCTGGGGATTTGTAGTTCTGCCTTTTCTAGGTGCAAAACCTGTCTAGTTATTGTCTGTGGGATCAGGGTCTACGGCGGGATCAGGGTCTATATTACAACCCTCGGCTTATACTCGAGTCAATCATGGTTTCCTAATGTTTGAGGTAAAAATTGGTACCTCGACTTATACTTGGGTCGGCTTATACTCGAGTATATACGGTAAGAGGAAAGGGGGCTTTGTCAGTGGAGAAGAACATTGACCACATTTACTAAATGAGGACATGTGGACTGCCACGCTACAGCTTTTATAACCAAAACTAAACAGAATATAATAGAATGATAGATTATACAGAGAAGAACATTTACCTTTGAATGGAGATATCCTATAGACAGGAACATCCCATCATTTTAGACTTTTGATTATCTCTTCGGCTTGTTGTTGACTGAGTTTTAAACTGTCTCTCAGATACGGCTCGAGACCGTCACAGGCGGACAAATTATCTATCAACATCTGCTTGGAAATATTGAGGTGACTTCTGTCCGGTAGATAAAAAGCAAAAATTAGGTGATTCCAAACACAATTATGTCCATAATGGAAACACACTCGGAAATTACAGTTCTTTGAACATCTCCAACTACAGCCATGTTCCGAAATAGTTACTTTCAACGAATCAGATGTAGATTCAGGTGTCCAATAAATGATTCCCTCTTCCTGGTTATAAAAGACAAAGGGCGGAGGATTGGGTTTTATATTGCCACTTGGTACACCTTGAAAACCGCTGAATTCTGTAGCATCAGGACTATGGACTACAATAATATGAGCAATCTCCTGTTTAAACATGGTTGTGCCGAACACCTTGAGTTCTGGTTCTGAACCCTGGCAATGCTGCTCCTTATACTGAGAGAGAAGATACGAGAGGGAAAATGAGAACTTGAAGTTTCCGTAACGGGAGGCACGGTTGTTAAATGCTGAAGAGTTGGCAAACTGTTTAATCAATTTTCTTTTAAAATCTCTTAAACTGCCCGGTGGGACCAAACGCTCAACAGCCTCTATAGCTTTTTGATGACCAATGTCAATATCCTCTGGAGTGATTTCTGCAGCCCAGTATGAAAATTTAGCATTGGGGTATCTAGGTAGCAAATTGTTCCTTAATCCTGCACGGAAGTATCCTGATTGGACAATCTGCATCATGGAGTCTTCATCTGTCACATGTTGCAACTTAGTAATTGGGAAAGGTATTTCTAACTGGAGGAATCTCTCGCCCCAAATCGTGTCAATACATCGAACCATGTTTTGTCCTGCAGGATTCAGATTTCTGTCAGAACTATTTAAACCTTCATACACAGCAATAATAGACAGAAAATCTCCAAGTTTAAAGTATCCAAACGATCCCATTAAACCTCGCAGTTCCTCAAAATCTGTATCCTCCACATTGGATGCCATTGGAGTAGAATTAGAATGGGTGACGTGGATTCTAAAGAGAATTCTCTGCACTAAACCAAAGGTGACCAGAGTGTTTATAGTTATAGTATCAACACGAAACCCAGTATCAGATTACAGAAATAAAACTTCTGAACATGAATCATCGTGTCATTAAGCCCTAGTTGTATATTAAGCAAAATGAAAGCTCCCAACTGAAGTGTTTACTGATAAGAAAACTATTAATACCTTTTGGAATCGTCTTAAAGGGTAACAGTGGAATTCATACAAATTTGTGCTTATTTATTAAAAAGTACACATCCTTACCTTTAAAATTACTTTAAAATCATGCAGTATCAGGGTGGATTTGATTTAAATCAAACTGGTTTAAATCATGGTTTAAATCACAATTTAAATCACTACTCAGTAAGGCTTGATTTAAATCATAGTTTTCTACATAAAGACTAATTTTTGCTGGTATAACTTTAATATGCAAGTAGATGAAGATTTTTAGTATAATAACAATTTAAATAGACAAATCTTGTTTCTATTCTATTCACTGAACTTCTCAAGCTAGGTACACACAGTAGCGATAAAGGGCTTTATCAGTACTGAGTGTACCACTCTTCTCTGAATGAGCCCCGCCCACCGAACATTCGGGTCGGCTGATCGCTCATTCGCAAAAGAGGAAACATTTCCCTTGACATTGTGAATGGATTCATGGAATTTATTTACCCAGCCTTATTCTACAGAATTAAAAAAACTAATCTTTATTTCATGATGGAATAACCTTTGGATGGTTTTCCTCAAAAAGCATTTTATTAAAAATAAATCAGATTTAAATCAAAAAAAGCCGTTTTAAATAAATCAAGAAAAGAAATCAGATTTTTTTGATTTTTAAAAAAAAAATCATTGATTTTTATCCACCCTGAGCAGTATAAAGAGTGGTGTTTCCAGCTAGCACTGTGAGCTGTGACACAGCACCATAGCTCTGACCCCCCCACTGCCATTGGCACAGAGCATGCCCAGTTGTATTCTACTGCTTTAACTGTCTTTAAATAGCTTCAGAAATAAAATAAAAAAAAAATATATATATTTTTTTTGGGGGGAAGGGGGGACTTCTTTCACAGCATATCATGTGACTGTGACACACTACCTGGTTTATTCTGACTGAGTGTAACTTTCAAAGACTATAACTTTAGAAGACCACAGTTACTCTTTAATAACCAACTGCATCTGATTGAAAAACACAGTGCGTTTGTGTATGCATTTGTGTCTGCTTGTGTATCCGCTTGTCTACGTCTGTGTTTTTCTGTTTACTATTGTGGGTAAAACACATTAGTAGTGCATGTGTGTCCGCACTTTTTTTGTGCGTAAACATTGCAAAGCGGAAACAAATGGACAAAAAGTGCCGCACACACGCGATTGATAAAAGGTTCAGAACGCAACGCACACGGTAGGAATTGGTTCCTGCATTTCCATTAAAAATAACATTTCATCGCAGATCAGAAAAGCGGATGGAAACGCGCCTAGTGGGAACTGGGCCTTACTGTCAGAATGACATTGATTTTACCAAACACTTGAGAATAAGAGAAGTAGAATTCTGGTTGTCAAATGCTCCGTAGATAAAAATTTGCCTTTCCTGTGCTATGTGGGATTCCTCTGGGTACTGGATTCCCTCACAATCATAAAGACATAGGTTGTGTATGTGTATAGGGTATTTGGATTGTAAGCTCTTAGGGCAGGGCCAGATGTAATTAGGTGCACTATTTATAAGGTGTTGAGGGCTAGGTAAGAAAGCGGATGAAATAACTTAATCATTTCTACCTCTATTTGTCCTTTTCATGGTATCGTTGGCACTTTACATTTTGAGGAGCTGTCAGTCAGGTATCCCACTACTCCCGGATCTTTCGGGAGTCTCCCGCAAATCAGGGTGGTCTCCCGCACTCCGATCTACCTCAACAGAGAGGAGTCTTGAATCTCCTCCCCGTTACGCCCCCTTTATGTGTGTCACGCCCCAGGACCGCCCACACCACACCCCTAACCCCACCCCGAACCCCCTAGCATGTATGCCCCGCCTACTGTGTGACAACAACATCACACAGCGTAGCCACGCCCCCTCGTCAGGCTATTAAAAAATAGCCTGAAAACCAAACCTCAGTTTATACTCCGCATCCTCTGCTGGCTGACATCACTACTCGGCGCCGAGTCACGCGGCAAAGCAGAGGAAGCAGAGACTGGAAACTACGACTCCCGTCAATTAAAGCATGCTGGGAGTTGTAGTTTCCAAATGTCGGGGAATGGGGGTTACTGTATGGGATTACTGTCCATTTAAAAGGCAACTAATGCCTCAAACAATACAGAATCAGGAGGATGGTATCTATTGTTAAAAAGACCGCCTTCTGATTCTGTATTGTTGAGGATTTAGTTGCCCTTTAAATAGACAGCAGAATTCCCATACAGTAGTCCCATACAGTAATAGCAATACTGGATTTAGTTATTACTGTATGGGATTACCGTATGGGAATTCCGCTGTCCATTTAAAGGGCAACTAAAGCCTCAAAACAATACAGAATCAGAAGGCAGCAGTGGTCATAATTTCTACCCTCGGTTTATACTCAAGTCACTCAATTTAACTCCTTTTATACTTGGTTTATACTTGGCTCAGTTTATACTCCATTATAAACAGTATATTAAGAGAGATAGTAGTACCCTATACAAACACTAATATGCAATAAATACATAGAAAATAGATTATAATATTTAATAATAAAGATAGATATATGAGGTAATCCCATAAAAATACCAAAAGGGGTATAAAATCCACACACAATGAGGGCTATGTACCGAGAGCCGTTATTGGCTATTTGTGTCTTAAAGTCACGTTAACCAATGTACCGTTAACGTGACTTTAAAACATAACTAACGGCACTTGCGACGTTACGCAAATTTTTTGTCACGTAACTGACGCAACCAATCTACAGAGCCATTAACGTCTCTTTAAGACGTAATTTCTAACGCCAGCAGATAGCTGGTGTTAGAGATTCGCAAAAGGCAAACACCAGTCACAATGCACTGAAAGCCACTATCAGCTCAGTGCATTGCCTAAAGGGGGCAATAGAGAGTGATAGCGACTCTCGGTACATAGCCCCTACAGTATATAAATAGTTAAATCACAGCTGGCCAGCTATGTACATATAACATTAGATAATAATCAATACTAAATATCTAGATAAAAGCACACAGGGATGGAGGATATAACTCATAAACTGCGTCAGTCTCTGGAGAGCCAAACCTAAGATTACACAGATTCCGTTCTTGTCCTTTCCCAGGTGTATTACATAACAGTTTATAATCTCAATAAAAATATCCAGATATAATGCAAAGCCAGATGTGCTCACCACATTTATGATATGACTGTCACTGTAGATAGCGTTCATGCCTCACCCCTTTTAGTCGTGTAAAGAGGGTATTCAGGCTTACGTCCCTTTTCCGTCCCCCAGACATTTCTATCCGTGGCTGCAGCACTTGGGATCTGATATTGGGTCTTCTCGTAGCCTGTGTAAAAACTTATCCCTGTATTTGAAATAGGTGGTATTCAGGCACAAGTCCAGTAAGGAACACACCTATTCTGGGTTGAGATCAGTTCTGCTGGTAAGAGTGCTGTCTTGGCCTAGCCGTTTTCTCACCATGACAATAGCCTCCTTGGTGGGTATACAGGTGAAGAGAGATGTCACATCATAGGACACCATAGTTTCTTCTACACCGAGTACTATATCTTCTGTCTTGTTGGTGAAATCCTGAGAGTTCTGGATGTGATGCTTAGAACTTCCCACCAATGGTCCTAAGATGTTAGCTAGATATTTTGCCACCTTGTATGTTACAGAGTTGATGCTGCTGACTATAGGTCTTAGTGGGGCCCCTTCCTTATGTATCTTTGGGAGTCCAAATATGCATGGATGTGCCTCACCAGGGTAGAGATGATGATACATTGCTCGATCAATGGCTTTATCCTTTTGAAGCTGTTGTAGTAAGTCTATGACCCTTTTCTTGTATCGGCTGGTGGGATCCCTTGTTAAAGCCTCATATGGGTTGTTATTGGCCAGGAGCATGGTCACCTTATCATGGTAGTCTGAGGTGTTGGGTACTACTGTGCATCTTCCCTTGTCCGCCGGTAGAATGGTTATACTGGAATCGTTCTTAAGGGATATTAAGGAGTTTTAGCTCTGGCTAAGGCTGCAGATACCATAAGGCGAAGTTGTTCTGCCTCACTCTGTGGTACCTTATTATTGTGGATTGAGGCTTCTGTGGCTGCTATAATATCCACCACAGGGATGGCTTTAGAAGTGATGGCAAAATTCAAGCTCTTAGCAAGGAGCCAATTCCTCGGGTCAGGACTCAGCCGTGTACCTGCATCTTAAGGATAAAGGACATACCTTTGAAGATTGTAATGTTAACATATTGGCAAAGGAACGTGACTGGTTCAAGAGAGGTGTTAAGGAGGCCATTTATGTGAAAATAAAGAAACCAAGCCTAAATAGAGGTGGGGGGGTTCGACACCAACTGTCTGCCATGTACAATGCTGTTTTGACACCTTACCCTGGGCGTTCCTATAACACCTCTTAGCCACTATGCAATCCAAGTCCAGTTATCTGAATACAACAGATATCAGCACACTAATGTAACAGCAGGGAATAGCCAGGGGTATAAAATCAACAGATTTTTCAAAATGGAAGAGAATATGTAGAATAACTACTGTAGATATGTTTAATATAAACTAAGAATCTTAAAATAATGGTATTTTCCACCGAGCTTTCCATTTAAAGGGCATGCCCACCCCCAAAACTATAATCCCCCCCACTACTGGCCCCAATGTGTAGTGTAGTTTAATCCTTACCTCACATCCCAGCTCCATATGGTTCTCCTGTAGTCCCCCCCCCAAAGTCCCAAAAACTGCCCACCAGAAGGATAGCAGAGTCCATATGCCTGCTACCTGGCCTCCGGGAGAAGTTTGGCATGCGTACTGCAGCCCTTCTCCCTCTCCCTCTCAGGATTCCCTCCCCCTAGCATAAATCCCTTAATATATAGTATTGCCCCTGCCAGCCCAGCCCCAACCGCTATATTTATATGTTTAGAAAGCTCCCCAAACTTTACTTACCTCTCCTCTTTCCTCCGCCGAAATGAGCTGCTGGCAGCCGCGTCCGTGATTGGCTGCCGCTCAGCCAATCACAGACGTGACTGCCGGTCCCGCCCCTCTGCTTGCATTTTCTCGCAAGCAGAGGGCCGGGAGCGCGGCGGAGGAAAGAGGGGAGGTAAGTAGAGTTTGGGGAGCTTTCTAAACATATAAATATAGCGGTTGAGGCTGGGCTGGCAGGAGGAATCATATATTAAAAAAATAATTTTAGGGTGGACATACCCTTTAATGGTCTTCTAAAGGAAGAATAGTGCACCAAATACTGAAATGAGTCCCTCTCAAAATCTTAGTCCTTATCCTTTATTGACTTGAGAGGAAACCCCATTCCTACACTGTTGTCGCTGTAGATGAAGCCACAGTACAAACACAGCTGTGTATGGCCAATCGCAGCGGGAAATGATTCCTAAACTTCTTTGGTATGTCACTTCTTTCTGTAAATAAGCTTTATTGTGGGTCCCAAAGAGTCCCAAGTTGTAATTGGGTATTACACTCATGTTTAGTCAGATTTGGAGTTGTCTAGAGTGTAACCGAACTTCCCCATAACCCATAGCTTTCTCATTTGAATGTTAGCAAGCATATCGACTTGTATCCGTAGGTTAATCTTATCACATTCTATTGAATATCACTTGTGTTTGTCTTAATCCAGTTTTTCCAAATGCTTCTCCTAATCTCTTTGAATCTCAGTCCATATATAAAAGGATTTAACGTGGCTGGCAGGATCAGGTAGATTACAGTAAATAAATTCTTAGCATCTACTGAAAGTGACATCTCAATTCTGTATACAATGGAGGATACCAACGCACAAAGATAGACCAGCATGGCCACTATCAGGTGTGTGCCGCAGGTACTAAGGGCTTTGTGCCGGGATTTACCAGACACGGTTTTCATGGCCATGTAGAGTATGTTGGAATAAGACAGCAAGAGAAGAGAAACATCAAAAACAGTCACAAGGATTCGAACGATTAATCCGGCAACCTGGGGTTTGGAGATGTCTCCACATCCAAGACTGAGAAGTGCCATGTTTTCACATACAAAGTTCAAGATGATATTGTCCCTACAGAATGGAACCATAGACGTAAATATGACCAATGGACTTACAAGGACACAGCTCCGGCACAATACAATTAGAGTCATCCAGGCCAATAATCTTTTGGTTATGATATTATTGTAATGCAGTGGTCTACAAATAGCTATGTATCGATCTAAGGACATTAACAGGATTACACTAGATTCACATATTGCCAGGAAGTATATGAAAAACATCTGCATTAGACAACCGATCAGGGTAATTTGGTTAGTATGAAATATTAATCCCAGGATGAATGGTGGCATTACACACATACTGTTGGCAATGTGAATGGCAAAGAGTAAGGAAATGAGCAGATACATAGGTGAATGTAGAGTCTTCTTAGAGCAAATCAGGTAAACAATGGCACTATTACCAGTCAGGATGACTGCGTAAAGGGATAAAAATGGGATTCCCAGGAGATACCTGGACTGTGATATCCCAGGAAATCCAAGGAGAACAAACTCGGTGTAGGAGTAAAATAAGGATTGGTTTGGGGTGACCAGTTCCATAACAAGTTGGCAAGTCTTTGTGGCTTCAGCATCTGAATTAAAAAAAAAAGTAAAAATAAATCACAATAATGAGAAGTTACTATGAATTTAGCAGAGAAGACATTCATTTCAGGTGGTGGGATATGTCTCTACTCATATGCTTGTGAAGGTTCTCCTTCATCCAGGTCATGGTATATCTGTTGGCAATTATGTACCCTCTTAGCCACAATGCAATCACGTCTTGCATTCAGAAGGTCCTTAAAGGGCATGTCCACCCCAAAATTTAACTTTTGATATGTGGTAGGGCATGCTCCCCCAGCCCCAACCGCATTAATATAATTGTTAGAAAGTCCCCGGATTCTTACTTACCTGCCCTCTCTCCCCTGCTGCAGTGTTCAGGCCCTCTGCTTGCATGGAATTGAAAGCAGGGGGCGGGACCGGCAGCCGCGTCCGTGATTGGCTGAGAGGCAGGGAGGGCTGCACTGAGCATGCCTCAACCTTGATGAGGTTGAGGAAGTCTCAGGCACAGCATGAGTCACACACTGCTCCTACACAGCAGTTTCCTGGACTTTGGAGGGTCACAGCAGGGGAACTATTTTGAGCAGAAATGTAAGGTAAGGATTGTTTTAAACTACTTGATGTGGCCAGTAAGGGGTTAAATTTTAGTTTTGGGGGTGGACATGCCCTTTAACACCTGGCTGTGATATGCTAATTGGGACTTTCCAGGGTACATAATTGCCACAGATTCTTGTCCAGTTGATATAACTGAATACAACAGATATGTCTCTACTGATAGAATAAACATCTACAGTACACACCTGGCTCCTCCAGACTTGGCAAAGATCAATTAAAAAAAGGTTTGCGTGCTCAAGATACATTAATAGTAAAATTCTGGACATAGGGACTGGAATGTAGACTTCAAAGTTACATGACCACGTGGTTCCTACTGGGCCAACTCTAGACCTTCCTAGATATATCACATCACCTATAGGATGGAATCAACTATTTTCAAAACTGAACAAATAACATTTTATTTTATTAGTATGTTGTATGAAAAGTAAAATAAATAGAATACAGGTAGCTCAGTCCTCAGACCAAATTCATTCAGTATTATAATGGACCTAAAGTAGCAACAGTCCCGGAATCTTCTGCACAGTCCTTTCATCTTTCACAATCGATCAGAGAGATGTCACAGATGTTTTGATTGTTCCTTGCAGAGCAAATGAATAAACCAGCAGCAAATAATGACCTCCCTCTCCAGTGGAATATACACAAAACAGTTCCATGTCTGTTATTCCCACCACTTGCAAGTTCTGTGAAAAGTCGTATCTGCTACAATATGAGCAGAGGCGGTAGAATTTAATATGTGTACATGGGAAGGGGGGGGTTGTCTATGTAAAATGACAATAAAATCTTACCTGTGGGAGACTTTGCCTTGTTAGGTGTTTGTTCCGGTAAAAAAGGAAAGTTGTATCCCAGTATTTATCTGCATTAGGGGATTCCTGGTGGACTTTGTCTCCCTAATTACTATAATCACTTGGATATCCCATGGCAGACCGTCAGGACTAATTAGAATATGCAGTAAAAATAGAAAATGGTGATTTGTCTCCTACACAACCTGTAATATGGAGCCATAGACTTTATACTTTAAAGGATAAATACAGACTAATCTTATACTCACACTCTCCTAGTTCTTGTTACACAACATGGAGAAAAGATCCACTTTTTTTTATTTTAATCACAACAGGGTTATTCAATAAAAGTTCTTATCATTTAAAATGATGCTAATTTTGCCCCAACCAATCAGATGTTAGCTTTCAAATGTTAAATAAGATTGGTTGGGGCAAAATTAGCACCATTTTTAACGATAAGAACTTTTATTGAATCTCCCTGATTATTTGCTTTGAAATAGATGCAGTCAATGATTGTCCAGTTTTAATTGGCCAGGAATGTGTACAGTAGAATGCTAACGTAAAATCAGGAAGAATATCATAGGAAATTCACCTTGTGAGTTGATGAGATGAAGAACAAAAGAACTTGTTATAATAAAATGTATCCCTGAAAAAGAGTGTAGAGTTGAAAGAAATGTCTTTCCTATGAAGTTATTAAATGAAATCAGCTGACTTAGTCTTGGACCATTAAGAATCGCTCATCAGAGTTCTTTACCCATTGTGTGCTCAACTGGTACGAACATAGGCAGGGCCGTCTCTAGACTTTTCGTCACCTGAAATAAAATTCAAAAAGCTGCCTCTCCCTCACCCCCAGAAGGGGAGAAGGGGGTGGGTGATGCTTTATCTGGAAGTGGGTGGTGGCTTGTCTAGAAGTTGGGGGGGCTTTAACTGGTAAATAATGCCCACAATGACTGGTAACTGATGCCCAACATTAATTTTGATCAAATGAAGGGAGGGGGAGGAGTCGTAGCTGCATTCTGTTGTGCAGTGAAAGTCATGGATTTCCCTGCTATTTAAAGTGACAGTGCCTCCCGAAAATGTGTGTTTTTTTAAAAATGGCATTTATGGGCTACCCTAGCATCTGGGCCTTAGGCACATGATGCCAGAATTTTTTTTTCTGGTGTCAAAACTTCTGCTTCCCTACAGGGTGCTGCTCTGTAACATGCTTCACCTTGCCTCATTAGAGAGGCGGCCCTGAACATAGGTAGGTTAAGTGCAAGGGACTATGTTAACCATGAACCTGTTCCCAGAGTCCCTGAAGAAGTTATTCCCCCGATCTTCTCCAGAACTTTCCATGTGCATGTGTCATTATTCCTGCAGCCAATGACTTATAGCTGCTTTCCAGTGCACCTCCTCTGCCATTGCTTGGGCATTACATGGAAGGAATAACGCTTTAGGGACCCCTAAATACATATCAGCTGGGTTTGGGAGGTGGACATGCCCTTTAATCATTTTGTTTCGCTGTCTTCAAGATAAAATTATTACTGAAGGAAGAAACTGGGGGTCATATTCATAAAACGCGCAGTATCGCAAGTTAGCGTTAGTTATCGATAATGTACGACCACGTCCGGAAATGTATGGCCGCGGTCGTACATTCATGCCGAACGTTCGTTAATTAACTAACATTCGTGGTAGAATACCATGCGGTAGTAAACTACCACAATGTTATTCTATTGGGTAAAAACAAACAAATAAAAGTAATAAGGGATAATATTAAATACTGTAAATGGGAATATTCCTTTATTAGCACAGTATACCATAAATAGCATATTTGTAGCACAGTGATACAAGTGAAAAAAACCTTAATTACTTAGTATATAATACACAAGGGACGACGCCCATGAAGTCCAGTTCGACCAATAAAAAGCCTGCACGTCCCTTGCAGAGTGTGATTCCCCAATTCCCTGTAACTCAGATGGAGGGCCTGGGCTCTCCCGACTTCAACAACACAGACACAGAGTCCTCTTCAGTGACACAACAACAGTGTAATGTACGGCTACACAACTCAGAGAGCTGCACACACAGAACAACAGCTTCTATAACAGAGGGAACCAGACATTTCCCTTAAGCTGGGTACACACCTAGCGATTTTTCCTCCTGAACGACCGTTCGATACTTTCATGGCACTTCGGACCAGAAAGCAACTTTATTGATTGGGATCTAATAGTCAATATAAAGTGGTCCTTGTACAAGGATAAATACGCTTTAATTCTTAATATGTGGAGACTAGTCACATGTCTAATCAAGGCCAATAAACTTAAACAGCAAATTTGAACAGTGCACAAGGTAAATGATTGTCCAAATGGACGGGAGGTGCTCTGGTAAAAACAATAAATAATATCAAAAGCTAAAGGAGAGAAAGACCAGGCACTCACCCCAAATATGAGCTATAAAATAAACCCTTTATTGTGCAGCATTGGGAATAACATCAAGTGCTAATAAAAACATTTAAAAGAAACATATATACAAATACATAAATGGACTCCAAGTCCTCACAGTAGTCACTCATATATACCCATAATACAATATTATGTTTGAAGCTAAGCCCCATATACTCATCTGTCCATAAGTCTTAGTCACAGTCAAAAGTCGCCATGGGGCATCCTAGCATCAGTGAAGGCAGAAAAACAGGCAAATGGTAATAATAGCAGGTGCCGGAGTCACATCAAAACTAGCATTGGGGGATGCTGAACGCGTTTCGCTAACTCAGCTTTCTCAGCAGCGTGTATGTATCAGCGCTGGGAACCTACTTATACCATGCAGCCGTCCCATATTAATGACCGTCCCATAATGATGACGTCAGATGTCCGTGACACATACGCTACACAGCGCAGGGACGATCCGGAATAACCATGGTAACCCTCACAACAAACCATAGAATACGGAGGGTAATAGAATAAAGTAGGTAAACCGGTGTTGTACAATAAAACAAAGTACATATACACATATATAACAATAGACATTGCACTCTGGTGTCCTATATGACAAATATATTAACATAGCAAAAGAGAAGATTTATTTGAAGGATAAAGATCCATAATCTATAAAGTTAGTGCACAAAGGTAAGTGCACAAAAATCATTATATAAAGCAAAAACTAATGAGGGATCAGACTGATTACCAAACTGGTCAGATCTACGATTGGAATCATAAAGGGAACAACCGATTCCAAAGATATAAATCACAGAGAAAAGGAAAAAAGACTAACTCCAAGAAATCTCCTCTACAAACGAGTACTGATATTGACTCAACAGACAGTGAGGGAAGTTCTATTTTAGGCCAATCCCCCCGCAAACTAAGGTCAGGAGGAGTAAGAGGAAGAAACCTATAGATATGGGGGGTCACAAGGGAGATTTCCAGCAGAGGAGTGTACTGGCAGCAACCAATAAGAACAATACATCAGAGTTACAAATTATCAATTTATCCACACATATCCTCACATCTACTCAGAGGTCAGTACTCACTAAAGGTCGCACAGGATAAACCCATAAGTAAGTTTAAACGCAAATCGAAATTTACACCTTCATTTTCTGACTTTCCTAGTATTCAAACACTCTATCATAACACCTTAATTGAAATTGACAAAAATGAATACCGTTACGAGTAAGTGTCAAAACCTGACTAGAAAAGAGAAAGAAGCAATTAAGGAGATGAACTCCTGAACTGATGTAGTTATTAAACCTTCAGACAAAGGGGGCAATATTGTCCTCTGGCCCGATGGCATGTATAGGGAGGAGGCAATGACTCATCTGAGAAATCCACTTAACTATAGGATGTTACCTGGTAATCCCACTAATATTTTTTTTCTAAACAACTTTTACATCTTATAGATGATGCGGTAGAACACATGTCAATAACACCCGAGGAAGCAGACTTCTTACGAGTCGGTAACCCAGTAGTACCTACATTCTATCTTCTTCCAAAGATCCATAAAAACTCTGTCACTCCACCAGGTAGGCCTATTGTCTCGGGTATTGGGGGACTCAATGAGAAATCCTGTGAGTTCATTGATTGGCATCTTCAATGGCATGTCACAAGCCTTGATTCATATATTAAGGATACATCGGACCTTATTACAAAATTACAGAATATTGATATAACACCTGAACATCTGCTTGTGACGTGCGATGTAGAATCTTTATATACTAATATCACTCCCCAGAATGGCATTGAGGCTGTGCGATATTTCCTTAACATGGAACAGAGAGACCTTACTGAACGACATGGCTTTATTTGACAACTCTTAGAATTTGCCCTCATTTTGATAGGTCATTCTATATCCAGACTAGGGGCACCGCGATGGGTGCGAGATGCGCTCCCTCAAACGCCAACCTGTTTCTGGGTTGGTGGGAGAGGGAGCGCGTCTTTGCAGAGGATCTTGTACACTTTACTACACATGTTGATGTCTGGTACCGCTTCATAGATGACATTTTCTTTCTGTGGAACGGTACCAGACAGAGTCTATTGGAGTTCATTGGAGTTCTTAATTCCAATGACCTTAATATTTTTCTGACCCATCACATATCTACTATAGAGGTTGAATTTTTGGATGTCCTTATAAAAAAAACATGCTGGACACATTATAACTACACTATTTAGGAAGCCCACTGCCTCTAATGCACTACTGCATTTTGATAGCTCCCACCCGGAGACACTGAGAAAATCTATCCCTAAGGGACAATATTTACGCCTCAGGAGAAACTGCACGTTAACTGAGGATTATGATATGGCAGCTGGTGATCTTACCAATAGATTCCTCGAGAGAGGTTATCCTTGAACCCTCTTGAGAAAGGAATATTTACGAGCCAGAAAACTGGCACAATCAGAATTACTCAAGCCTAGAGTTAGAAGATCAGACTCACAAATACGGTATATTACTACCTTTGGTTCAGAGTGGCATTTACTTAGAACTGCATTAGGCAAAACGTGGCATGTTCTGAAAAATTATGCTGACATTGGTTATTTTGTTGCAGAGAGACCATCCATAACAGCGAGACGATGCAAGAATCTCACAGGATCCTTAATTAGGAGCCATTATGTGAGATATACTAACAATGAAATTAGGGGCCAGAAAATATCGGGCACTTACCCTTGCGGGGGTTGCACATTTTGTGAATTCATGCATTATACTGAGAAGGTATGTTCGTCTAAAGACAATTATGCATTTTATCCCAAACACTACTTTAATTGTAAGACCAATAACATGATCTATGCACTACAATGCCCTTGCAATTTATTGTATGTGGGTAAAACCAAACAACAATTTAAACATAGATTAGGCAAACACCTTTCTGACATACGGTTAGCTTTACTTAATACTCTGGACGGTAAGACCATTACGACGATTGCTAGACACTTCCTTGTCAAACATGGTGGTTCCTACAAAGGCATGAGATGCTTTGGACTGGAGAAAGCCAATATTACCATTAGAGGTGGCGATCTGGAAACTTACCTATTAAGACTGGAGAGTCGTTTGAGCTTTAAACTTAAAACCCTAACCCCTAATAGATTGAACGAGGAGCTGGACTTTTCTCCATTTATTTGACTATTTTGATTTTTGTATCATGTTTCAGATGTTCTTTGTGAGACCTACAGCACAAGCGAATATTAATTTGGATTATAATTATTTCTACATATTATTCTACCTTGAAAATTACTGATGGAATGAGACAATCTTGGCATACCTTTGGAAGATCGAGGAGGTTTCCTGTGTACTTTTTCCATTCTGATTGATCATCTTTCTAACACTCTGGATTTTTGGGGAAGTTTGGGACCATTACTTTTTGTTCTGTTGATGTTACACCATCGAATGATGTCGTCCTGCTTTATAACTTCTCCAACTCAACTTCCTCTGTGGACCATTAAAGTGTCCATGACACTATACTGGAGGATTTTATCTTCATATGAAGGATGCTTATTTTTCTCTACTTTATGGGAGATACATATACGAATATCCTTACCTTGGACTATACTCGATACTCTAACAAGTTTATATCAGTGAGTCACTACTGGATGATTACTGACTATACATTCCTTTTATGGATTGATATCTAAAACAATATCTCTCCTGGATCTCACCATCACATTATGAGACTCATATCCCAATTGGATTTTCGTTATTCAGACTGTGCCAGGAATTCGCTTCTGACCTCTGCCGCCTTGCATATACTTGGGGCACATGTGTATAGAATGATCTTTATATAATGATTTTTGTGCACTTACCTTTGTGCACTAACTTTATAGATTATGGATCTTTATCCTTCAAATAAATCTTCTCTTTTGCTATGTTAATATATTTGTCATATAGGGCACCAGAGTGCAATGTCTATTGTTATATATGTGTATATGTACTTTGTTTTATTGTACAACACCGCCTTACCTACTTTATTCTATTACCCTACGTATTCTATGGTTTGTTGTGAGGGTTACCATGGTTATTCCGGATCGTCCCTGCGCTGTGTAGCGTATGTGTCACGGACATCTGACGTCATCATTATGGGACGGTCGGATGCCATACTTCATTAATATGGGACGGCCGCATGGTATAAGTAGGTTCCCGGCGCTGATACGTACACGCTTCTGAGAAAGCTGAGTTAGCGAAACGCGTTCAGCGTCCCCCAATGCCAGTTTTGATGTGACTCCGGCACCTGCTATTAATACCATTTGCCTGTTTCTCTGCCTTCACTGATGCTAGGATGCCCCATGGCGACTTTTGACTGTGACTAAGACTTATGGACAGATGAGTATATAGGGGTTAGCTTCAAACATAATATTGTGTTATGGGTACCGTATATACTCGAGTATATACGGTATATATGACTGGCAAGAGAAATTTTGAGTGACTACTGTGAGGACTTGGAGTTTATGTATTTGTATATATGTTTCTTTTAAATGTTTTTATTAGCACTTGATGTTATTCCCAATGCTGCACAATAAAGGGTTTATTTTATAGCTCATATTTGGGGTGAGTGCCTGGTCTTTCTCTCCTTTAGCTTTTGATATTAATCAAGGCCAATCACTGTGTTGGTGAACTTAGGGGGAGATCCAAAGCCGGGCGCCGCGTTACTTACCTTTGCCCGATCCCGCGATACAATAACTGACGTAAACGAGATTACGTCAGTTATTGCATCGCGGGATCGGGCTAAGGTAAGGAGCGCGACATTAACGCTCCTAAACCTTTACCGTTAAGTTTCACGCTACAAGGTAGCGCAAAACTTAACGGCAGAGGTTTTGGATCGTTAGCACAGCGCTATTTCCAAAAACATTTGGAAACGGCGCTGTGCTCTAAATTCAGTCTAAAACCCACGTTAACCCAAATTTTTTTCGGGTTAACGTGGGTTTTAGATGAAAAACGGCTATAATGGATCTCCCCCTCAGTGTTTACAATTTACCATAACATAAGGGGCATATATATAAAGCCGTGGTAACTCTATGTTGTAATACTGTGGCCCCTGAATCCCAAATGAAACCCTCATAAGTTCTATAGGACCCTGATCTACCACATTGTATACAATCTGTTTATTATCCCGAACATAGCGACCAGCCAGGGGTGATCAGAGGACACTAAGGACATAGATGAAAGATACTATCTAACATACTGTAGTAGCCATGGGATATTGTTAATGAATGAAGAACTTTACACATGGTAGGGAGAGACCTGTGATCTTACTACTAGTTACGTGACGTTGTGGTTTAGATGAAGAACATTCAATGAGCCCAGTAGGTGTCAGAAGGGCTTTGTATCCACTCTTTGGCCTGGTCACAGTATCTATTATTGAATTGTGTCTATATAGGGTATTAACACACCAAATATAACATTATTTAGGGTCTTTCTACTGTGAACTTTCATACATTCAGCTAAACAGCCAATGGCAAAGTAAAGTAGGTGCAGCCCGTGATTGGACCAACCAATGTGTCTTTCTACTATGAAATTAAAATATAGGTTTGGCAGAGCAGATTATTCCAATGGCTTTAGTTTCAAGAATGCCAAGGTTGTCGCCCACTAATAATCTCTAGCCAATCAGGTTACAGTCCAGAACAGATAAGAAACATTTTTGGAACTGTCACAGGGAAGCATGTGACTGAGGGCAAGAAATTTCCCATGTACACAAGCCGAGGTTGTTTAAGGGGTCAAGGTAAACAGGAAAGCAAAGGATATGGTGGCACAATTATCTAATCCAAGTAAACCACGTAAATGCCATTTAATAGCAATTAAACTGATACAGCAAAACTGATTTCAGTGGGGAATCTTTCAGATAACAGGGATATAAAAATCTGGCTTTGTTCCCCTTTAACACATTATTTTACATTTAATTACCTGGAAACTTCAGTGATTAGTTATATAAATGTCCGGCAATAATGCATGTGGCAGGTTTGACATATGCTAAAGATATTGAATTATTTACTGGCAATGATATCAATGAATCTAGGGAATATCAAGTGTTATGCTTCTTTTCCTGTATTTCCCAAGGTTCCTTCTGATCTCTGTGAGTCTCAGTCCGTATATGAATGGATTGAACTTAGCTGGGATGATCAGATACAATGCACTGAACACATTCTTAGTATCTACTGATATGGAAGATTCCATCCGGTAAGCAATAGAAGATGCCACTGTACTCAGGTAGGCCAACATCGCCACCATCAGGTGGGTGCCGCAGGTGTTAAGGGCTTTGTGTCTGGATTTCCCAGATGTGGTTTTCATGGCCGAGTAGAGTATGTTGGAATAAAACATCAGCAGGAGAGTCACATCAAAAACAGTGACGAGGATCCGTGCAATCAACCCGGCAATCTGGGGCTTGGAGATGTCTCCACAGGCCAGACCGAGAAGTGCCATGTTTTCACATACGAAGTTCAGGATTATATTGGACCTACAGAATGGAACCATCGATGTAAATACGACCAATGGGCAAACGAGAACTCCGCTCCGGATAAACACAGTCAAAGTCAACCAAGCCATTAAGTTCTTGTTCATGATAGTATGATAACGTAGTGGTCTACAGATGGCTACATACCGGTCCAAGGACATTAGAAGAAGAACATTCGACTCACATGTGGTCATAAAATAAATGAAAAACATTTGAACCAGACAACTACTTAGGGAAATCCGAATGAGAAGGAAAAAATCCAGGATGGCCCTTGGCATTATAGAGGTGGTACAGGTGACATTGATGGATAACAATAAAGAGATGAGCAGGTACATAGGAGAACGTAGGGTCTTCTCAATGCAGATCAGGTAGAGGATGAGCCCATTGGCGGTCAGTATAACTACATATAGGAATAGAAATGTTATTCCCAAGAGGAATCTGGTCTGTGATACCCCAGGAAATCCATAGAGAACAAACTCGGTGTGAGGAAATAATATTGACTGGTTTGTGGTCACCATTGAATGTGTCCATGAGTTTTTAGCAAATAATATTTTCAGGCCGAGGTAGTTACAAGATCTGAATTAAAAAAACACAATGAAAAGATTTTACTTTTTTTGTTTGTTTTGTTTTCCATGTTTTTTAAACATCTAGAGAAATTCTACATTTGTTCTGTATTGTATACAAGGAGCCCCATACAAACACACACTTACACAGCAGAATATGGAGCATTGTAGTACGTACTGTATAACTTTATTTATATATCAACACTCGTTCAAGGGGGAAAATAATTTATAAATTGCAGATGTGATCAAAGTGCCGAAACGGTGTGGGAGCTTAGAGAGCTTTGTGCATGCTCAGAGGAGTAATCCCCAGGTAGACTATCCAGTCATTGGTTGTGACTAATGCAGGGACATTGAAAACCAGCTAAAAAGCTTCTTGTGAGCACTTGAAAGGTGTGTGAGCATTACAGCCTCTGGGTTTGTGGAGTTGATCTAAAAAATGTAATTTTGGTTCTGGACATTAATGATGAATTAGTGGGGCAGGGAAGATAAACTGTATGTCCTTTGCCTGAAGAAAAGAAAGATTGGATAATGAGAAGGTTATGGATGTTCACACCATTTCAAAGGAAGTAACTAGTTTAAGAAACATTGTTGATCCAGATAGAGAAGCAGAGAGTATTACCCCTAGGTAGGAATAGCAGGCATACTGACCAGGGTTAATGACACTATTGTCAATAAGAAAACAAAGAAAGGTGGAATGGGGAAAAGGAAAGGTGAGATTTGGGGAAAGGGGGAAATGGGGACAAAGAAAGGTGGAATAGAGATAAATAAAGGTGGAATGGGGACAAAGAAAGGTGGGATGGGGACAAAGAAAGGTGGAATGGGGACAAAGAAAGGTGGAATGGGGACAAAGAAAGGTGGAATGGGGACATAGAAAGGTGGGATGGGGACAAAGTGGAATGGGGACATAGAAGGTGGGATGGGACAAAGAAAGGTGGAATGGGAACAAAAGGGGATGGGGACAAAGAAGGTGGAGGGGGACATAGAATGTGTAATGGGGACAAAGAAAGGTGGAATGGGACATAGAAAGGTGGAATGGGGACAAAGAAAGGTGGAATGGGGAACAGGTGGAATGGACATAGAAAGTGGATGGGACAGAAAGGTGAATGGAACAAAGAAAGGTGGATGGGGACAAAGAAAGGTGGATGGGGACAAAGAAAGGTGGAATGGGGACAAAGAAAGGTGGAATGGGGGACATAGAGGTGGAATGGGGAAAAGAAGGTGGAATGGACAAGTGGAATGGGGACATAGAAGGTGGGATGGGACAAAAAAAAGGTGGATGGGAACAAAGAAATTAATGTGGGACAAGAATAAGGACAAGGTGGATGGGACATAGAAAGTGGTAATGGGTGGACATAGAAGGTGGGAATGGGGACAAAGAAAGGTGGAATGGGAACAAAGAAAGGTGTAAATGTTGGACCAATAAATTGTATTTTACATATAAATGTTTTAATTGTGAACTAAATTTGGAAATTGTGTACATAATAAATTTGTGATTGTTACAAAGTAAATGTGGATGGTAACAAGAAATGTGGATGTGTGAACAAATGAAATTGTGTAATGGTGACATAGAAATTTGGAATGGGACATATAAAGGTTTTCATGTTGACAATACATGTGTATGGTAACAAGAAGGTGGAATGTTTACAATAAATGTTGAATGTGTTTACAAATTTTGTAATGGGAACAAAGAAAGGTGGAATGGGGACAAAGAAATTGTGGTAATGGTGCCACATAATGTGGAAATGGGGACACTTTGGAATGGGGACATATAAAGGTTGTGGGACAAAGAAGTTTGAATTTTACAATAAAAGGTTTAATGTTTACAAATAATTTTTAATTGGTACATATACAGTTGGAATGTTGACATCGAAATGTTGGATTTGGACAACGAAAGGTGGATGGGACAAGAAAGGTGGAATGTTGACAAAAGTGATGTGGGACATAGAAAGGTGGGATGGGTACAAAGAAATGTGGAATTTTACACAGAAATTTTTAATGGTGACAAATAAATTTTGATGTTACATGAAATGTGTAATTTTACATATATATGTTGTATGGGGACAAGAAGGTGAATGGGGAACAAATGTTTTAATGTGGACATAGAAAGGTGAATGTTAAAAATAAAGTTTTAATATTGACAAATAAAGTTGTAATTTTAACAAATAAAGTTTTATTTAGCAATAAATTTTTATTTTACAATAATTTTTATTTTACAAATTTTTAATTTTTACATATAAATTTTTTATTTTTACTATAAATTTTATGGTACAAATAAATTTTGAAATTGTAACAAATAAAGGTTTAATGTTGACAAAAATTTTGAATATTAACAAATAAATGTGGAATTGTACAAAGAAAGTTTAATTTTAAACAACGAAAGGTGTTTTGCATGGGGAAAATAAAGGTGGAATTGGGACCAAGAAATGTTTGAATTCGGGACAAATAAAAGGTGTAATGGTTACAAGAAAGGTGTTTTGGGGACAAAGAAAGGTGGAATGTGGACACCTGACAGGTTGTCATTTGGGACAACATAAAATGTGTAATTGTTACCAGAAAGGTTTTTTTGTGACAATAAAGGTGGGATGTGGTGTGACAAAGAAGGTTGAATGGTACAAAGTTGGAATGGGGACAATTACATGTTTAAATGTTTTACATCTAAATGTTGAAAATGGTACATAGAAATTTTGCATGTTGACAATGAAATGTTGAATTGTGACAAAGAAATTGGAATTTGACAAATTGTGGAATGTGCATATAAATATTGAATGGGGACATTAATTTTTAATTTTTACAAATAATGTTGAATTGTGACAATGAAAGGTGGAATGTTGACATAGAAAGTGGAATGAATTTGTACAAAATAAATTTGGAATGTGACAATTAAAGGTGTAATGTGGGACCACTACTGGTTGGATTTTTACAAATAATTGTGGAATGGTGACAAATACAGTTTGAATTTGGGTACCTAGAAAGGTGGAATTTTACAAATAAATTGTTTATTGTTACAAGAACTGTTTAATGTTTACAATAGTTTAAATTTTTACAAATAAAGTTTGCATTTGTAACAAATAAATTTTGTAATTTTACCCTATAAATGTTAATTGTGTACAAGAAATGTTTAATTTTTACATAGACAATTGTGTAATTTTTACAAAGAAATTTTTAATTGGACAAAGAAATGTGCTGCTATGTGTACAAATAAAAGGTTTGAATTGTTACATAGAAATTTTTATTTTACAAATAAAGTGAATGTTTACAAATAAATTTTTAATTTTTACAAATAATTTTAATTTTTACATATAAAG
Organism: Hymenochirus boettgeri; assembly: GCA_019447015.1. Lineage (NCBI taxonomy): Eukaryota > Metazoa > Chordata > Amphibia > Anura > Pipidae > Hymenochirus > Hymenochirus boettgeri. The sequence continues at coordinate 348,185,931 of CM033470.1, forward strand.
GTGTAATGGGTACCAAATAAATTTTTAATTTTACAAATAAATTTAATTTTGTACAAATAAATTTTTAATTTGGACATATAAATTTTTTAATTTTAACAAATAAATTTTAATTTTTACAAATAAATTTTTAATTGGTACAATAAATTTTTAATTTGTACATATAAAGGTTGTAATTGTGACAAATAAAGGTGGACATTTTACATAGAAGGTGGAATGGTGATCAAATAAGGTGGAATGGGGACATAGAAAGGTGGAATGGGGACAAAGAAAGGTGGAATGGGGACATAGAAAGGTGGAATGGGAACAAAGAAAGGTGGAATGGGGACATAGAAAGGTGGAATGGGGACAAAGAAAGGTGGAATGGGAACAAAGAAAGGTGGAATGGGGACATAGAAAGGTGGAATGGGAACATAGAAAGGTGGAATGGGGACAGGAGGGGTGACAATTTCCTTTGAGTTACAGTAGTGTTCCCTGCACTCTTATAGACTTTTAGCTCATTTTATTTGTGACATGCTTGCGTGTGTGCACAACGTTTCGTGGTGTGTCCCCTTCCTCAGGTGCATAAATACAACACAGTATATACACGGGTCTCCTCCCCGGAAGGGGGAGTCTATAAGTCTATGGAACATGTATGTATGTATGTATGTATATGTATGTATAATTTTATTTATAAAGCGCCATTGGGTACGCAGCTCTGTACAGCTCTGTACAGTATAAAATACAGAGTATACAAACAAGGGGATAAGATAGATTAAATACAATTTCATACATCGGTTAAGAATACACATATATAAATTATGTATACATGGATATAAGTGCAACAAGCCTCGACACATTAGGAAGGAGATCCCTGCCCGGAAGAGCTTACAATCTACGTGGGAACATCCAGGAGGAAATGGCAAGAAGATGCATGTTTGGGTGTCAAGGTTTAGCAAGGGGGTTAACAAGGAGATTTGGGTATAAACCACATATTGTACATAGTGGATAAATGGGCATATAAACCAAACACACACCTGCACGTAACATACTATACCCACATGTGTACACAGGCAATGCCAGGTACAACTGCTAGTAAGTTAACTTGCTGAACATAAACGGTAACACACAGGAGAGGGTAGAAGGGGGTAAAATAATGAATAATTAGAGATAAAAGGAATCTGAAAAGTCCATGAGCAGTCCAAGAAACTTTTAAATCCAATATCAGAATGATTGACACCGTCTAAATTGGTCTAAAATATGGTCCGTCAAATTGGCTAGATGTTCCTTAAAATGGAATGATGAACTCCTGGGCTGAGACCATGATCCCAATTTATCCCTTTTCCTGAACATGGTAGCGGACTGGTCTCTAGAGTGGGGCTTGGTTCAGCCCCCGAAGGGTGGTTCCTATTTATGGAGGGAACTTTAAAACTCCAATTCCCCTCTAGGACATACTGTCCGTACTGTACACGCCACATTCACAATAATAACATGATGGTCATTTACTCATTTCACACAATAGAATGATACCTACCATGACATGTTGTAGAGTTTGTAGGCCTTAGAAGGACAATATCTCGAGTTTCCCAAGGAATATCATCGCCTACAAGGTGTCTATAAATTCAGATTTAATTCTAGTATAAACCGAGTGTATTTATGGAAATATGAACTAATTCTCTACCCTGAATTATTAAGAAATATGAACGGCCTTTGAACTGGTTTTGGCTCAATTCTAACTAGAAGACCCACATGCTGGTCTCCTGCCATGATGTCTAGAGCCACACTGGATACTGGTGTGATATTTACCACCTAGCCCCTTTAAGGCAGGCACCCTGCCGGGTTAACCAATTAGCAAATGGAGCTAGCTATGGGGAACAAAGTCTTCTACAACTTGTTAACTCTTTAACTACTTCCTGACAGTGAAACAATGTGAGAGCTGCCATACTGCTTGACCATGTCATAAAGTGAGATAATTTGAAAATTAAGGCTGCAATTCCAGACATTGGGGCTTATTTACCCAGAGTCGCTATAGCTCTGGGCAAAAGCTTCTTCTGCATAAGGATTCACCCACTGCGGGATTTTAACCCCAGCTATCTGCTGGCATTAAAATACTGCGCTAAAACGAGCACAAACGCGATATTAAATCATGAGTGTCGGATGCGCGTGTGATTTTTGCATAACCCGCGCATCTGACGCTAATATGGAGCTAAAGTCGCGCTAACTGGTAGCGAACCAGTTAGCGTGCCCAGCGAGTGTGGATTAATGAAGCCCTTGTCTATGGGAGTTCACATTGCACTCCTGTTCTCCACAAGGGGGTTCAGGAGAAAGAAAGTTTGTGTCAATGGGAGAGAGAGGTGTTTACTTTGGGTTTATTTGTGAGGTTGGATATAATAGGGATATAAATTAAACCTAGACCATTATTATAAGGTATATACTACACTAGGGACCACTAGACTATAATCACCATTAGGAAAACCCTTTCTACTAGGAAAATCCCCTGGGGAATAGGATTTTTGATCTACCTGCTAGAGAATATCATTGTATTGCACATTGTAGTTATCTACTAGTACCCCATAGGGCCTTCTCCAGCTTACATAGTCCAATGTCATCTACAGGAAGAGTTTCTAAAAGTATGTCAATTAAATCGTATGTCCACTTATCCCAGTTCAGGACTGACTGCTCTTAACCTTCAGATTGGGATCTTTCAATAAATGTTAATTTGGTCAAATCTTACAGGGTGATGCCTCAACATCGAAAATAACCAACCAACGTCCGCACATTCCAGATGTGTCTGGGCTATAGGGGCACATGGGAAATTCTTATTCCCTCTTAAACTTTCTGTAGCTTTAAAGTCAACTATTCTTTTATAGAAAATAATTATTATACACACCAATTTAAAGGAAAATATAAAAAAAATAACATCACCCCCATTACATGTCCACACTTCCAGCAGCTGAAATCGCTTACTCTCATTTACAAACGTGCTGCCTTCCCTTAGATATCACACAGCAAAGATGAGTGCTAAAAGCCCGCCTCCTAGATGGCCCAGGGCCATGATTAACATAACACTTGTCATTGGCTGGTGGGAATGTCTGTTACCACCTCTCTCTTCCTCCTCTGCCAGTCAAACAAACTTGAAATATCCTGCTGCTCTGCTACATAATCAAGCAGATCAAGGATGGGTGGAGGAGTGTTTTCGAGCATGGTAGCTTTGAATGGCAGACAGAATTGTTACGCCCCCTTCACAGTATGGCTAATTGAAGGCAGAGAGAGGCTCGAAATCAGGGGGGGGGGGGGAAATTGAGGCAATACAGTTATCCTTTAAAGGGCATGTCCACCCCCAAAACAAACTTTACAGCATGTAATCGGTCCAGTGGTTCAAAAGTTACAGACCTTTGTAGCTGGCTTAATCCTGCAGCATGGACCAATACAGCGATGGACAGAGACAGGTTACATTACCTTGCCTCTGTTCTTTTCATGTTCTTGAGCATGTCTGTTAACATCCAGCAGTGAGAACAGAGGAAGTTGCATCAGTAATGGTCTGACCCCTGGATCCCGCCCTTTTTTCCCTCTCAACCAATCGCAGAGAGAGGAGAGAGAGAGCGAGAGAGAGAGAGAGACACACACACACACACACACACGCAAGAAATATTTTTTTTCCTAAGCTGCAGCTCGGGGTCATCTAAAGAGGAAGTGGAGAGGAAGTGCAGCCTGATATATATCTCATTAAATATCAGGCAAGGCAAATGAACATGGCGTTTGAGGTTGGTGCTATTATATAAAGAACATATAAAAAGTTTATTTTTGGGTGGACATATAAATAAAAAAGGGGAAGGATTATGGGCTTCAGGGATCACAGGGAGGTAAGTACCTAATGATTGTGGGGTTTGAGGGGGGAAAGGTAAGTATAGATTTGTGTCCTGGGGTGGACATGCCCTTTAACCCTCACAGTGTTTTTTGGCATTTAACAGAATGATGACAATATATCACACTGCATGTCTATGGCAGCTATAATGTGAAGATCTCCCTATGTACAGGGTAGGCTGGCAGACTGCATATATTAGTATGGGGCGGCACTGTGGTCCAGTGGTTAATGTGCTGTCCTGGGTTACAATCCTCCCTTGTCCACTTCTGGAAGGAAATTGTATGTTCTCCACAACCATAAAGACCTTCTGATAGGATCTGTGTGTAAAATGACCCAAAGATAAAGTCAACCCTATTAGTCTGTCACAATGTAACAGTCTGTATCTGTACATGTTATGTGTATCTGTACATGTTATGTGTATCTGTACATGTTATGTAACGGTGTGTATCTGTACATGTTATGTAACTGTGTGTATCTGTACATGTTATGTAACGGTGTGTATCTGTACATGTTATGTGTATCTGTACATGTTATGAAACGGTGTGTATCTGTACATGTTATGTAACGGTGTGTATCTGTACATGTTATGTAACGGTGTGTATCTGTACATGTTATGTAACAGTGTGTATCTGTACATGTTATGTGTATCTGTACATGTTATGTGTATCTGTACATGTTATGTAACGGCGTGTATCTGTAGATGTTATGTAACAGCGTGTATCTGTACATGTTATGTAACGGCGTGTATCTGTACATGTTATGTAACGGCGTGTATCTGTACATGTTATGTAAACTGGTGTGATCTGTACATGTTAGGTAACGGCGTTGTATCTGTACATGTTATGTAACGGCGTGTGTACTGTGTATGTAAGGCGTGTATTGTATCTTACATGTTATGTAACGGCGTGTATGTACATGTGTTATGTAAGGCGGTGTATCTGTACATGTTATGTAACGGCGTGTATCTGTACATGTTATGTAACGGCGTGTATCTGTACATGTTATGTAAAGGTGTGAATCTGTACATGTTATGTAACGGCATGTATCTGTACATGTTATGTAACGGCGTGTATCTGTACATGTTATAGTCTTCACCCATTAAACACAAACCACTGTCAGGCGGGTCCGATTTCAGGTTCTGAATATTGTGACCTTGGACAAGTCCCTGTTTGACCCCTGGTCTCAGCCTCCCATTTTAGATTGTAAGCTCCATGGACTAGAGATTTGCTGTACCCAACCTCCTGCTCACATAGTTGAATAAATATTTAATTGATGATAAATCTCACCTGTTAGATGTTTGTTCCACCAATAAGGGACTCACCACCACCTCCCAGTATTTATCTCCATGACAGGATTCCCAGTGGAATCTCCCTAATTACTATAATGTGCTTGATAGCCCCGGATGGACCAACAGGAAAATCATTGGAGACTCCATCACTAAAGGAGACACTTACCTGTCCATTCATCTCCTTCCCTGTGTTCCTGTCTATCAACCAAACCATCAGAGACCAAGAATTTGCAGATCCATTGGTTTTGTGTTGGAAATGTTTTAATAAAACACATACAATGTCCCTCATCCAATTAGAATGACCAGGTTGGTTGGCTAATAACTGAACCGTACACATTTGGGAAAGAATGGGCCCATTTTGATCCTGCCAGGGGTACTGTAAATACAAAGTTTTCCCTTGCAAGATAAAGAGGAATATTTATAAAGCAATACAGTCAATTCCTCACAATGTTCATCCAAGGTGCCAATTATACTGACCTGGTAACAGACACCTTGTGTAGATGGTCGGGCCAATAGCAACTAAAGATGAAATATCCCCATGGTGCGTTACTCAATTTACAAAGAGACTTAAAGGGCCATGAACGGAGAGCTATCACCGACTTTTACCGTCTTAATGTCACGTTAACCCATATGCGACTTGAAGACATAAATAACGGCGGTTGCTGCGGTACGCATAAAGTGTGTCGCACAACCATCGCAAGCGATGTACCGAGCCGATAACGGACAGATAGCTGTCGTTAAAGATTCGGAATGGGTAAACCCCGGTTAGCTATGCACTGAGAGCCGCTATTGGCCTAGACGAGGCAATAGAGAGTGATACCGGCTTTCGGTACATAGCCCTAATAGTGTATGGTGAGTTTTATACTATTTGACATATTTACAGGTACTAACGGAACAATTGGGTGAACAGACAATAATCTTAATAGCTGATTCTATGTTAGATAACCGTGTCAAGTTTATGGCAGGTTGGAAACACTTTCTAGAGGTTTCTAGGATGCCCCTTAACGTCTCTATAAAACTGACACCCGAGTCTAATGACTATTACTTGTGTACATTTTCCTCCAATGCTTTGCGAGGCTCCCCCTGATCTCCGTGACTCTCAGTCCGTATATAAATGGATTTAGGGTAGCTGGGATGATCAGGTAGATTGCACTGAACAGATTCTTAACATCTACTGAAAATGAAGATTCTGTCCTTGATAGAATGGAAGATGCCATTGCACACAGATAGGCCAACATCGCTACTATCAGGTGTGTGGCAACGGTATTGAGGGCTTTGTGTCGGGATTTACCGGACACGGTTTTCATGGCTGTGTACAGTATGTTGGAATAAGATATTAGTAGAACACCAACGTTAAGACATGTGGTAATGGTGCGTCCAATTAATCCACCGGTCTGGGGTTTGGAGATGTCTCCACATGCTAGACTGAGAAGTGCCATGTTTTCACATGCAAAGTCCAGGATGATATTGGACCTGCAGAATGGAACCATAGACGTAAATATGACCACCGGACTAACAGAGACAAAGCTCAGAATGAATACAATAATTATCATACAGGCCAGTAAAGACTTGGTCATGATATTATGATATCGAAGTGGTCTACAGATGGCTACGTACCGGTCCAGAGACATTAAGAGAAGGATGTTCGACTCAAGGTTGGTCAGGAAGTAAATGAAAAACATTTGAATTAGACAAACGCTCAGAGATATTGGGTTTAGATAAAATAAATCCACAATGGCTTTTGGCATCACAACGCTTGTACCGGCAATGTTAATGGCAAAGAGAAGGGCAATGAGGTAGTACATGGGAGAATGGAGAGTCTTCTCAAAGAAGATTAGGTAGATGATGAGCCCATTACAGGTCAGTATGACTGCATACAGGGTTAGAAATGTGATTCCTAGGAGATGCCTGGCCCATGATATCCCGGGAAACCCGAGGAGAACAAACTCCGTGTAGGAGAGAAACAAGGACTGGTTTGGGTACAGCGATTCCATTGTAAATTTAACTTGTCAATGTACTTTCAGCATCTGAAAATAAGAGCACAAATGATGAAATGTGTCTGTAAAGATGGAGTAATAACAAGGCAATCTGTCTAATTGTGATACGATGTAACGCAAAATATGTTCTACATCACTGTTTTACCAAGGCTGTAACCGGTCAGGGACCAGATCCAGCAACACGATTCTAAGGGAACTTCTCCCTTCTGAATGAAATCCTCAGCAGAACGTAACTTCGTATCTGTTGTATTCAGTTAGATCAACTGGACTGTAAGTTTAGTTCTAGAAGACGTTTCTCTAGTCATCCGACTGGATCTCTCAATGCAGAATTTATTATTTTTGTGGATTTATATAGCGCCAACATCTTCCGTAGCGCTTTACGATTCCATGTATACATTCACATCAGGCCCTGCCCCGAAGAGCTTACAATCTAAGCACATTTATTGGACACATACAACCTATCAGTATGTCTTTATGATTGTGGGGGAAACCCACAACTCCTTGCAGATGTGTCCAAAGGTGGAATCGAACTCAGGACTTCAGAATGACTCAAGTATATATATTTGTGTGTGTGTGGGGGGGGGGGTGAGATTAGCACCAAGTCTGGCCCAGTACAGAAGAGTCCATTCCTCAGGTCAGAACTCCGCCATGTACCTGAAAATAAAGAAACAGCAAACTTGTTTGAAGACTGTAATGTCAACATTTTTGGTAAAGAGAATGACTGGAATAAACAAGGTTTGAAGGAAGCCATTAATGTGAAAATTAAAATCATCATGCCTAAATATAGAGGTGTGTGTGGGGGAAAGGACATATTTTGTTTGCCATGTACAATGCTGTATTGACATCTCACCCTGGACAGTTTAATAACACTTTGTATTAATGAGATCCCTACCCCTTTCTGTTATATGGAGGTCCCTGACCCCTTGCTGTTATATGGAGGTCCCTGATCCCTTGCTGTTACATGGAGGTCCCTGACCCCTTGCTGTTATATGGAGGTCCCTGATCCCTTGCTGTTACATGGAGGTCCCTGATCCCTTGCTGTTATATGAAGGTCCCTGATCCCTTGCTGTTATATGGAGGTCCCTGATCCCTTGCTGTTATATGGAGGTCCCTGATCCCTTGCTGTTACATGGAGGTCCCTGACCCCTTGCTGTAATAAGGAGGGTCCCTGATCCCTTGCTGTTATATGGAGGTCCCTGACCCCTTGCTGTTATATGGAGGTCCCTGATCCCTTGCTGTTATATGGAGGTCCCTGTTCCCTTGCTGTTATATGGAGGTCCCTACCCCTTTCTGTTATATGGAGGTCCCTGACCCCTTGCTGTTATATGGAGGTCCCTGATCCCTTTCTGTTATATGGAGGTCCCTGACCCCTTGCTGTTATATGGAGGTCCCTGATCCCTTGCTGTTATATGGAGGTCCCTGATCCCTTGCTGTTATATGGAGGTCCCTGATCCTTTCTGTTATATGGAGGTCCCTGACCCCCTTCTGTTATATGGAGGTCCCTATCCCTCTTGCTGTTATATGGAGGTCCCTGACCCCTTGCTGTTTATTGAGGGTCCCTGATCCCTTGCTGTTATATATGGGGTCCCTGATCCCTTGCTGGTATATGGAGGTCCTGATCCCTTGCTGTTATATGATGTGTCCCTGATCCCTTGCTGTTTATGGAGGTCCCTGACCCCTTGCTGTTATATGGAGTCCCTGACCCCTTGCTGTTATTGAGGTCCCTGATCCCTTTCCCTTATCTGTAATATTTCCTAATCCAGGTCACGGTAATCTGTAATATTCATGCATCCAGTGCGGTTTATCTGTATATTCATTCATCCAGTATCATGGTATATCTGTATATTCCTTCATCCAGGTGATGGATTATCTGTAATCATTCATCAGGTCAACGGTATACTGTAATATCATTCATCCAGGTCCCGGTATATCTGTAATATTCATCATCCAGGTCATGGTATATCTGTAATTTTCTTCCATCTAGCCAGTAGGTTATATCTGTAATATTATTCATCCAGGTCATGGTATATCGTAATATTCATTCATCCAGGTCATGGTATATCTGTAATATTCATCCATCCAGGTCACGGTATATCTGTAATATTCATTCATCCGGTCACGGTATTCTGTAATTTCATCATCCAGGTCGGTATACTGTAATATTCATCCTCATTCACGGTTACATCATCGTCACGGTATATCGTTATATTCATTCATTCATCATATCAGGTCAGGTATATCTGTAATATTCATCCTATCAGGTCATGGTATAATCTGTAATATCATCTATCCAGGTCTGGTATCTTGTTATTCATTCATCCAGGTCATGGTATATCTGTAATATTCATTCATCCAGGTCATGGTATATCTGTAATATTCATTCATCCAGGTCATGGTATATCTGGTCATATTTACGTGTAGAATTCCATTCTGCAGGTCCCATATCCCTGGACTTTTCAATATAGTGTTAAAAATCTGTTCAGTGGCAATATACCTGATCATCCCAGCTACCCTAAATCCATTTATATATGAACTGAGAGTCACAGAGATCAGGGGAGCCTCACAAAGCATTGGTGTCATGAACCTATATAACAGCAAAGGGTAAGGGACTTCTATATAACAGCAAGGGTCACGGACCTCCACATAACATCAAGGATCAGGGACCTCCATATAACAGCAAGGGATCAGGGACCTCCATATAACAGCAAGGGATCAGGGACCTCCATATAACAGCAAGGGATCAGGGACCTCCCCATATAACGCAAGAGATCAGGGACTCAATATAACAGCAAGGATCAGGACCTCCATATAACAGCAAGGGGTAGACCTCCATATAACAGCAAGGGATCAGGGACCTCCATATAACCGCAAGGGATCGGACCTCCATATAACAAGGGCTCAGGGACCTCCCTAACAGCAAGGGCTCAGGACCTCCATATAACAGCAAGGGATCAGGGACCTCCATATAACAGCAGGGTAGGGACCTCCATATACAGCAAGGGTCAGGTCCTCCATATAACAGCAAGGGATCAGGGACCCAATAACACATGGGTTCAGGGATCTCAATATAACACAAGGGGTAGGGACCTCCATATAACAGCAGGGATCAAGGACCTCCATATAACAGCAAGGGATCAGGGACCTCCATATAACAGGATCAGGACCTCCATAGAACAGCAAGGGATCAGGGACCTCCATCTACCAAGGGATCAGGGACCTCCATATAACAGCAAGGGGTAGGGACCTCCATATAACAGAAAGGATCGGGACCTCCATATAACAGCGAGGGATCAGGGACCCCTATAACATCGAGGGTCAGGGACCTCTCCATATAACAGCAAGGGATCAGGGACCTCCATATAACAGCAAGGGATCAGGGACCTCCATATAACAGCAAGGGATCAGGGACCTCCATATAACAGCAAGGGTCAGGGACCTCCATATAACAGCAAGGGATCAGGGACCTCCATATAACAGCAAGGGATCAGGGACCTCCATATAACAGAAAGGGATCAGGGACCTCCATATAACAGGCAAGGATCAGGGACCTCCATATAACAGCAGGGTCAGGGCCTCACCTCAAGCATGGACCTCCATATAACAGCAGGATCAGGGACCTCCATATAACAGCAAGGATAGGGACCTCCTATAACAGAGGGATCAGGGACCTCCATATAACACAGGGGTCAGGGACCTCCATAAACAGCAAGGGATCAGGGACCTCTATATACAGCTAAGGGATCAGGGACCTCCATATCACAGCAAGGGATCGGGACCTCCATATAACAGCAGGGTCAGGGACCTCCATATACCAGCAAGGGGTCAGGGACCTCCATATAACCGAAAGGGATCAGGGACCTTCCATATAACAGCAAGGGGTCGGGACCTCCATATAACAGAAGGATCAGGACCTCCATATAACATATCACACCCTTAACACCTGGCTGTGATATGCTAATTGGGATTTTCCAGGGTACATAATTGCCACAGATTCTTGTACAAGTCATTCTGAATTGAGAAAGCCAGTCGGATGACTAGCGAAACGTCTTCAAGAACTACATTTCAAGTCCAGTTGATCTAATTGAATACAACAGATATACCATGACCTGGATGAATGAGAACCTTCACAAGCAGATAGAAAGTTAATTTTTGAATGGACTTACCCTTTAAAGCAAAAGGTCACAACTCACCGCAATGTAATAACATCCGCAAAGTGACTGATACATCACGGAAACGAGTGCAGGAAGGTTATTGAATCTCCCCCAAGGTCTGTCCAAGCTCTGTTATCCTGATCTGTTGGGGGAATTACAGTGTCTATAGCCAATGGTCAATCTGCAGGTGACACTGAGTGTAGCTGGGACACTGTGCTGGACTATTGTGTGTATAGGGACAGGTGTGGGATTTAACAGCACTTTGTATTAGTATTAGTATTGTGTGTATCAGTAAAGTGACAATATGTCACACTGTGTGTACTGACACATTATGGATCATTGTATTAGTATTGTATGTATCAGTATAGTGACAATAAGTCACACTGTGTGTACGGACATTATGGATCATTGTATAGTATTGATGTATCAGTATAGTGAAATAAGGCACACTGTGTGTACAGACACATTATGGCTCAGTGATTATTAGTGTTAGTATTGTATGTATCAGTATAGTGACAATAAGTCACACTGTGTGTACAGACACATTATGGATCATTGTATTAGTATTGTATGTATCAGTATAGTGACAATAAGTCACACTGTGTGTACAGACACATTATGGATCATTGTATTAGTATTGTATGTATCAGTATAGTGACAATAAGTCACACTGTGTGTACGGACACATTATGGATCATTGTATTAGTATTGTATGTATCAGTATAGTGACAATAAGTCACACTGTGTGTACAGGGGTGGGTGGGTGAGGGTGGGGGGGGGGGTGAGATTAGCACCAAGTCTGGCCCCAGTACAGAAGAGTCCATTCCTCAGGTCAGAACTCCGCCATGTACCTGAAAATAAGAAAGAAACAGCAAACTGTGTTGAAGACTGTAATGTCAACATTTTGGTAAGAGGATTGGCAGGATGAATAACAAGGTTTGAAGGAAGCTATTATGTGAAATTAAACATCATACCTAGAGCCTAATATAGGGGTGTGTGGGGGAAGGAACATTTTGTTTCATGTACAATGCGTGATTGACATCTCACCCTGGACAGTTTAATAACATTGTATTAATGAGATCCCTACCCCTTTGTTATGGGAGGTCCCTGACCCCTTGCGTTATATGGAGGGTCCCTGATCCCTTTGCTGTTACATGGAGGTCCCTGACCCCTTGCTGTTATATGGAGGTCCCTGATCCCTTGCTGTTAGGCCCTGATCATTGAATGACGCGTCCCTGATCCTTGCTGGTATATGGAGGTCCTGACCCTTGCTGTTATATGGGAGGTCCTGATCCCTTGATGTTCATGAGGTCCCTGACCCCTTGCTGTAATAAGGAGGGTCCCTGATCCCTGTGTTATTGGAGGTCCCGACCCCTTGCTGTTTATGGAGGTCCTCTGATCCCTTGCTGTTATTGGGAGGTCCTGTTCCTTGCGTTATATGGAGGTCCCTACCCTTCTGTTATATGGAGGTCCCTGACCCCTTGCTGTTATATGGAGGTCCCTGATCCCTTTCTGTTATATGGAGGTCCCTGACCCCTGCTGTTATATGGGAGGAGGTCCCGATCCCGCTTTAAGGAGTCCTGATCCCTTGCTGTTATATGGAGGTCCCGATCCCTGCTGTTATATGGAGGTCCCTGATCCTGCTGTTAATGGAGGTCCCTGATCCCTTTCTGTATTATGGAGGCCCTGACCCTGCTGTTTTATGGAGGTCCCTGATCCCTTTCTGTTATATGGAGGTCCCTGACCCTGCTGTTATATGGAGGTCCCTGACCCCTTGCTGTTATATGGAGGTCCCTGATCCCTTGCTGTATATGGAGGTCCCTGATCCCTTGCTGTTATATAGAGTCCCTGATCCCTTGCTGTTATGGAGGTCCCTGACCCCTTGCTGTTATATGGAGGTCCCTGACCCTTGTGTTATAGGAGGGTCCCTATTCCTTGTTATATGGAGGTCCTGACCCTTGCTGTTATATGGAGGTCCCTGATCCCTTGCGTTATATGGAGGGCCTGATCCCTTGCTGTTATATGGAGGTCTGATCCTTGCCTGTTCTATGGAGGTCCTGATCCTTTCTGTTATATGGAGGTCCCTGATCCTTGCTGTTATATGGAGGTCCGATCCCTTGCTGTTATATGGAGGTCCCTACCCTTGCTGTTATATGGAGGTCCCTGATCCCTTGCTGTTATATGGAGGTCCCTGATCCCTTGCCGTTATATGGAGGTCCTGATCCCTTGCTGTATTATGGAGGTCCCTGATCCCTGCTGATATGGAGGTCCCTGATCCCTCGCTGTTATATGGAGGGTCCCTGATCCCTTTCTGTTATATGGAGGTCCCTACCCCTTGGCTGTTTAGGGAGGTCCCTGATCCCTTGCTGTGTATATGGAGGTCCCTGACCCTTGCCTGTTATATGGAGGTCCCTGATCCCTTGCTGTTATATGGAGGTCCTGATCCATTGCTGTTATTGATGGAGGGTCCTGACCCTTGCTGTTATTAGTATGAGAGGTCCCTAACCCTTGCTGTTATTTGAGATCCCTGACCCAGCTGTTATATGGAGGTCCCTGATACTTGCTGTTATATGGAGGTCCTGAGCCCTTGCTGTTATATGGAGGGTCCTACCCTTGCTGTTATAGGGAGGTCCCTGATCCCTGCTGTTATATGGAGGTCCCTGAGCCCTTGCTGTTATATGGAGGGTCCCTACCCCTTGCTGTTATATGGAGGTGGTCTCCTGATCCCGTGCTGTTTATATGGACGGGGTCCTGATCAATTGAGTTATATGGAGGTCCCGACCCTTGCTGTTATATTGGAGGTCCCTGATACCTTGGTGTTATATTGAGATCCCTGATCTTTTGCTGTTATATGGAGGTACCTGAGTGATCCCTTGCTGTTATATGGAGGTCCTGATCCCTTTGCTGTTATAATGGGTCCTGACCCTTGCTGTTATATGGAGGTCCTGATCCCTTGAGTGTTATGTGGGGGAGGGGTCCGTGACCCCTTGCTGTGATATAGAAGTCCCTTACCCTTTGCGGTTTGACTATAGGTTCATGACACCAATTGCTTGTGAAGGTCCTCCACCTGATCTCTGTGAACTCTCAGTTCATACTAGAATGAATTAGGGTAGCTGGGATGATCAGGGATATTGCACTGAAACGATTTTTTAAACATCTATTGAAAAGTCGGAGATATTGGACCTGCAGAATGGAATTATACACGTTAAAATGACCAGATATACCAACCTGGATGAATGAATATTACAGATATACCATGACCTGGAGAATGATATACAGATATTACCATGACCTGGATGAATGAATATTACAGATATACCATGACCTGGATAGATGAATATTACAAGATATACCATGACCTGGATGGATGAATATTACAGATATACCGTTGACCTGGATGAATGAATATTACCGATATACCGTGACCTGGATGAATGAATTATTACAGATATACCGTGACTGGATGGATGAATATTACAGATATACCGTGACCTGGATGGATGAAATTACAGATATACCGTGACCTGGATGAATGAATATTACAGATATACCGTGACCTGGATGGATGAATATTACAGATATACCATGACCTGGATGAATGAATATTACAGATATCCTGACCGGATGAATGAATAGATCTGACCGGATAGAATATACAGATATACATGACCTGGATGGATGAATATTACAGATATAACGTGACCGGATGAATGAATATTACAGATATACCGTGACCTGGATGAATGAATATTACAGATATACCATCACCTGGATGAATGAAATAATTACGATTACCATGAACTGGATGAATGAATATTACAGATATACGGACCTGGATGGAATGAATATTACAGATAACCGTGACCTGGATGAATGAATATACAGATATACCATGACCTGGATGGATGAATATACAGATATACCATGACCTGGATGAATGAATATACAGATATACCGTGACCTGGATGAATGAATATTACAGATATACCATCACTGGATGAATGAATATTACAGATATACCATGACCTGGATAGATGAATATTACAGATATACATGACGGATGGATGAATATTACAGAATACCGTGACCTGGATGGATGAATATTACAGATATACCGTGACCTGGATGGATGAATATTACAGAGATACTATGACCTGGATGGATGAATATTACAGATATACCGTGACCGGATGGATGAAATATACAGATATACGTGACCTGGATGGATGAATATTACAGATATACCTGACCTGGATGGTGAATATACAGATATACCGTGAGCTGGATGAATGAATATTACAAATATACCATGACCTGGATGGAATGAATATTACAGATTATACGTGACCTGGAGGATGAATATTACAGATATACCGTGACCTGGATGGCTGAATATTAAAGTATACCATGACCTGGATGAATGAATATTACAGATATACCATGACCTGGATGATGAATATTACAGATATACCATGACCTGGATGAATGAAATATCAGATATACCGTGACCTGGATGGATGAATTACAGATATACCATGACCTGGATGGGATGAAATATACAGATATACCATGACCGGATGAATGAATATTAAGATATACCGTGACCTGGATGGATGAATATTACAGATAACCGTGGACTGGTGGATGGAATATTAAGACTATACGGACTGGATGAGAATATTACAGATATACCGTGACCGGATGATATGAAACATTACAGATATACTATGACCTGGATGAATGAATATTACAGATATACCGTGACCTGGATGGATGAATATTACAGATATACCGTGACCTGGATGGATGAATATTACAGATATACGTGACCTGGATGGATGAATATTACAGATGTACCGTGACCGGATGGAATATACAGATATACCGTGGACCTGGATGAATGAATAGTACAGCTATACCGTGACCTGGATGGATGAATATTACAGCTATACCGTGACTGGATGAATGAATATTACAGATATTACCGTGACCTGGATGAATGAATATTACAGATTACACGGACCTGGATTGAATGAATATTACAGATATACCGTGACCTGGATGGAGATATTTCAGATATACCGTGACCTGGATGGATGAATATACAGATATACCGTGACCTGGATGGATGATATTACAGATATACCGACCGGATGGATGAATATTACAGATATACGTGACCGGATGGATGAATTTACAGATATACCGTGACCTGTATGGATGAATATTACAGATATTACCGTGACCTGTATGGATGAATATTACAGATATACCGGGACGGTATGGATGAATATTACAGATATACGGACCTGGTGATGAATATTACAGATATACCGTGACCTGGATGGATGAATGATTATTACAGATATACAGATGACTGGATGAATGAATATTACAGATATACCGTGACCTGGATGAATGAATATTACAGATATACCGTGACCTGGGTGGATGAATATTACAGATAACCGTGACCTGGATGTGGAATATTACAGATGATACCGTGATCTGGATGGATAAATATTACAGAATTACCGTGACCTGGATGAATGAATATTACAGATACCGGTATACTGTGACCTGGATGGATGAATATTACAGATATACCATAACCTGGATGAAGAATATTACAGATATACCTGACCTGGATGGATGAATATTACAGATATACCGTGATCTGGATAAATGAATATTACAGATATACCGTGATCTGGATGAATGAATATTACAGATATACCGTGACCTGGATGAATGAATATTACAGATATACCATGACCTGGATGGATGAATGAATATACAGATATACCGTGACCTGGATGAATGAATATTACAGATATACCGTGACCTGGATAAATGAATATTACAGATATACCATGACCTGGATGGATGAATATTACAGATATACCATAACCAGGATGAATGAATATTACAGATATATTATGACCTGGATGGATGAATATTACAGATATACCGTGATCTGGATGAATGAATATTACAGATATACCGTGACCTGGATGAATGAATATTACAGATATACCATGACCTGGATGGATGAAGAATATTACAGATATACCTGACCTGGAGATGAATATTACAGATATACGTGACCTGGATGAATGAATATTACAGATATACCGTGACCGGATGAATGAATATACAGATATACCGTGACCTGGATGGATGAATATTACAGATATACCGTGACCTGATGGATGAATATTACAGATATCCGTGACTGGAGGATGAATATTCAGATAGACCGTGACATGGATGATGAATATTACAGATATACCGTGACCTGGATGATGGAATGAATTTACAGATATACCGTGACCTGGATGGGATGAATATTACAGATTACAGTGACCTGGATGGATGAAATTATTCAGATATATACCGTGACCTGGATGGATGAATATACAGATATTACCATGACCTGGATGGATGAATATTACAGTATACCGTGACCTGGATGAATGAATATTACAGATATACCATTGACCTGGATGATGAATATTACAGAGATACCGTGACCTGGATGGATGAATATTACAGATACCGTGACCTGGATGGATGAATATTACAGATATACCGTGACATGGATGGATGAAATATACAGATATACCGTGACCTGGATGGATGAATATTACAGATATACCGTGACCCGATGGATGAATATTACAGATTACAGTGACCTGGATGATGTGAATATTACAGATTACCGTGACCTGGATGAATGAATATTACAGATATACCATGACCTGGATGGATGAATATTACAGATATATCATGACCTGGAGGAGTGAATATTACAGATTACCGTGACCTGGATGAATGAATATTACAGATATACCATGACCTGGATGGATGAATATTACAGATATACATGACCTGGATGGATGAATATTACAGATATACCGTGACCTGGATTGGATGAATATTACAGAATATACCGTGACCTGGATGGAATGAAATTACAGATATACCTGACTGGATGGATGAATATTACAGATATACCATGACCTGGATGGATGAATATTACAGATATACCATGACCTGGATGGATGAATATTACAGATATACCGTGACCTGGATGAATGAATATTACAGACATTAACAGATGACCTGGATGATGAATATTACAGATATACCGTGACCTGGATGGATGAATATTACAGATTACCTGACCTGATGGATGAATTTACAGATATACCGTGACCTGATGGAGGATGAATATTACAGATTAACCGTGACCTGGATGGATGAATATACAGATATACCATGACCGGATGATAGAATATACAGATATTGACCATGAATGGATGGATGAATATTACAGATATACCTGACCTGGATGGATGAATATTACAGATATCCCATGACCTGGATGAATGAATATTACAGATAACCGTGACCTGGAGGGATGAATATTCAGATATACCGTGACCTGGATGATGAATATTACAGATATACCATGACCTGGATGAATGAAATTAAGATATAACGTGAACTGGATGAAGAATTTTACAGATTTACCGTGAACCTGGATGAATGAATATTACAGATATACCGTGACCTTTATGGATGAACATTACAGATATACCGTGACCTTTATGGATGAATATTACAGATATACCATGACCTGGATGGATGAATATTACAGATATACCGTGACCTGGATGAATGAATATTGCAGATATACCGTGACCTGAATATTACAGATAACCGTGACCTGGATAAATGAATATTACAAATATACCGTGACCTGGATGAATGAATATTACAGATATACCATGACCTGGATGAATGAATATTACAGATATACCGTGACCTTAATGGATGAATATTACAGATATACCGTGACCTTTATGGATGAATATTACAGATATACCATGACCTGGATGGATGAATATTACAGATATACCGTGACCTGGATGAATGAATATTGCAGATATACCGTGACCTGAATATTACAGATACACCGTGACCTGGATGAATGAATATTACAGATATACCATGACCTAAATGGATGAATATTACAGATATACTGTGACCTGGATGGATGAATATTACAGATATACCATGACCTGGATGAATGAATATTACAGATATACCGTGACCTGGATGAATGAATATTACAGATATACCATCACCTGGATGAATGAATATTACAGATATACCATGACCTGGATAGATGAATATTACAGATATACCATGACCTGGATGGATGAATATTACAGATATACCGTGACCTGGATGGATGAATATTACAGATGTAGAGCTGTTTTTCATTCTAAAAGTCACGTTAACACATGTACCACGGGTTAAGTAAATGAAATGACTTTAAGAAATAACTAGCGGCGGTACGCAAAAAGTGTGTCACGCAACTGCCGCAGGCAATGTACCAAGCCAATAATGGCTCTTCAAGGCAGAATCTTTAACCCCTGCAGATAGCTGGCATTAAAGATTCGGAATGGGAAAACCCCATTCGCTATGCACTGAGAGACGCTATTGGCTCAGTAGATTACCAAGAGGAGGCAATACAGTGCGATACCGGCTCTCTCTGCGCTATTCATGTCTACAAACTGTTCCATTGACTATACATTTAGGTGGTGTCTATGTTGTTAAGCCAGTGGTTTTAAGCACATAGGAATTTCCATGTCTACATCCCAGTTCATGGAGTTCAGTTCATTTTTTATTTCCAGGTAATATAATTTTACAACATGAGCCTGTACATACGTTTGTTCTATGTAGGATTCCTAACCGTCTTGTTAAATACACTAAACATGAAATTATTTTGCCTTTGTTTTTCTATTGTGTCTTTAAAGGGTAAGTCCTTTCAAAAATTAACTTTCTATCTGTTTTACTGAAGAACAGGAGGTAAATGCACTATTTCTTACCTCCCGTTCTTCAGTAAATCTTGCAGGAGAACTTACCGGGATCGTTCCAGCGCTGACAGAGCCGAGGCCGAAATACCAGATGCCTCCGACGCATCTCCAGTCCTTTGCACAGTGCGCGCATGCGCACACTGTCCTAAGGAGAGTGGAAGCGCCGGAGGTATCGGGGATTTCGGCCTCGGCTCTGTCAGCGCTGGAACGATCCCGGTAGTGCATTTACCTCCTGTTCTTCAGTAAAACAGATAGAAAGTTAAATCTGTTGTATTCAATTAGATCAACTGGACTTGAAGTTTAGTTCTTGAAGACGTTTCGCTAGTCATCCGACTGGCTTTCTCAATTCAGAATGACTTGTACAAGAATCTGTGGCAATTATGTACCCTGGAAAATCCCAATTAGCATATCACAGCCAGGTGTTAAGGGTGTGATTAGATAGTGGCTAAGAGGTGTTAGAGGAACGCCCAGAGTAAGGTAGGTGTTAAAACGCATTGTACATGGCAGACAGTTGGTGTCGAAACCCCCCCACCTCTATTTAGGCTTGGTTCTTTATTTCACATAAATGGCCTCCTTAACACCTTCTTGAACCAGTCACGTTCCTTTGCCAATATGTTAACATTACAATCTTCAAAGGTATGTCCTTTATCCTTAAGATGCAGATACACGGCAGATACAGAGCCAGGACTCAGCCGTGTATCTGCATCTAAGGATAAAGGACATACCTTTGAAGATTGTAATGTTAACATACTGGCGAAGGAACGTGACTGGTTCAAGAGAGGTGTTAAGGAGGCCATTTATGTAAAAAAGAAACCAAGCCTAAATAGAGGTGGGGGGGGGTTCGACACCAACTGTCTGCCATGTACAATGCTGGTTTAACACCTTACTCTGGGCGTTCCTAAACACCTCTTAGCCATATCTAATCACACCCTTAACACCTGGTGTGATATGCTAATTGGGATTTTCCAGGGTACTAATTGCCACAGATTCTTGTACAAGTCATTCTGAATTGAGAAAGCCAGTCGGATGACTGCGAAACGTCTTCAAGACTACATTTCAAGTCCAGTTGACTCATTGAATACAACAGAACCATGACCTGGATGAATGAGAACCTTCACAAGCAGATAGAAAGTTAATTTTTGAATGGGACTTACCCTTTAAAGCAAAAGGTCACAACTCACCGCAATGTAAAAAACATCCGCAAAGTGACTGATACATCACGGAAAACGAGTGCAGGAAGGTTATTGAATCTCCCCCAAGGTCTGTCCAAGCTCTGTTATCCTGAATGTTGGGGGAATACAGTGTCTATAGCCAATGGTCAATCTGCAGGTGACACTGAGTGTAGCTGGGACACTGTGCTGGACTATTGTGTGTATAGGGACAGGTGTGGGATTTAACAGCACTTTGATTAGTATATTAGTATTGTGTGTATCAGTAAAGTGACAATATGTCACACTGTTGTGTACTGACACTCATTATGGATATTATTAGTATTGTTGTATCAGTATGTGACAAAAGTCACACGTGTGTACGACACATTATGGATCATTGTATTAGTATTGTATGTATCAGTATAGTGACAATAAGTCACACTGTGTGTACAGACACATTATGGATCATTGTATTAGTATTGTATGTATCAGTATAGTGACAATAAGTCACACATGTGTGTACGGACACATTATGGATCATTGTATTAGTATTGTATGTATCAGTATAGTGACAATAAGTCACACTGGTGTACGGACACATGGATCATTGTATTAGTATTGTATGTATCAGTATAGTGACAATAAGTCACACTGTGTGTACGGACACATTATGGATTATTGTATAGTATGTAGTATCAGTATAATGACAATAAGTCACACTGTGTGTACGGACACATTAGGATCATGTATTAGTATGTGTATGTATCAATATAGTGACAATAAGTCACAACTGTGTTACAGACACATTATAGATCATTGATATTTATTGTATGTATCAGTATAGTGACAATAAGTCACACTGTGTGTACGGACACCTTATGGATCATGTATTAGTATTGATGTATCAGTATAGTGACAATAAGTCACACTGTGTGTGACAGACACATTATGGATCATTGTATTAGTATTGTATGTATCAGTATAGTGACAATAAGTCACATGTGTACAGACACATTATAGATCTGTATTAGTATTGTATGTATCAGTAAGTGACAATAAGTCACACTGTGTGTACCGGACACATTATAAAATTGTATAGTATTGTATGTATCAGTATAGTGACAATAAGTCACACTGTGTGTACGGACATAGGTCATTGTATTAGTATTAGAATGTATCAGTATAGTGACAATAAGTCACACTGTGTGTCAGGACACATTATAAACATTGTATTAGTATGTTGATCAGTATAGTGACAATAAGTCACACTGTGTGTACGGACACATTATAAATCATTTTTTAGTATTGTATGATCAGTATAGTGACAAAAAGTCACACTGTGTGTACAGACACATTAGGATCATTGTATTGTTAGTTTGTATGTATCAGTATAGTGACAATAAGTCACACTGTGTGTAGGACACATTATGGATCATTGTATTAGTATTGTATGTATCAGTATGTGACAATAAGTCACACTGTGTGTACGACACATTATGGATCATTGTATTAGTATTGTATGTATCAGTATAGTGACAAAAAGTCACACTGTGTGTACGACACATTATAATCATTGTATTAGTATTGTATGTATCAGTTATAGTGACAATAAGTCACACTGTGTGTACAGACACATAGGATCATTGTATTAGTTGTAAGTATCAGTATAGTGACAATAAGTCACAACTGTGTGTACAGACACATTATGGATCATTGTATTAGTATTGGATGATCAGTATAGTGACAATAAGTCACACTGTGTGTACAGACACATTATGATCATGTGATTAGTATTGTATGTATCAGTATAGTGACAATAAGTCACACTGTTGTGTCAGACACATATATGGTCATTGATTAGTATTGTATGTATCAGTATAGTGACAATAAGTCACATTGTGTACGGACACATTATGGATCTGTATTAGTATTGTATGTATCAGTATAGTGACAATAAGTCACACTGTGTACGGACACATTATAGATATTGTATTAGTATGTAAGTTCAGTATAGTGACAATAAGTCACACTGTGTGTACAGACACATTATAAATCTTGTATTAGTATTGTATGTTCAGTATAGTGACAATAAGTCACACTATGTGTACAGACACATTAGGATCATTGTATTAGTATTGTAAGTATCAGATAGTGACAATAAGTCACACTGTTGTACGGACACATTATGGATCATTGTATTAGTATTGTATGTATCAGTATTAGTGACAATAAGTCACACCTGTGGTACAGACACATTATGGATCATTTTATTAGTATTGTAAGTATCAGTATAGTGACAATAAGTCACACTGTGTGTACAGACACATTAGGATCATTGTATTAGTATTGTATGTATCAGTTAATGACCTAAGTCACACTGTGTGTAGGACACATTATGGATCATTTATTAGTATTGTATGTTCAGATAGTTGACAATAAGTCACACTGTGTGTACAGACACCTTATGGATCATTGTTTTGTATTGTAGGTATCAGTATAGTGACAATAAGTCACACTGTGTGTACAGCACATTATGGTTCATTGTATTAGTATTGTATGTATCAGTATATCAATAAGTCACACTGTGGTACGGGCACATATGGATCATTATTAGTAGTGTATGTATCAGTATAGTGACCAATAAGTCACACTGTGTGTACAGACCACTTATGGATCTGTATTAGATTGTATGTATCAGTATAGTGACAATAAGTCACACTGTGTGTACCAGACACAATGGATCATTGTATTAGTATATTGTGTGTATCAGTATAGTGACAAAAGTCACACTGTGATGTACAGACACATTATGGATCATTGTATTAGGATAGAATGTATCACGTATAATGACAATAAGTCACACTGTGTGTACGGACACATTATGGATCATTTATTAGTATTGTATGATCAGTATAGTGACAATAAGTCACACTGTGTGTACGGACACATTATGGATCATTGTATTATTGTATGATTAACAGTATAGTGACAATAAGTCACACTGTGTGTACGGACACATTAGGGATCATTGTATTAGTATTGTATGTATCAGTATAGTGACAATAAGTCACACTGTGTGTACAGACACATTATGGATCATTGTATTAGTATTGTATGTATCAGTATAGTGACATAAGAACCACTGTGTGTACAGACACATTATGGTGTCATGATTAGTATAGAATGTATCAGTAATAATGACAATCATTGTATTAGTATTTTATATATTTTTATTTAGTGGCACTGAACAAATTCCTCAGCGTTTTACAATTAGTTTATTTGTCCACATCATCCTGCCCTGAAGAGCTTACAATATAAATACACTATCACATGGATAATATCAGAGTAAGAATCCAGAAAGTATCCAATTAGCTGATATTCTGCAGAGTATACAGTATAAACCCCATTTAGATGTAAGCTTGCAGTACAAGGACCTCCCTCAGGTTTGCAGTTCTTAGTATTTACCCTGTGGTGTTATGTTCCCCCTTTACAAACCTGTCTGTAGGTTGCTATAGGGTAAATATAGTCAGTGCTGCCCACCTAATCGCTCTATATAAAAATCCACACACAGACAAGGTTAATAATGACACAGAAATAATATATACAGAATAGAAGTGCAGGTTTATAGAAAACAGGAGGGCTAATATAGAGAGATAAGCCCAGAGGTGACTCACTGGATTAGACGTGAAGGATAGAGTTCAGGACCAGCCTCTGACAAGTCTGTCAATCAGTAGATGTAGATTGCAGCTTCATGGCACAGATGAACCCAGATGAACCCAAACTAATGTGTACAGAGTTGTATAGAATTAACACTGCTGGATCAAAATAATTAACACAATGATAAATGTCACCAGTGAGTAACTTTGCCGTGTGTAATGTGTGTTGTTCCTGTTTTCCTCCCAGTATTATCTACATTAGGGGATTCCTGGGGATTTAGCACTAGAATAATCCTCATTCCCATAAGAATATACACTCTGAGATTGGACGCCGCTGAATGAATGAATTTACAGAACGTTTTCTCTTGTTCTAATGCTTTTATTATACTGACCACAGAGAACTGTCTGGGTTTATAGAATCACACACTTCGTTTTATCGCCAGTGAAATGTGATGATAGCTTCTTTGTATAAAACACTGCAATGTATCATTTAGCGGGGCGCAATCCAGTAGAAGTATGCTTGTGAAGGTTCTCATTCAACCAGGTCATGGTATATCTGTTGTATTCAATTAGATCAACTGGACTTGAAATGTAGTTCTTGAAGACGTTTCGCTAGGCATCCGACTGGCTTTCCTCAATTCAGAATGTTTGTACAAGAATCTGTGGCAATTATGTACCTGGAAAATCCCAATTCATATCACAGCCAGGTGTTAAGGGTGGATTGGATAGTGGTAAGAGGTGTTATAGGAACGCCCAGAGTAAGGTGTCAAAACCGTATTGTACATGGCAGACAGTTGGTGTCGAACCCCCCATCTCTATTTAGGCTTGGTTTCTTTATTTTCACATAAATGGCCTCCTTAACACCTCTCTTGAACCAGTCACGTTCCTTTGCCAATATGTTTGTAAATTTTGAAGGTTGTAATGTAACATATGCAAAGGAACGTGACTGGTTCAAGAAGGTGTTAAGGAGGCCATTTATGTGAAAATAAAGAAACCAAGCTGAATAAAGGTGGGGGGGTTCGAAACCAACTGTCTGCCATGTACAATGGTGTTCGACACCTTACTCTGGGTGTTTCTTATAACACCTCTTAGCCACTAACCAACACGCCCTAAAACACTTGGCTGTGTGATATGCTATTGGGATTTTCCAGGGTACATAATTGCCACAGATCTTGTACAAGTCATTGAATGAGAAAGCCAGTCGGATGACTAGCAAAAAGTCTTCAAGAACACTAAACTTCAAGTCCAGATGATCTAATTGAATACAACAGATATTCCAGTAGAAGTTAGGTTTCCATTTGGTGAGTCTGAAATTTCAGCAAAATTTAAACCTTTTTAAGTGGAATGTTTCCCCCAAAAATAAACATGGCGCTTCAGACTTATTTTAACTTGTCACAGTTAGTAAGTACAGTACATACAGTACAATATAGTATTAGTACAGTACAGTATAGTATAACAGTAAAGTATAGTACAGGACAGTATAGTAAGTTTACAGTACAGTATAGTATAGTACAGTAGAGTCAATATAGTATGTACAGTAAATACAATAAAGTATAGTGTTTACAGTACAATATAGTATAGTATAGTACAGTACAGTATAGTACAGTACAGTACCGTACAGTATGTATAGTAAAGTACAGTTAGTACAGTACAGTACAGTAGTAGTATAGTACAGTAAAGTATAGTACAGGACAGTACAGTATGTACAGTAGAGTACAATATAGTATAGTACAGTACGTACAATAAAGTATAGTACAGTACAATATAGATAGTATAGTACAGTGATACAATATAGTATAGTATAGTCAGTACAATATAGTATAGTACAGTACCGTATAGTATATTTATAGTACAGTACAGGTAGTGTAGTGTTACAGTACAGTATAGTTTGTACAGTACAATAGGTATCATGTCGTTAACAGTCACTACCGTACATTTAGTTGTACATAGTATAGTACAGTATAGTTGTCAGTTAGTATAGTACAGTATAGTATAGTACAGTACAGTTAGTTGTATAGTGCAGTATTAGTATAGGAAATACAGATACAGTACAGTATCATGCAGTACAGTACAGTACAGTATAGTATATACAGTATAGTATAGTATAGTACAGTATAGTACAGACAGTTAGACAGTATAGTATAGTACATACAGTATAGTGCAGTACAGCACAGTATAATTATAGTACAGTATAGTACAGAAAGTATAATATAGTACAGTATAGTATAGTACAGCACAGTACAGTACAGCACAGTATAGTATAGTACAGTATATGATAGTATAGTATAGTATAGTAAAGTACAGTTTAGTACAGTATAGTACAGTATAGTATAGTGCAGTACAGTATAATATAGTACAGTACAGTATAGTACAGTACAGTTAGAAGTACAGTATAGTATAATACAGTACAGTACAGTATCATGCAGTACAGTACAGTACAGTATAGTATAGTACAGTATAGTATAGTACAGTACAGTATAGTGCAGTACAGCACAGTATATTATAGTACAGTATAGTACAGTAAAGTATAATATAGTACAGTATAGTATAGTACAGCACAGTACAGTACAGCACAGTATAGTATAGTACAGTATATGATAGTATAGTATAGTATAGTAAAGTACAGTTTAGTACAGTATAGTACAGTATAGTATAGTGCAGTACAGTATAATATAGTATAATACAGTAAAGTATATTAATGTATAGTATACAGTAGTACAGTACAATACAGCACAGTATAGTATAGTACAGTACAGTATAGTACAGTACAGTATATTATAGTATAATACAGTAAAGGTATTAAGTTATAGTATACAGTAGTACAGTAAATAACATACAGTATAGTATGTGCCAGTATAGTATAGTACAGTATGGTATAGTACAGTATAGAATAGTATAGTACAGTACAGATAGTACAGTACACAGTATAGTATAATACGGAGAGTATAGTACAGTATAGTATGGCATAGTACAGTATAGTATAGTACAGTACAGTACAGTATAGTACAGTATAGTGTATACAGTGCAGTACAGTACAGTATAGTGCAGTACAGTTATAACAGTATAGTATAGTAGTACAGTATATGTATAGTGTAGTACAGTATAGTACAGTCAGTACAGTGCTATTACGTACAGTACAGTATAGTATAGTACAGTACAGTATATTATAGTATAATACAGTAAAGTATATTAATGTATAGTATACAGTAGTACAGGACAATACAGTACAGTATAGTACAGTAAGTATAGTGCAGTATAGTACAGTACAGTATAGTATAATACAGGTAGTATAGTAAGTATAGTATGGATAGTACAGTATAGTATAGTACAGTACAGTATAGTACAGTGCATTACAGTACAGTACAGTATAGTATAGTACAGGACAGTATAGTACATGCAGAACGGGGGCTCAGTGGTTAGCACTGATGCCTTGCAGAATGATTTCCTGAGTTTGATCCACACTTTGCACACGTCTGCAAGGATGTATGTTCATCATCATATATGACATCATATATGCAGTGCAGTGCAGTGAAGAATGCTCTGATTGATTGTATGTGGGGGAGACCAAACAGCAACTGCATCAACGTATGGCCCAGCAAGAAGAGCCAATTCCTCGGGTCAGGACTCAGCCGTTACCTGCATCTTAAGGATAAAGGACATACCTTGAAGATGTAATGTTAAACTACTGGCGAAGGACACGTGACTGGTTCAAGAGAGGTGTTAAGGAGGCCATTTATGTGAAAAAAAGAAACCAAGCCTAAATAGAGGTGGGGGGGGGGTCGACACCAACTGTCTGCCATGTACAATGCTGTTTAACACCTTACTCTGGGCGTTCCTATAAACACCTCTTAGCCACTATCTAATCACACCCTTAACACATGGCTGTGATATGCTAATTGGATTTTCCAGGGTACAAATTGCCACAGATTCTTGTACAAGTCATTCTGAATTGAGAAAGCCAGTCGGATGACTAGCGAAACGTCTTCAAGAACTACATTTCAAGTCCAGTTGATCTAATTGAATACAACAGATACACACTGTATCATTTATTGCAAACTGTATTATTTATTACACATCATTTATTACACACTGTATCATTTATTGCACACTGTACACACAGTATCATTTTTATCATTTATTACAATCTGCATTCATTTATTACACTCTGCATCATTTATTACACAATGTATCATTTATTACACACTGTATCATTTATTGCAAACTGTATTATTTATTACACATTATCATTTATAACACACTGTATAATTTATTGCACACTGGATCATTTATTACACACTGTATCATTTATTACATAATGTACACACGGTATTCATTTATACCACTATCATTATTAAATCTGCATCATTATTACACTCTGCATCATTTATTACGATATGGTTATCATTTATTACACACTGTATCATTATTACACACTGTATATTTATGCAAACTGTATTATTTATTACACATATCATTTTTTATAACACACTGTATTATTTATTAACACACTTTATTCATTATTACACACTATCATTTATTACATAATGTACACACGGTATCATTTATTACACACTGTATCATTTATTACACACTATAATCGATTTATATAATTATTTATTGCAAACTGTATTATTTATTACACATCATTTATTGTACACTGTATCATTTATTGCACGCTGTATCATTTATTACATACTGTACACACGGTATCATTTATTACACACTGTATCATTTATTGCAAACTGTATTATTTATTACACATTATCATTTATTACACACTGTATCATTTATTGCACACTGTATCATTTATTACACACTGTATCATTTATTACATACTGTACACACGGTATCATTTATTACACACTGTATCATTTATTATACTCTGCATCATTACTTACACTCTGCATCATTATTACACTGTATCATTATTACACACTACATTTATGCACACTGTATCATTTATTACACACGGTATCATTTATTACTAATGTACACACAGGTTCATTTATTACACACTGGATCATTTATTACACTCTGATCATTTATTCACTCGCATCATTATTACACAACATATCATTTTTACCTCACTGTATCATTTATTACACTTGCAATTTCTATTACACCTGTATTATTTATTACACACCACTGTATTCATTTATTACACACTGTATATTTATTGCACACTGTATCATTTACTGCAACTGTATCATTTACTGCACACTGTAGAGTTTACTACAACTGTATCATTGTTGTTGCTGTTTTATTTATTACACAATGTATATTACTACACACTGTATCATTTACTACACACTGTATCATTTATTACACACTGTATTCATTTATTGCACTCTGTATCATTGACTACACCAATGTATCATTTATTTAAACTGTATATTTACTACACACTATCATTTATTGCACGCTATCCTTTATTACACAATGTATCAATTATTGCACACTGTATTTTTAGCACACCATGTATCATTTATACACTTATCATTTACTATACACTGTATCATTTATTGCACCCTATCATGATTACACACTTTATCATTATTACACACGGTATCATTTACTACACACTGCATCATTTATTACACACACCATATTTACTACACACTGGAAATTTTTTTGCACACTGTATCATTTACACACACTGTATAATTTATTACACTCTGCATCATATTTACACTCTGCAATCATTATTACACACTGTATTATTTACATAACATATATTGATTACACTGTATCATACTACACACTATATTTTTGCACGCTATCATTTTAATACACAATGTATCAATTATTGCACACTGTATTTTTTTAGCACACAAATGTATCATTTATTACACTTTATATATTACTATACACTGTATCATTTTGCACCACTATCATGTTACAACAATTATCATTTATTACAACGATCATTTACTACACACTGCATCATTTATTACACACTGTTCATTTACTACACACTGTAATTTTTTTTGTTTTGACCACTGTATCATTTACTACACACTGTATCATTTATTACACTCTGCATCATTTATTACACTCTGCATCATTTATTAACATTTATTATTACACACTGTATCATTTATTACACACTGTATTATTTATTGCACACTGTATCATTTACTGCACACTGTAGAGTTTACACACACTGTATCATTTATTGCACACTGATATCATTTATTACACACTGTATCATTTATTACACACTATAATTTAATGGATTTTTAAATTATTTATAGCACAGAGTATCATTTATTGTACATTTTATAATTTATTATACACTGTATCATTTATTGCACACTGTATACTACATGTTAATTATATTAATTTATGACACCTGTGATTATACATTATCATTAGTGCACACTGTATCATTATTACACACTGTAATTCTTACACAACTATAATTATTACATTGTATCATTTATACGCAATATAATTTAAGGATTTTTTAATTATTTATTGCAGCTGTATCATTTATTACACACTGTATCTTTACTACATACTGTATCATATTACACACTGTATCATTTATTACACATGGATCTTTATTGGACCACGATTCATTTCTCAACAACGTGATCATTCATTAACACTGTATCATTTATTGCACACTGTATCATTTTACTACACACTGTATCATTTACTACACACTGAATCATTTACTACACACTGTATCCATTTATTACCACACTGTTCATTTATTACACACTGGATCATTTATTACCACTCTATCATTTATGCACTCTGTATTCATACACACTGTATCATTTATTGCGCACTGTATAACTTTACTACACACTGTATCATTTACTACACCAACTGTACTCATTTATTACACACTGAATCATTTTAACTACACATGTATAATTTATTCACATGATCATTTATTACACATGTATCATTTTGCATCTGTATCGTTTACTACACACTGTACATTTATGCGCACTGTAAATTTACTACACACTGTATAATTTATTTGCACAGTGTATCATTATTTTACATTGTATCATTTATAAACACTGTTTATTTATTACACGCTGTATCATTTATTGCACACTGTATCATTTCTTACATACTGGATCATTTATTACACTGGAATCAATTTATTACACACTGTATTATGTATTCACGCTGTATCATTTACTACAAATGTATCATTTTTTACACACTGTATCAGTTCATTACACCCTGTATAATTATTCACACTGTACATATATACAAACTGTATCATGTAATACACAATATTATGTTATTACACATTGTATCATTTTATGCACTATAATTAATGATTTTTTTATTATTTGCACACTGTATCATTTACTACATATGCTTGTGAAGGTTCTCATTCATCCAGGTCATGGTATATCGTTTGTATTCAATTAGATCAACTGGACTTGAAAATGTAGTTCTTGAAGACGTTTCGACTAGTCATTCCGACTGGCTTTCTCAATTCAGAATGACTGTACAAGAACTGTGGCAACTATGTACCCTGGAAAATCCCAATTAGCATATCCCAGACCAGAGGTGTTAAGGGTGTGATTAGATAGGGCTAAGAGGTGTTATAGGAACGCCCAGAGTAAGGTGTCAAAACAGCATTGTTAACATGGCAGACAGTGGTTTGTGAACCACCCCCACCTCTATTTAGCTTGGTGTTCTTATTTTCACATAAATGGCCTCCTTAACACCTCTCTTGAACCAGTCACGTTCTCGCAGTAGTTAACATTACAATCTTCAAAGTAGTCCTTTATCATTTTAAGATGCAGATACACGGCTTGAGTCCTGACCGAGGAATTGGCTCTTCTGTGCTGGCCATACATTGATGCAGTTGCCGTTTGGTCTCCCCCACATACAAATCAGGCATTCTTCACTGCATGCATGCATATATGATGTCGCTTTCTTGTGTTTGGTATTGGGTTCTTTCGGAGTTTACCAATTGCTGCCTCAGTGGTTTGCTCGGTTTAAAGCAGACATGGATACGGTGTTTTTTTGAAAATTCTTCTTAATTTTCGGAGACCCTGCTACATATGGGAGACCATGTTCTTCCTCCTGTCTTGCTTTTCCCTCACTGTTGGTATCGTGTTTTTTCTTTCCTTCTATTCTTTTGACAAAGGCCCAGTCTGGATATCCACAAGTTTTAAGGGCTCCTCTGAGATGTTCATTTCGTTAGCCTTCGCCTCTGTGCTAGTGGGGGATGTCTCGGCTCTGGTTGCAGGGTTCTGATGACACCCAGCTTGTGATCTAAAGGGTGGTGGGAGTCAAACATCCAAATACTGATCTGTAAAAACCAACACAACACAGATCAGTATTGATGTGATCACCCTTTAGACATTGATACACCACATCTCATTATTGCACACTATAATTTACTACACACTGTATAATTTATTGAACACTGTATCATTTATTACACACTGTATAATTTACCACACACTGTATAATTTATTGCACACTGTATCATTTAGTACACACTGTATCATTTATTACGCACTATAATTTAATAATTTTTTAAAATTATTTATTGCACAGCATCATTTATTGTACACTGTATCATTTATTACACACTATTACTTTTACACACGTATCATGATACCACTTATTCATGTATCACACTTCATTACACACTGTAATTATTACACATTTATCATTTATGGAACGATCAGTTATTACACACTGTATCATTCATTACATCCTGATACTTTATTGACACACTGTACATTTATACACACTGTTCATTTATTACACACTTGAATCATTTTACATACCACTGTATCATTTATTACACATGATCATTTACTACACACTATCATTTATTACACACTTATCATTTATTACACACTGATCCATTTAGTGCACTTCTGTATCATTTTACTACACACTGTATCAATTTATTGCACACTGTATAATTTACTACAACACTGTATAATTTATCGCACTATAATTAATGGATTTTTTAATTATTATTAGACAGTGTATCATTATTGTACAGTGTATCATTTATTTACACTATTATTATTACACACTATCATTATTACACAATGTATCATGTATTGCACACTGTATCTTTATTATATATACTGGATATTATTACCACTGGATCATTATGGACAATGTATCATTAATTACACACGTGATCATTCATTACACACTGTATTTATTTATTACACGCTGTATATTTAATACACACTGTATCATTTTAACAGACTGTATCATTCATTACACCCTGTATCATTTACACACTGTATAATTTTTACAATGTATCATTATTATGCACTAATATAATGGATTTTTTAATTATTTATGCACGCTGTATCACTATGCACCTTTATCATTACTACATACTGTATTTCATTTATTGCACACTGTATAATTTACTACACCACTGTATTCATTTATACGCACTATAATTTAATGGATTTTTTAATTATTTATAGCACAGTGTTCATTATTGTACATTGTATATTTATTTCACACTATTATTATTACAACATTACATTTATTCACATAATTATTATTACACACTATTAGTTATTAAACACTGTATCATTTATTACACACTGTATCATTCATTACATCCTGTATTATTTATTGCACACTGTATCATTTACTACACACTGTATCATTTATTACACACTGAATCATTTACTACACACTGTATCATTTATTACACACTGAATCATTTACTACACACTATAATTTATACACACTATCATTTATTACACACTGTATCATTATTGCACTCTGTATCATTTACTACAAACTGTATCATTTATTGCACACTGTATAATTTACTACACACTGTATCATTTATTATGCACTATAATTTAATGGATTTTTTAATTATTTATAGCACAGTGTATCATTTATTGTACATTGTATCATTTATTTCACGCTATTATTTATTACACACTATCATTTATTACCCCATGTATCATGTATTGCACACTGTATCTTTATTACAGACTGGATCATTTATTACACACTGGATAATTTATTGGACAATGTATCTAATTACACACTGTATCATTCATTACACACTGTATTATTTATTACACGCTGTATCATTTACTACACACTGTATATTTATTACAGACTGTATCATTCATTACACCCTGTATCATTTACTACACACTGTATAATTTAATTACACAGTTGTATCATTTATATGCACTAATTTAATGATTTTTTATTATTTATTGCACAGGTATACTTATTGCACACGTATCATTTTACTACATACTGTATCATTTATTGCACACTGATTAATTACTACACACTGTATCATTTATAGCACTATAATTTAATGGATTTTTTTAATTATTTATAGCACAGTGTATCATTTATTGTACATTGTATCATTTAGTTCACAATTATTTATTACACACTATCATTATTAACACTGTATCCTGTTTGGACGCTGTGTATTTTATTACATACTGGATCATTTATTACACACTGGCATCATTTATGGGACACTATCATTTATTACACACGTATCATTCATTACACACTGTATTATTTATTAAACGCTGGTAATCATTTACTACACACTGTATCATTTATTTACAGACTGTATCATCATACAAATGTATCATTATTTAAACACACTGATTACTATACACTGTATTATTATTACACACGTTCATTACTACACCACTATAATGATTACACATTGTATCATTTATTATGCACTATAATTTAATGGATTTTTTAATTATTTATTGCACGCTGTATCACTTATTGCACACTTTATCATTTACTACATACTGTATCATTTATTACACACTGTATCATTTTACACACTGGATCTTTTATTGGACACTGTATAATTTATTACACGCTGTATCATTTACTACCACTGTATCATTTATTACACACTGTATCATTCATTACACCCGTATAATTTATTGACACTGTATCATTACTACAAACTGTATCATTTACTGACACACTGTTATCATTTATTACACAATGTATCATTTTATTACAACTGTATCATTTACTACACACTTATCATTTATACACACTGGATATTCAACACCATGTATAATTTATTGCACACTGTATCATTTACTACACCACTGTATCATTTATTACACACTGTATCATTTATACACACTATAATTTATACACATTGTATCATCTTATTATGCACTATAATTTAATGGATTTTAAATATTTACTTGCATCATCTGGTACTCATTTATCACACATGGATGATTTATTGGACACTTGTATATTTATTACACACATGTATCATCATTACACACCGGTACACTATTAACTTATATTACACCTGTATCCGTCATTACACACACTGTGTATTCATACACCCTGTATCATTTATTGCACACTGTGTCATTTACTACAAACTGTATTATTTACTACAAACTGTATCATTTATTCACCATTATCATTTATGCCCATTATTACTACACACTATAATTTATTGCACACTGTATCATTTACTACACGCTATCATTTATTGCACACTATCATTTATTACGCACTATAATTAAATGTATTGATTTAATTATTTATTGCACACTGTATCATTTATTGCATAATGTATTATTAAATACACACTGTACTATTTACATGCTGATAATGTTTAAACACTATCATTATTACATAATGCATCATTTATTACACACTGTATTGTTTATTAAATAGTGTATGATTTATTATACACTATCATTTATTACATAATTTATCATGCATTACATACTGTAATTATTTACAAAATGTATAATTCATTACATATTGTATCCCTTATTACACACTGTCTCATTTATTACACACTAAATCATTTATAGCATGCTGTGTTATTACATACTCTACACACTTGCAGACATGTGACAGATTTTTTAACAAAGCAAAATGACCCAGAAGCAATTGCTACTCTGGTACATTAAATTTTAGCACTAGTTTTGCTAAACATTTAAATCAAGGGCAAGATAAGTTACAGGTTACAGGCAGGCTAAATTAAAGGGACACTATACTGAAAAAATGACTTTGCCTCATCTTAATCTATATTGAATACAGTAAGTAGCATTCTACTCTGATTTCGTGTGTTGGCTGCATGCCTACAATCCAGCACACATTTTTGTTTAGGAGCAGTATCCCCCCTCCCTTTTTAACCACTCCCACTTCCATCGACCTGACTTTTTTTCCCCCAAACCAACCGTCAAGCCTGCACCACAGCATACAGCATTCCACTGTCCAAATCTCTGTCACCATTCCAGCTACAGTAAAAAACTTACTCAGGAAGAATAGTTTTTGAGAGCAAGGAACTTAATTGACAGCTGAAATATAAGAAGTTTTAGATTGATATCTAAAGAAATAGGGGGCAGATAAAACACAAAAATGATACAGTGGTGGTTGGGAAGAATTAAGTTTCCAGGTATGGTCAATTTAAAATACCTATTTCTTAAGATGTCCTTTAATCTCCTTTCAGTACCTGTATTTTTACCTTCCAAATATTGATTTTTCTTAAAATCAAAGCTTTAGGAAGAGATTACAGATATGTTATTACAACGTATCATTATACACAATGTATCATTTATACACACTGTTCATTTATTGCAACTGATCTTATTACACACTGTATCACTTTATGCAACTGATATTATTACACGTTATCATTTATTGCCCTGTTCATTATTGCACGCTTCATTTATTGCACTGTATCATTTATGCATGTTCATTATTATACACCTGTATCATTTATTACACGCTGTATCAGTTATAACACGTTTCTGTCATTTACACGCTGTATCATTTATTGCACGCGTATCATTATTGCAACGACGGTATCATTTATTACACGCCTGTATTCTTTATTACAACGATTCATTATTACACGCTGTATCATTTATTGCCACATCTGTATTACACGTTATTAACACACTGTATCATTATTGCACGCTGTATTCTATTTATTACACGCTTGTATCATTTATTACACGCTGTTACATTGTATCATTTTTACACACTGACATTTATTACCGTTGTATTGCGCATTTATTGCACGCTATCATTTATTACACAGTATCATTATTACCAAACTGATCATTATTTGCACGGTATCATGTTATTACAGCTGTATCATTTATTACACACTGTATCATTTATTGCACGCTGTATCATTTATTACACGCTGTATTATTTATTACACGCTGTATCAGCTGTATCATTTATTACACGCTGTATCATTTATTACACGCTGTATCATTTATTGCACGCTGTATCATTTATTGCACGCTGTATCATTTATGTCAGCAGTATCATTATTACTCACAATGTATCATTTATTACACATGTATTATTTATTAAAACTGTACATTATTAATTCACTTATCATTTCAAACTTAATCATTAATCACATTATACACTGTATCATTATTACACACTGTAATTATTATTACACAGTATCATTATTACACCACTGTATCCTTTATTACACATGTATCATTTATACACACTGTATCATTTATTACACACACACAACTGTTCATTTATTAACACACTGTATCATTTATTAACCACTGTATACATTATACACAATGTATTATTTATTACACACTGTATTATTTATTACACACTGTATTATTATTACACACTGTATCATGTATTACACAACTGTATTATTTATACACACTGTATATTTATACACACGTATCATTATGGCACACTTTATCATTTATTGCACAGTGTATCATTTATTATACCGTATCATTATTACCACACTGTATCATTTATCACACTGTATCATTATTTAACACTGTATCATTTATTCACACTGTAATTTACTAACACTGTATCATTACAAGCACTGTATCATTTATTGCGCACTGTATCATTTATTACACACTGTATCATTTATTGCACACTATCATTTATTACACACTATCATTTATTACACACTGTATCATTTATTACACACTGTATCATTTATTGCACACTGTATCATTTATTACACACTATCATTTATTGCACACTATCATTTATGCAACACTATCATTTATTACCACTGTATCATTTATTACACACTATCATTTATTACACACTGTATCATTTATTGCACAATGTATCATTTATTGCACACTGTATCATTTATTACACACTGTATCATTTATTACACACTGTATCATTTACTTACACACTGTATCATTTATTGCACTCTGTATCGTTTATTACACACTGTATCATTTATTTTACACCACTGTATCATTTTACACACTGTATTCATGTTACTACACACTGTATTATTATTACACACTATATCATTTACTACACACTGTATCATTTACTACACACTGTATCATTTATTGCAACGTATCATTTATTACCCCCTATCATTTATTACACACTGTATCATTTATTACACACATCATTTATTACACTCTGTGTCATTTATTACACACTGTATCATTTATTACACACTATCATTTATTACACTCTGTATCATTTATTACACACTGTATCATTTACTACACACTGTATCATTTATACACCACTGTATCATTTCTACACACTGTATCATTTATATTACACCACTGTCTATTATTACACAATGTATCATTTACTACACACTATCATTTATTACACACTGACATCATTATTTACTACACACTGTTATCATTTATTACACATGTATCATTATACACACTATAATTTAATTACAACTGTATAATTTACTGCACACTGTATCATTTTTTACACACGTACATTTATACACACTATCATTTATTACACCATGTATCATTACTACACACTGGTATCATTTACTACACACTGTATACATTTATTACAAAATGTACCTTTACTTCATCACTCTATCATTTATTACACACTATATTTTTTAATTATTGTCCAAACGGTTTGTTGATCGTTAAAAACGAACCATTTATCCATCTTTCTGGCTTTGATAATGTTGTCCGATCTCCGTAATTCTAAATCCATATATAAGGGGTTGAAGGAGGTTTTGGCAGTGTGTAGCGCCTAATGGACAGACGTCCCCTATAAATTAATAATAGGATAGGGAGAGATAAAGGCTTTGATACTCCCTTTTCCCTAGTATAGACATACTGAGAGACATGGTGACATTAAGAAACAGGTGGTCACATTTTGTTTAGGACACACAAAAGCCTATTTGACTATCAACACTGGGGTCATTTCCATGTCCCAGATCTTATCTGCTCATCCTGGTTCTACTATTACTATCCGACATGACACACCCCACTCATACTGCTTCCTCTCGCCTTAAACCTTCTCTCTTGTTTATCCCCGTTCGGAATTCTATTCCCTCTCGCTATGTTAATAAACAAGTTTAAATCTAACCTCTTCATTCTCTATCTCTCTGGCACAGCATACGGACTATTGACACTGAACCAGTATTACTATGGAAACTATATTAACCACTTAAGTAGATTGTAAGCTCTATGGGTCAGGGATCCTCTTTCCTAATGTATATGTTCAGCATATATGGTCACTACAGGTCAACTACAACGATATTTTTCATGATGCAATCCTTATTTATATATTTATTGTCCACCTTGTACAACTTTTGTATCTGATTGTAAGAGTGCTTATCTGGATCTACCAGCTCACCCTGGATCTACCAGCCTCACCCTGGATACCAGGCCTCACCCTGGATAACAGCCTCGATTACAGCCTCACCCTGGATATACAAGCCTCACCCTGGATATATACACGACCGTATATTCTATCCTGGATATACAGGCCTATCTGGAATCTACCAGCTCAACCCTGGATGTTACCAAGCCTCAACCCTGGATATACCAGACTCATCTATCGCTAACTACCAGCGCCATCGGGAATCTACTGGCATCATCATGGATCTACTGGCCTCATAGGGATGTACTAACATCATCCTGGATCTACAGATCTCCTTTCAAATCAAAAAAAAGCTGATTGATTTCTACACCAAGGAATGTTACAAGTTACTGGGTATTTGATTAATAAAGTAGAGTTGGTAAAAGGGTTTTTGTTTGTCACCTGTGAGAACGGTTTAAAGCTAGGAAACTGTCTTCCAGTGGACAGTTGTTAGGCAGGTTCATGGTCAGTTATAATAAAGCTGGATGAGTTTCTACAAACAAGGAAGTTACAAGTTATTGGTATGATACAAAAGTAGAGTTGGGAAGGGTTTGTCACTGTGAGAAGGTTTATAAAGCTATGGAAACGTCTGTCCAGTGGAACGGTTGTTATGGCAGGTTCATTGGTCCGTTAATAAAAAGCTGATGAGTCATAACAACACAAGGAAGTTACAAGTTTACTGGTATTTGATAATAAAGTAGATTGGAAAGGGTTTTGTTCACTGTGAGAACGGTAAAGCTATGGAACTGTCTTCAGTGGACGTGTTTATGGACAGGTTCATTGGTCGTTTTATAAAAAGCTGATGAGTTTCTACAAACAAGGAATGTTACAAGTATGGGATTGATACATAAAGTAGAGTTGGAAAGGGGTTTGTCACTGTGAGAAAGCGTTAAAGCTATGGAAACTGTCTTCCAGTGGACGTTGTTATGGCAGTTCATTGGTTCGTTATAAAAAAAGCTGGATGATTTCTACAAAACAAGGAATGGTTACAAGTTACTCCTGGTATGAATACATAAAGTAGAGTTGGGAAAGGGTTTTGTCACTGTGAGAACGGAATAAAAGCTATGGAACTGTCCCCTTCCAGTGGACGTTGTATGATGGCAGGGTTCATTGGTCAGTTAATAAAAGCTGGATGAGTTTCTACAAACAGGGATGGTTCAAGTACTGTATTGATAAATAAGTGAGTGGGGACAAGGGTTTTTCACTGTGAGAACGGTTAAAGCTATGGAACTGTTTCCAGTTGGACGTTGTTATGGCAGTTTCATTGGTCAGTTAATAAAAAGCTGGATAATTTCTACAAAACAAGAATGTTACAGTTTATACTGGTTATGATAATAAAGTAGGTTGGGAAAAGGTTTTGTCACTGTGAGAACGGTAAAGCTATGGAAACTGTCTTCCATGGACGTTGTTATGGCGTTATTGGTCATTTAATAAAAAGCTGGATGAAGTTCTTCTACCCAAACAAAGGAATTTACAAGTTACTGGGATTGATACAGAAAGAGGAGTTTGGGAAAGGGGTTTTCACTGTGAGAAAACGGATCAAGCTATGGAACGTCTTCCAGTGGACGTTGTGTATCTGCGGTTCATTTGTCAGTTTAATAAAAAAGCTGGATGAGTTTCTTTTACAAACAAGGAATGTTACAAGTTCTGACTGGGATTGATCATAATAGAGTTGGGAAACGGGTTTGTCACTGTGAGAACGGTAAAAGATATGGAACTGTCTTCCAGTGACGTTGTTAATGCAAGGTCATTGGTCAGTTTAAGAAAAAGTGGATGAGTTTCTACAAACAAGGAATGTACAGTTAATGATTGATACATAAGTAGTAGTTGGGAAAGGGTTTGTCACTGTTGAGAACGGTCACCAGGAACGCTATGAGAACTGTCTTCCAGTGGACGTTGTTATGCAGGTTTCATTGGCAGTTTAATAAGAAACTGGATGTATTTCTACAAACAAGGAATGTTACAAGTTACTGGGTATGTATCCATAAAAGTAGAGTGGGAAAGGTTTGTCACTGTGAGAACGGTTAAAAGCTATGGAACTGTCTTCCAGTGGACGTTGTATGGCAGGTCTATTGGTCGTATAATAAAGCTTGGTATGAGTTTCTACACACACGGATGACAAGTTTAATGTTGGTATTGATACATAAAGTAGAGTTGGGAAAGGGTTTGGTCAACTGTGGAACGGTTTAAAGCTATGGAACTGTCTTCCAGTGGAGACGTTGTTATGTGGCAGGTTATTGTGCAATCTTAATAAAAACTGGAGGGTTTTTTACAAAACAGGAATGTTACAAGTTTCACTGGTAATTGATAATAAGTAGAGTTGGGAAGCGTGTTTGTCACTGTGAGAACGGTAAGCTATGGAACTGTCTTCCGTGGAGGTTGTTTTCTGGCAGGTTCATGTCATTTAATAAAAAGACTGGATGAGTTTTTTCTCAAACAAGGAATGTTACAAAGTTACTGGTATTGATAGCTAGAGTTGGGAAAAGGGTTTGTCACTGCTGAGAACGTAAAGCTATGACACTGTCTTTCTCAGGGGACGTTGTCTATGATGGGCAGGTCATTGGTCAGTTAAGAAAAGCTGGATGAGTTTCTATACAAAAGGAATGTTAAAGTTTACTGGTATTGATACATAAAGTAGAGTTGGGAACAGGGTTGTCACTGTGAGAAACGGTAAGGAGCTATGGAACTGTTTCCCAGTGGGAAGTTGTTGATGGCAGGTTCATTGGTCAGTTTAATAAAAAGCTGGATGAGGTTTCTACAAACAAAGGAATGTTCAAGTTTACTGGATTCGATACATAAGTAGAGTGGGAAATGGGTTTGTCAACTGTGAGAACGTAAAGCTATGGAAACTGTCTTCCAGTGGACGTTGTTCTGGCAGGTTTCTTGGTCTCAGTTTTAATAAAAATGTGATGAGTTTTTACAAACAAGGATGTTTACAAGTTACTGGTATTGATCATAAAGTAGAGTTGGGAAAGGTTTGTGCCAGTGAGAACGGTTAATTAAGCTATGGAACGTCTTCCAGTGGAGGGTGTGTTATGGCAGTGTTCATTGTCAGTTTAATAAAAAGCTGGATGAGTTTCTGCAAAACAAGGAATGTTTACAAGTTTACTGGTATTATTCATAAAGTAGAGTTGTCCGGGGTTTTTCCAATCGCCACTGGAGTCAGGCAGGATTTTTCTTCTCCCTTCT
The DNA here is from genome assembly GCA_019447015.1 of Hymenochirus boettgeri. Classification (NCBI taxonomy): domain Eukaryota; kingdom Metazoa; phylum Chordata; class Amphibia; order Anura; family Pipidae; genus Hymenochirus; species Hymenochirus boettgeri. The sequence goes on from CM033470.1 coordinate 348,229,725, forward strand.
AATGTGGTGGGGTTTTTTTTGCCTTCCCCTGGGATCAACAGTTTAGGCAGGAAATGAGGATATTGCTAGATGGTTTTGGCGAATGGAGTATGTCTTTTATTCAACATCAAATTTACCTATACTGTACGGACTCATACTGTAACTATACTGTACTATACTGTACTATACTATACTGTACATACTATATACGGTAATAATTAATGTACTATACTTATACTTGCACTTACTATACTGACTCTGTACTATACTGCTTACTATAACTGACTATACTATACTGTACTTATATTGTCTATACTGTACTATACTATACTGTACTTACTAGTACTATACTATACTATACTGTACTGTCCTTACGATACTACTGGGTATGTACTAATAATCTTATGTACTATACTATACTTAGTACTGTTTACCTATACAGTTACTGTAGCTGTACTTACTGTACTGTACTATACTGATACTTCATTACTATACTGACTTACTTACTATACTGTACTATATTACTAGTACTGTACTATACTATACTGTACTATCGTGATGTATACTATACTGTACTTACTACGTATATCTGGTACTTACTTACGTTTACATAGTCTATAACTGTCTGTAGATAACTACTGTACATACTATATGACTGACTAGACATACTGTACTTAATTAACTGATTACGTCAGTCCTTACTATGTACTGTAATATACTGTACTAGATATCTATACTGTACTTATATACGTACTGTACTATACTATACTATACTGTACCTATTACTCTGAAGCTCTATACTATACTTAATACTAGTAACTGTACTATACTGTCACGTACTATACGTTACTATATGTACTGTACCTATATCTGTAACTGGTACTATAAGATAACTATACTGGACTGTACTAACTGATACTATACTATCACTATACTGTACTATACTTACTGTTAACTACTGACGTACTACTTACTGACTGTTACTATACTGTACTATATACTTACTTATCACACTGCACTCGTATTATACGGTACTACTTAGTGTCCTCACTTACTAGTCTATACTGTTGATAATACTGTACTATAGTATGCTATACTGTACTGATACTATATGTACTGATTACTATACTATCCTGTACTATACTTTAGTACTATACTTACTGTATTGTACTGTACTTCTAACTGGTACTGTACTTATACTGTACGTAACTACTGTACTGTACTATGCTAACTATACTGCTATACTATAACTATACTGTACGGTGATATATATGCTGTACTATTAACTGTATTCTGTCTATAGGTACTATGCTGTACTATACTGATATCTACTAACGATCTGTACGGTACTGTACTATACTAATGTACTACCACTGTACTTATATACTACTATATAATACTAAATGTACTAGTACTATACTATACTGTACTTGATACTATACTATAATGTACGTGACTAACGGTTACGATACTGTCCTTTTACTATTACGTTAATAATGTACTATACTATACTGTACTATATATACTGGTACTGGAATGTACTATACTGTACTGTACTATCCTACTGTACATAATACTGTTTACTATTACTATTACTATACTGATATCTATACTGTATATACTATAATGTACTATACTGTACTATTACTATACTGTACTATACTATAGTGTACTGTGACTATACTATACTGTACTTACTATACTGTACGTTACTATACTATACTAGACTGTTACTTATACTATACTAAAACAACTGTACTAACTAACTGTTTTTTTTACATACTGTACTGTAATTACTGTACTGTACTATACTATACTGTACTATACGTACGATTACTGTACTATAATACTGTACTATACTATTAATGTTACGATATGTACATACTTACTGTACATACTGTACTATATATACTGACTGTACTGTTACTATACTATACTGTACTTACGATAATGTACTGACTTATACTATTACTGTTACTATACGGTACTAGACACAAGATTCTATTAATATTTTTTAAAAGGAAAACTGACCCCGGGATCTACCAGCTTCACTTTGGCTCTACTTGCAACATCTGGAGCTACCAACCAATACTGGTATCTACCAAACTCATCATACTGGATCTACCACCTCATACTGGATTCTAACAACCTCATACTGGAAATCTACCCACTCATACTGGATTTACCAGCTTCATCCTGGATTACCCAACATCATACTGGATTCTACCTAACCCTCATACTGGATCTACCAACCTCCAGACTGGATCTACCAACCTCATTATGGATCACCAACCTAGACTGGATCTACCAACCTCATTACTGGAGCTACCCACATCATACTGGATCTACCAGCTTCATCCTGGAATGACAAACATATACTGGATCTACCAACCATACTGGACTACCAACCTCATGACTGGATCTACCAAACTCATACTGGATTACCAACCTCATCCTGGATCTACAAACCTTCATACTGGATCTACCAACCTCATACTGGGATCTACCAAACTCATACGGATCGACAACCCTCATCCTGGATCTACCAACCTATACTGGATCTACAAACCTCATCCTGGATCTCCCAAAAACGCTTCATACTGGATTACCAACTAACTGGATCTACCAGCCTCATACTGGATCTACCAACCTCATACTGGATCACCAACCTCATACGGATCTACCAACCTCATATGGCATTAACCACCCTTATCCCAGAATGCTTGTCATGGAGTTTGAGAAGCTTTGAGCAATTTTGGTGGAGATGGATGAAAATAAATTGTCAATCCCGTATAGAGAGTATGATATTTAAGTATTTTAAGATGGTAGCATACATGGTTATCCAGTTACGTGTGTGTTTATCGTACGTGACCTCTTCACCTTTCCTCACTGATCTCCATTCTGTCCTGTGCCCTTTCCGGCCATAAGGTTCCATTGCAGGGAAATTGTACTATTAACGGTATTTATCCCTAGTTTATTGAATAGTGTCCCTGACAATACGTCAGGGTTGTGTCAGTGCTCTATAATTAAATAAACAGTTCATGAACCCAATTGTAGATGGGTTGCAGGGTTTTTTAATACTCTCCGTTGATCCTTCCGTTGTGTTCGGACATTTCCCTGCATCTACATAGGGTTCGTTATCAAACCGAAGGGTTTATACAGTATGGGAAGCATCTGCGTAGCGCTGGACCCACATGAAAGGATCATGTAGGACAGGGATTTTCCCAGTGGACTTTAATATGGGGGTTTTGTAAGAACACTTAAAAATTTCTTGAACTGGGCTTCACAAAGGGGATATATACAGAGCACACAGGCGTAATCATGTAACCTCCAGGTCACCAGGCCGGGCAGTTTGGAAAACAGAAAAGCAGCACATCAGAATTTAATAACACAGCACAGAATTCCCCTCTGGTAGATCTGTCTAAACAGACAGGATCGTGTGTCTAGTTCATGATTTATTATTCCCTATACCAACCTGTATGTTGGTCACGGTTATCAATAGTAAAACACTGCCCCTACACGCTCTATATCAATACACACAACTCCAAGAAATATACATGGATAGGTCAATGGGGGTACACCTGGGGATCGTCTAAATGCAGTTTTCTCATTTAAAGGGTATAGTACAAGTCTGGAGATGAAAAGGAGAGGTAGAAAACACTGAAGACAATAAAAGAGGTAGGGACTGGATAGAAAATACCAGGGGTGGTGGTGAGTTGATTACTAGTACAAGAAAGAAGGGGGCTCATAGGGCTCAGACAGAGGAGAATAAACTACATGTGAGTGACTGACCTTTGTTAGATGGTTTGTTCCCGTCATTGACTATCGGTAACTACGTACGGGAATCCCAGGTGGAGTGAGTCTCTAAATTATCTAGCAATTAATCTGGAAATCCTGATGACCCCATACTATACCTAGCACCACTATCGCATAACAGCTAGGGATCGGCTCTCACTAGGCTATTAGGGTTTGGTCTGTGTTAGGCACAGCGCTCACACTAGGAGACCAATTTAGTATAGTCCAGGTACTTAGATACATTGTCTAGATTAGGGGGTAGTACAGTACAGTATATTGTATGTATTAGGGTTGTAGACAGGAAAGTATGTGTATAGTATAGGGTGTTCGTACAGTACCGTATATTGATAGTATGGGGTTTGTAGTACATACAGTTATTGATAGTATAGGGTTTGTAGTACAGTGTAGTATGTGTATAGTACAGTATATTGGATAGTATAGGTGTAGTAGAGGTATAGGTAGAAGGTGGAGTACGTATATGTATAGATAGCGGCTGTAGTACAGTATTTGTCCCCGTGAGTAGAGGGGGGTTTGGAGGACAGTTAAGGATATGGTTATAGTGATAGGGTTTTGTAGACAGTACAGTATATTGTATCGTATAGGGTGTAGTTACAGGTATTGTACATGTATGGTTGTTAAGTACATACCCGTAATTGTATAGTGATAGGTTGTAGTACAGTACAGAAATGGTATGATAGGGTTGGTAGTACAGCCAGTTATATTGCTTGTATAGGTGTAGTACAGTTTACACGTATATGATATGAGCTAGGGTTGTAGTTCGTACAGATATTATTGATAGGATAGGGTGTAGTACCGTTATGGATCGTTTAGGGTGGTACAGTCCGTCTCTTGTATAGTATAGGGCGTATTACAGTAACAGCGTAATTGTATACGTATAGGGGTGTACAATCTGATCGTATATCTGGTGG
>CM033470.1:348235128-348340460 GCA_019447015.1 Hymenochirus boettgeri
AGTGTATAGTACAGTATATTGTATAGTATAGTGTGTAGTACAGTATAATGTATAGTACAGTATAGTATAGAGTACAGTATAGTATAGTGTGTAGTACAGTATATTGTATAGTATAGGGTGTAGTACAGTATATTGTATAGTATAGGGTGTAGTACAATATATTGTACAGTATAGTGTATAGTACAGTATATTGTATAGTATAGGGTGTAGTACAGTATAGTATAGTGTATATGCTTGTGAAGGTTCTCATTCATCCAGGTCATGGTATATCTGTTGTAAAATTTCCTAAGGCTAATAAGCAATACATAACATAGCTCGTCAAATGTCTAGTATGTGAATAATATAATTGTAATTCTGGGGCACACACGTGGCTCAGCGTTATGGCACCACTAATTTCGTTGACAGCGGGTGAAGTCCTCAGAAGTTCGAGTGTGGAGGGGAACCGTTAGCAGGGCAATCGCAGGATGTTGGTAAAGTATTTTTCCCCCAGTTTCTTGCATGGTTGTTCCATCCGTGCACAAGTGGGGGGGGGGCGGGGGGTGGGGGGCGGCGGGTTTTTCGGTGGGGTCTCCAATAAGTCGGATAGGAACAAAACTGATGAGGGGGTGTGGGTTTCGGGAGGGAATAAATGTGTCGTGTCGATTTAAGCTCTTTTGGCATGGCCGTGATGTGAATGTGGTTACATGTAGATTGTAGAATTCGGCGGGGTATGGAAGATGTTGAATATATACAGATTGCGCTACAGAAACGAATTGGCGCGAGATAATCCACAAGTAATAAAGTATGTGACCCCTATTGCTGATTTTACCTGATTACAGTAACAAGCCTTTATCTCATAGCTGGTGATAGGGTTTTGGGTAATTTCTACTGGTTTTTATAATATATAAACAAAATATCGGAATTTGTTTGTGTGCTAGGTCCTGGCAAACCATAGGAGGCAGCAAAACATAAAATTCGTTGGGCCCAAGGTGTCCTAGGGGATCCCTTTATTAGGTCTCTTTAATGTTGAATGTATCACAGGATCGCCTGTTTACTTTATCGATTTATGTGGCTAAAGATACAGGATAAGTACAAAATTAATAATTAGGAGTTGGTTTAGAATATGGTGGGTTGTCCCACAAATTAAACGGAAAAAACACACCCCCCGTTTAGTGTTTTTTTACCAATGTAAATTATTAGGTTGGGGGGGGGATTTTTCTTTAGATTTGGTGCTTATTGATAAGGGCATGAATGAGGTATACCAGAAACCAGAAACCAATACCAAAGGGTATATCCTATTAAGGGATTTTTACCAAAAATCTCGTACCATTTTAAATGGGCGCTCGTTTTTTCTATTGAATCTTATTTCTATACAGTCTGACTGTTAATTGCAAATAGAATGATAGTTAACCTGGGGGTGTCAAAAAAAGAAAAAGAAAACCCTCAAGGGTTCCTCCCGTCCTCTCGTTCGCCATCCTAGATGTTCGTCTTATTGCTTCTGGGTCCTTAGCGCAAAGGGCAACCGATTACCCCTGGTCTGAGGCATAGATACTTTACAGCCAGTTATGGGTGTTCGTCGTGATAAATGCAATATGTGGTGGGAAGGAAAAATAAAAGGACAGTTAAAAAAAACCGGAAATGTCCCTAATGCTGATGTGTATTAAAACCAGGTTTTGAGATATTTGGTTGGGGCATCGCTTTAAAAGTGGCCGGTCAAGGAAAGTCCCAGTTCTTCTTGGAGGCATGTCCCCTTGGTAAGAAACAGAAATTTGGGCTGAATCAAGTGACAACCGCTGCTGCGAATATCTGTCAATAATGGACAAAACTTTGGCAACGTGCACTTGTAGGATCTATGTTGGGGGGGTTAGAGACGATCACAATTGTAACATTGAACAGATGGCTGTAATATGAGCAGTTTACAATTTTGTGGGTGCATAAATATTACCGAGCCTAAAATTCTTGGGCTGTTCGGGTAGTGGTTGTGTTTTTTTTTGCCTATAGCACGAGACGTGGGTTCTTGTATCAAAAAACTTCTAGACGGTTCTACTGTCAAACTAGGGCAGGAATGTTGATTGCAAAAATCACACCCTACCGACGTGGTGTCCATTGTTTATACTGTATTGTAACATACCGTTTATAGCAAAATTCATCACGTGTTCTTGAACGAAAATTCCGAGTCACCATCTGGGGTAGGACCTGAAGCTTTCCTCCACTTTCCGCTCCAATGATTAATCTATTGGTTTTGATTTTAAACTTTGGATCAATAAGTATGCTCTCTATTTGGTTCCCTCGACGCGGCTGCTTGGGAACAGGGTGCTCAAATCGCGAACAAAGAAGTTTGTTTGCTGGGGGATCGTATGCTGTACCACTGTGGTACCAGCTCACACAAATGCTTGAACACCCTGTATAAGATAAAAAAATAACAGTATTGCGGAATGTGGAAAAAAAAATAAAAAGAGCGGATCTGCTGGAAAAAGGAATTAGTATGTGGGGGAACGCATGATGGAAAAATTAAATACAAAATCAGTTGAATGCTGATAAGGTGGTTCAAATTGCGTCCACTGATAAAAGCACTTGGGTTGTATAAGGGATAGATAAATCGATTAGTGGTAGGATGAGAAATGTCCTTCCAGTATCACTGGGGGTTGGGTTTCCAAAAATAATAAAGCAATAGAATTTATGAAGAAATCCAAACGAGTTGCTCACCGGGCTCCCTGCAACCCGTTATGATGGTGTAGTCGAGTGGCCCACCTGTCAGTAGCCTGGGAAATGTGCTTGGACCCGCGTTCTTCCGTTTCATGTGAATATGCGCAGAATGTGTGAGTGGAGTCCGTCAGGACTGCTGATAAACTGTGTTAGCCGAACGTGGGTTTGGGGACATTCTAAACAGCACACAAAACCACTTAGCTACATGTATTTCAACACTGAATTAATGTGATTGAGGACCATCAGCATACCAATTACGGCGAGGGCTTTAATCTGTACTTGCACGGTAATTAAGATGGATGAAAGTAATGTAGAGTACGACGCTGTTTCTCCTCATCCCGCCAAAAACCCATCCCGAATAACCATATTGCCTCTATAAAAAAATCCACAAAGCATAACCCATAATGCACGGAAAATCTTAGAAATCACTTTTCACAATGCCCATCAGAAGTTAGACAACAAACAGAATCGTGTATATGTAAAAACACACAGAAATAATTCCCCTGAAACAATTTGTATACAAGTAGGTGGATGGGAAGAGGGTTGTAACTTTGCCTCCCCTGGGATACGGACCACGACCTCTTCACGCAAATGTTAACAGTACACTTGAGAACTCTATCGATTTAGGAAAAGAGAATTTAACTATAACGATTCAAAGCCAATAGGGTGTAACCTGCTACCATAGATATATGGACATTGAGTGACAGCAAACAATCCCGCGGAGGCAGGGAGGATCCTCCCCCCCCCCCCCAGGACTTAGGTAAAACTGGTAGATCTGGGTGAAAAGTGTTGGGGGAGATGGTGTACTTTAAAATAAACCGTAAAAAAAAAAAGAATTTTTTCTCAATGAGAAAAGGACCCTTTAAAAAGTAATGAAAAATTAAGGAGTGATCAATTAATCAAATCAAGACCTTGTTTAGATATTAACTCCCCTTTCAGGCTACTTGTTCACGTGGCTTCCGATACAGGGTCAATTGATTAAGAGGTACATTTCCCAGATAACATGGAAAACAGGTATGTTTAATGGTGTTTAAATTAACAGTCTAAGGGGTGTGTAAGGGTTGAAAACCCTACGTAAGAAAAAACTAAACAGGTGTAAAGATCCATCTAACATAATCCTGCCACCAAAAAAATGAAGGGAATGCAGTTGAATGATTTACATATTGATAAGTAGAACTCTTCCATAAGGGGAACGCGTTAAACGACACAAACGTAAATAGTTCACTTGACAAAAAAGAATAATTTTTTCCCCCTAAACCGAAACGTGGACTATTTTAAACAAGGACTCCTCATGAAAATAAAACAAGAGATTTCTAAACCATAAGGATTTAATGATACCTAATATGCTCGTCCAATGACTCGGAATCCCTTCCTGATATTGCTAGGGGAAACCTCCTCCTTAAGCCTCTTAGAATAGTTTTTGAACTAAATGATCATTGCAGAGCGGATGTGGCGCGGAATACGAGGGGAAACAGCAAGTCAGATCAAATTGGTATGTGATTTTAGTCTGTCACAGGGGCAGCGACTGAATAAATGACTTGCAATGGGGGAGTGTGGGGGAGGCAATAAGGAGCTTCCCCCTGCCATAAGGGGACATAATTATCCTTAATATCTGGTTCGTAATAAAACATCTAATAGCATGCTTAAACATTTAGTTTAGAAAAAGAAAAAGTGGAGAAGATTAAAAGAGCGTGTACAGTGGAACAAGTGGCATTTTTTTTAAATTACAAGGATACAAAAGGTAAAAATACTATACACTCTAAAAATTAACTGTAACCCAAATGGGGCAGGGAGGTAGGATGATGTCTATTCCTAACTGTACAAGGTAGGTTGTTTCATAATTAAGGGTGGAATAAATTATTAGGTCCAGTTAGTACTGGTCGTAGGAGAATCCTAGGTATAACTGGGAGGTCATGCTGCAAGGGCCGGGGAAGACTGGCATGGAATAACAAATTTTCTTTCGGTACTGTGTGCTCCTTAAACGGGTGTGTATTACAAAAGAACTTGTTTTACAGACACATAGTTCGCCTAGGGTGGACAAATATCCGTTTATGTGATACAGAATGACCTGAATGGACTGGAGTTGTGACTGAAAACACTTTTCTGCTAAGGCGCACAAAGCCTACATCATCAAAGGCTGGTATTTAGGCAAAAAGAAGACTTGTTAAAGGTAGGTCCATGGCATGAGTGTGGAGAGATGGGGATTTTCCAGGACCACCTAAAAGCTTAGTCGAATGATTTTAGAATAGTGTAGATTGGCCAATAAAGGGTATACAAGAACTCCACTTTATTCTCGGAAAAATTACTGTAATGGGCTACCGGTACAAGGACCCTCAAATATTGGGCTCTTATGATCGAGAAACCCTTCATGAGGGACCCTGAGAATTAAGGTCAACGGCGCAAAGAACCACACAAGGATGAACATTGAGGAAACGAATTTAAGACCTAGATAGACGACATTATTTATATTAGATATAGATTTTTTTATATAAATAAACGAATTTGAATGAAACAATGAGCTCGGCTTTCTAATGAATCGCTAAATATCACAAACGGAAATCATATAAATGAGGTCATACAAATATAAAATTATGTTAACCGAAAAAAAAAAAGAGTGCCAGAAAATTTTTTGTGTTCAAAAAAAATGATTAGCAGTGGTTTAGGTGGGTATTGGTCTATTATCCAAGGTTTTGCCGTGTCCTCTACACTTAATTAAGAAAAATATGGAGAAACACCATGTTTAAGAGCCACATAAAGAAAGGTGCGTGGAGAAAAAATAAATATTGAGGAAAATTGAATATTGTGCAACCAAGAAGAAAAATCAGTGTGTGGGAAATCTTGGAACTTTATGGGTAGTTACTACCCATAAAAGAATTTGAATATGTGTTTTATTGAACAAGAAAAAGAGAAACATATATTATTATGTATGTAAATGCTTAACAGAAAAGAGAAAAGGGGAAAGGGGGAAAAGGGGGGGGGAAGAAAAAAGAGGGGCGGGGGATATGATATGAAAATTAGAGGGTGTATCTTGTCAGTGTCGACCTGAAGATTTAGAAGGTTGTATATGGCCCGGGGTGTCATTGTTATATTGTTTCAAGGGTATTGAATCAACACAGGAAAGCTTAGGTTTTTTTTATAGACTAAAACATGACCGTGAGTGAATCCCAACACTTTTCATCTCTGATTATCAAAGAGGGTATCATTAACCAGAAATTTAGAAAATCTGCTACCTGCCGCCAAGGAAGATTGCGATAACTTGCCTCCTCATCGGTTTCCCTATCCCGCATCAACATTCACAGTATGCACTGAGACTAAGGTTTTGATTAGTCTCTTTTGCCAATATTGTCAAAAAGCATGTTAACACGTGCCAACGGAGGGGGTCGAAAAGGGTAGACGGCACTGACTAAATGTAAAATATGCTTGGATGTGCATGGGGGAAGGGAGCCCTATAATCTCCCATCTTGACTATGTAACAGCCTTTGCTGACTCTAAAGAATGGTCTCGAAAACTGAAAATGTCCTCAATCTCTCCCTCTGCGGGGGGGGGATCTCTCTCCTCTCCATCTATCTTAGGCTTGGATCAATCGTCACGGGGTTCGCTCCAAAAGAACGCGCGCTAGCAGGGAACCCAGAACTGGCAAGTCCAGATAATAGGAAATAGGCTCCTCAATCAGAGCGAAGAGGAGGAATCATATGTGCAGATAACCCTTCTTTTAACATTTCAAGCCCGTTCACTCGGTATCATGCTCCTCGAAAACCGGTCTTAGCGTCTCGCATGGTGTCTTTATGTCCTAGATGGCCCTGCACTCCATCACAAGAAGGGGGAAAAGGGGGGGGGGCGGAAAGAAAAGGCAAATCTTCTCCTTAAAAAACTGGCTTCCTCCGTGCCTTAAACCAAGTTCTCAGGGGGGCAAAAATCATGCTGGCGTGGGTGTAGCTCTTGTAAATGCTCAACAATTGGTGGAATGGGGGAGGGGGGGGTATTAATTAAAAGGTGAAAGTAAATAAAATTATAAAATAAAATTATGATCAGGGTAATTGGGGAAATGGGAAGGAAAATAAATAAAGGGGGGAAAGGAGGGGAAACCGAAAAAGGTAGAGCCTGAAAACAAAAATGTTTAAAGATGGAAAAAAAAAAAAAAGGGAAGGGAAAGGGGGGGGGAGAGGGGAAAAAAAACAATTTTTTAAGAAAAAAATAGGGACAAAAAGAAAAAGAGAAGGGTATTGTAAAGGAAAAAAGATAACAAAAAAGGGGGGGGGTGAAGGGAAAAAAAGGGGGGATAAATAGAGGAAAAACAAAGGGGCAACAGTAATTGAAGTAAGGAGAAGGATTAAGAGAAGGGAAGAAGGGGGGAAGGGAGGGAGGAAGGGGGGGGGAGGGAGAAGAAAGGAAAAGAGGGGAGAGGGGAAAAAAGGGAAAAAGAACGGGGAGGGGGGGAAGCGAAGAAAGGAGAGGTGAGAAAAAAAACCCTTGAGAAAGAGAAATAAGATATAGTGTAGGAAAAGAGAAAAAAGGCCCCCTAAAATAAAAGAGGAAGTGAAACCCGCAATGTGGGGAACCCCTTGAATTAATGGAAAAAAGATAGAGGAAAAAAGGGAAAAAAAAAGGAAAGAAAGAGAAAGGAAGAAGAAGGGGGATATTGAGAAAGGTGATGAGAGGGGGAGAGGGTGGGGCGAGGAAAGATAAAACTACCCCTTTTTAGCACCTTAGTGAGAAGGGAGTGGGAGGGAGGGGATAATAAGAGCAGACCCGTCCTTCCTTTCCCTCCCCCCCCCCTTCCTTTCTTTCTCTCCCCTCCTCCCCTCCCCCCCCTCCCTCCTTCCCCCCTCCCCCTTCCCTCCCTCCCCCCCCTTCCGCCTAACCCTTTTCTTCTTTGAGCTCACCTTTATTCCTAAACCTCCTCCAAATCCTACATTTCTGAAAACCAGAAACCAGCACATCACAATTAATGGTTGCCATCTGTCAATGCATTTTTGAGCATTTCTATCCCTCCCTCACTTGTATCTATATCCCTCCCACTTAGATTGTAAACTCTTCGAGCAGGATCTATTTCCTAATATCCACACCACACTTATTTATATATATATATATATATATATATATATATATATATTTCAGTAAGGTTTAGGAGCACTCCAGGATTTCTCCAAAATGATTTATTAAACATAGCACATAATGGCAACGTTTCGGCTCTGTGCGTGGAGCCTTTATCAAGCCTTGTGTTACAAACACTGTGCAAACTACTTATAGGGGGGAAAATCCTCCCAGTGATAAAATTACTCAATCGGCACAAAGATCGGCACTTTACACACCTAATTTTATTGTCATAGACGAGTTTCTTGTATTACCTCATTGCTTTTTAAACCGAGAGTTGTATGCACTTTAATTGATAATAGAATGCACTCTATAAGCACTTTAGTATCTTCCATTGGAAATTTGGAAGCACTCTTGTAAGCACTTTCAGCACTAGCTATGCACTTTTTATGCACTTTGATCGCTTTTTAGTGATCACCCAGTAGTAGGATTGATTGGTAAGGGTTAAGGATTTGCACCTAATTGAGTAATTTTATCACTGGAGGAGTTTCCCCCCTATAAGTAGTGTGGACAGTGTGTGTAACACAAGGCTTGATAAAGGCTCCACGCACAGAGCCGAACGTTGCCATTATGTGCTATGTTTAATAAATCATTTTGAAGAAATCCTGGAGTGCTCCTGAACCTTACTGAAATCTATTCTGAATTTATAGGAAGCACCCAGGTCTATTGTGGATAACACCTGTGGTTTGAGTGCCCTCACACTGGTTGGTTATTATATATATATATATATTATTATATATATATATAATATATATATATATTGTTGGGGTAGCCGCACTCTCACTAATATATCTCACACATGTTGGCCAGGGTGCATCCCTTGGGTTCATATAGTAATATAGTAACGGAGCACTCCATGGACTTATTATCAATCAGCAGATTATTGTAGCGTTCTACGCGTTTCACGCGCACGTCGTGGTTGAAACACGTAGAACACTACAATAATCTGCTGATTGATAATAAGTCCATGGAGTGCTCCGTTACTATATTACTATATATTATATATATATATTGTATAACAATACAGCAGCATCATAAATTCACACGTATGTTCCAATGCTGAACAATACAAATAGTTTATTAGGCTTATTCTGATACATACATAGCAGCAACGTTTCAGGTAAGTCCCTTTATCAAGCCATCAGAACATCCTTGATGGCTTGATAAAGGGACTTACCCGAAACATTGCTGCTATATATGTATAAGAACAAGCCTAATAAACTATTTGTATTGTTCAGCATTGGAACATTGTTATAGACTCTAGATTATTTTGTACAGCTGTGCATCTACAACTGACCGAGAGTGCTACGAATCTGTTGAATTGGGATATATATATATATATCTATATATATTCAACGATGAATATATATCATTCAAAGATGTGAAGCCTATATTCGCATGTAGACGAGGGAGAAACTTAAGAAACCTGTTGGTCAAGACAGATTTAAGTGTTAGAACTAAGAGTCCACAGTCTTGGTTACCTGAGCCTAAAAAGGATGTTATAAATGTAATGGATATCAGGCCTGTCGGTCTATGATTTGTGGAGCTGACTTCCCACATCCCCACAATGGTCAAAGGTATAACATCCGATACAGACTTTCTTGTCTTAGTACGTATATTGTATATATTATAACATGCCCCTGTGGACTATATCATACTGGTAAAACCACAACGACACTTAGAAACAGAATGGCCAATCATAGGCAGACACTTAGGCAAGCGCTATCTGGGACAGGCCTGAATACAAAATTTGGTGAGATGTCAGTTGCCAAACACTACAAAGAAGCTGGACATCAGTTGTCCAACTTCAAATGGATGGTCATTGATTTTGAACCTAAGAAGGAAGGTATGTATTGCAATAAAGCCCTACTTAGGAGAGAGGCTATATGGATTAGAGCCCTTGACACGTTAGCCCCTAGAGGGTTGAATGAACAATTAGTACTATCCTGTTACCTTTAACATATTTCTCCCTAAGATGGACCTTATCCATCAGATGTTATTTTCATTTTAGAGGCTGACTGTATAGGTTTATGTGCCGTTCCCCCCTTTCAGTATTGGGTATGTCTATTAGATCTAGCCCCCTATGTTTAGGAAGTTCCGATACAGAGATTCTTCTGCCGGATTCCCATGGTCCCAGATTGCTCGAACTTCTTAAAGTAAGTCGAGGGGATAAGCTGCACAGCTTACCCGTAGGTATATTTGCATGTCCCTTCCGAGGACTAGTTAGATAGCCCTTGGACGTTAATATCTATAGTTGGACCGCCCCGATGAGAGCAACTAAGTCCTAGTGTAGATCCCCAGTGTGCAGATAATATGATATTGTATGGGGCCTAGGAATGTGCATATGGAATCCCTGATAAGTAATAGATTCTGTAACCGACCCAGTATTCACTGTCTCTATGTACAGAGTATTTTCTATACAGATGTCTCCACACCAATATGGAATCCTGATAAGTAATAGATTCTGTAACTGACCCCAGTATTCACCGTCTCTATGTACAGAGTATTTTCTATACAGATGTCTATACACCAATATGGAATCCCTAATAAGGCATTGAAAGCTTCTTGTTACCCTGTCGTTTATTACAGGTATCTATCCATCTATCTATCTATCTATCTATCTATCTATCTATCTATCTATCTACCTTTCTACCAGGTAACATACAGACTGTCTGTCTATCTCTCTATTATCTATTATCTCTCTATCTATCGTCTATTTATCTCTCTATCATCTATTCTCTCTATTTATTATCTATCTATCTATCTCTATATCTCTCTATTTTCTATTCTCTCTCTCTTTCTCTCTATCTATCTATTTCTATCTGTTGATCTCTCTATATATCATCTATTCTCTGTCTTTCTCTCTCTCTATAGATAGCTGCAGGGCAACAAGCAGCTTTCAGAGTTTTATCAAGGACTTCCATATTGGTGTGGAGACATCTGTATGACATCCTAGAAAAACTAAGGTACCAGTTTTAGGAACTCAAAGTCCAAAAGGTCACAAGTTCAAATACCCAGACTAACATTTTTTCCATTATGTTCCTAGCAAAAGATAAAGATCCTACACGTACTATTGCTCCACATAGTATCTCTGTTAAAATAGAGGCAAAAGCTCTGCTTTTAAATAGACAGAATACAAGAAGTTACTTATTCAACTCCCCAAACATGATCAGTAGATTTTACTGCAGTAAAGGCTACTTTAAGATGAAAACCTGTTTGTCCCTCTGGTCGAGTTTCCAGATGTTTTCTGCTAAAAGAATGTTGAATGCAGCTTTTTTCTAGTGACAAATTTTTTTAGTCACATTGCAACCAGAATGACAAACAGTTGTTCATCACAAAGTCGCCTAACAAAAAATGTTTTCAGATATTTTATCGGTTGTTAAAAAGACAGACAGACTATTAGCACCATTTTTATCGATTAGAACTTTTCTTACATAGGCCTGAATATTTTTTCCTATCAGGCCAACTGGAAAAAAATTGATCGGATCCAACTGTGCTATCCACAAATCATATGGTCATGTTATCGCATCTATGGCCACCTTAACTTTTTGTAAATTGTCATTTATTGTATTACGTCTCAGTGATGCTTTTCCATTTGTTGATTTTTCTTCAAAAGGCCTCTTGGGACTGGACACCTTCTAATATATTATATTATAGCCTCTCACTTTGTTTGGTGTAGGTGAAGTTCATCCAGAGCCAGAAATAGTGATGATGGAAATGAGAAACACAAGCAGTTCCCACCCTGAGTATTTTATTCTGATAGGAATTCCTGGTATGGAAGATGCTCATTTCCTCTTCTCCGTCCCCTTCTGCTCCATGTATATTCTGGCTCTGCTTGGAAACTTCCTTTTGATATTCATCATCTCAACCAACCAAGGTCTCCACAAGCCCATGTACCAGTTCCTCATCACGCTCGCAGTGACCGATATCCTCTTGTGCTCCACAACTGTACCAAAGAGCCTTGCGATATTTTGGTTCAACTCAGGTGAAATCTCCTTTGAAGGATGCATCACACAGGTGTTTTTTGTTCACTTCCTCTTTGTATTGGAGTCCGCTGTTCTACTAAGCATGGCTTATGATCGATATGTTGCTATTTGTTGTCCATTGATCTACAATAGAAAGATGACCAGTTCATTCATACAAAAGATTCTCACTGTGGCTCTTACTAGAGGCGTTTGCACAATATCTCCCTTTACTTTATTACTTAAAAGATTACCCTACCAAGGTAGCAATGTCATAGATCACACGTACTGTGAACACATGTCTATGGCCAAACTGGCTACCGCGGACATCTTGGTCAATGTGGTCTATGGGCTGGTCATTGCATTTTCAGTATCTGGTGTAGACTTGATCCTTGTTGGTTTTTCTTACATTCTAATCCTCAGGGCAGTTTTTAAACTCCCGACCTCCGATGCCCGTTTCAAAGCCTTTAACACCTGTGTGTCCCACCTATGTGTCATAACCCTCTTCTACATACCAGCCTTTTTCTCCTTCATAGCTCATCGGGTGGGTCACAAGGACATCCCACTCTATGCACACATCATATTGGCCAATCTCTACGTCCTTGTTCCTCCAATGATGAATCCAATCATTTATGGAGTCAAAACAAAAGAAATTAGACAGAAGGTATTTCAGATGTTGTGTAGAAGATAATTTTATACTACAGTTAGAAAGCATTTGATATCATCTGATTGAATGCTGCACGTTACGAAAAGGGGCAAATAAAACCTAATAACAAACTTTATAATAAATAACAATTGTATTGTTTAAGCTCTGCCCCCACCTTAGTCTGGGATCTATCCAATGGGAAAAGGTGCTTCGTGCAGAACATGACTTCCCATTGGTTACCATGACCATACCAAGGATTAGAAACTTCACAAACAGATTTCTTTGCACATTTCCACAACTGATTGGCAAGAATTAGAAAATTGTCCATGTAATTATCTTATTATCAATTTAACAGCACCCACCCATGCCCAAGACCTGGTCTTGGGTTGACTATTCGTAAAAATGTGCAAGCTTGTTACAAGTTAGTCACTGGCTGCAATGTCCGCTGTGACAGCCATGATTGACTGCTTCTATTGGGAAGAAGACAAGGGGCAACAGAAGGGGGTGGAGAAAAAAGGAGTGAAGCCTGGCTTCAGGAATATGAAGAGTAGCGGTCTTAAGAGTTTGATGAGGTGGAGAAGGTAAGTATACATTTTTGTATGTAGTGTAGACATGACCTTTAGAGCAGATTGTGTTAATGAATTTGGCTTGAAGAGACAAATTCCTGTTCTTTCTATTTCTTCTTCTTCCGTTTTATTCTTCTGCTTTTTTGGACTGTATCTTCTTCATAAAAACGCATTGCAAAAACAATTTAAATCACAATTTACTGCTTTTTTTTACCATGTGTTTTTAGTTGTGTAGTGTGAACGTTATATTAACTATTGAACGTTTTATTTCATCCGCGTGAAATGTATTGTACAGTATGTGTGTTAGTGAGTTCTCTGGTTTTATGGCAACAAATAAACATTATGTTTTGTGCCTATTTTTTTTTTTTTAATGAGTGCTAATCTGTGCGTTCCATACACCCTCCTATAACACAGCTGTCAATCAATTAATAGTAATTAGTGAGGTCTCATTATACCAAATCTTTATAAATGTTATATTCCTATTTAGGGGCCCATATACTCACCAATACTAATTGTAAGATTGCGACATCGCACAATTCAAATTGGTCACAATGGGGAGGAAAATACATATACGTGTTCCAATGTGCAACAACGGAACATTCCAATATCATAGGGCTGGGATTGGTGCCCTTTTCGGGCTAGGCCACAGTAACACGCTTTTAATCAGAACGCGATCCAAATCCCGGCGAGCCCAATTGTTTCCTTCTCTGATTCTATTCTAAACCTGTATCAAAGTTCATTGCTTATTTTCTCCAGCCCTTGGTAGTAGGAATGAAATTGTACCTTCGAGACAGTCAACAACTATTGGACATTGTATGTTCATATAATGGCTCTTTACAAGACCCCACTTTGATGACTCTGGATGTACAGAGCCTTTATACCATTATTCTCCAAAAGAATGGGGTGGATGTAGACAGGCACTGATTAGGATGGGCCATAGGAACCCTCCCATTGAGTTCCTAGGATGGGCCACCATTGAGTTCCTAGGATGGGCCATAGGAACCCTTCCATTGAGTTCCTAGGATGGGCCATAGGAACCCTCCCATTGAGTTCCTTATGGAACTATTGAAACTTTGGAAAATAATTATTTCCGTTTCGAGGATCAGTTTTTTAATCAAGTGTCTGGAACGATGATGGATTCCAACGTAGGTCCCTCATTTGCGAACCTGTACATGGAGGCCTTTGAGGAAAGCTAGCTATATCCGAGATTAGGAAACAAACTTTTGATCTATAAAAGTTACATAGACAATTTTCCACTATTAATTCCACTATTAATTATCTGACCCTAGGATTTGGAAAGCGGCTGGTCGCTTAGAGGCCACTTTGGGGAATAGTTTCCTCCCAATTCTTGTGAATGTTGAAAAACACCAACCCTGGGCTGGGATCTCAGCAACTTTTTCTAATGTCTGATAAATTTGTTGTTCGAGGCTATAGCCAGAGATTTGTTAAGAGTCAGAGGAATATATTGCAACATCAAGGGGGAATGACCATTAAAGTGACCAATAGGAGTGATAGTACCCCTATCCCGTATACTTTACAACATTCCCCACATAACTCTAACATAAAACATTGGGAATGACTAACTAGCGATCGTTCTCTCTCTTTCAATAACGCAAACGATTTTTGCTTATAGGAGAGGAAGAAATTTAAAAAATATGTTAGAACAGATTTAGTATCTCAAAAAAATCCTGTTCCAGCCACCTTGCTTACCCAAGCAAAAGAATGGTGCTTAAAATGCTTGGCATGTCAAACTTGCAGCTTTACGTTTACAGGAGTGGACTTTCCCCATCCGCATATGGGACGTAGGCACAAGATTAGACATCGTCTTTCATGTTTAAGTAAAGATGCCATCTATTTCATTACCTGCCCCTGCGGTCTGTATTATGTGGTGAAAACTTCCACTAACCTTCATGAACGGATGGCTAACCATCGTTCACCAATCCGGGCGGCCCTTATGGCTAAAGAAGATACTAAAGCATCCGACAGGGAGAATAATCATCTAAACATGGAGAATTGTCAGCAGCTCATCATTTTGGGGAGAAAGTCCACCCACTGGCCACTATGATGTGAATGGCCTCTGACCAAGTTAGAGGGATCCAAATGGTCCAACAAAGGGCTAAAATACTATTATAAAGAGAGGCCTTCTGGATTAAAACATTATTTACATTGTCACCATGGGTCTCAATATGCAGCTCTTCTATAGATGTAGTTAATTTGGCATGAAGAGCCAAATTACTGTTTTTTCTATTTCTTCTTCTTTCATTTTATTCTTCTGCTTTTTTGGACCGTATCTCCTCCCACAGTTTTTATAGTAATAGTAATAGTTACAATTCTCAAATGTAGATATTTCGAGGTTTAAGGGTCATGAGATCAAAACAGTTTGTTTCATGGTCATAAACACAAAAACTAATACCCCCAACTCCCCACACAGACCCAGGTACTCCTACCTATTGACCTACCTTTCCATTCCCATGGAAGCCATACTTAAAGGGTAACTAGTCAAAAAACTAATTTTGATCAATCATCAATAAAAGTTAGTTATATGGTCACACATGCAAAAACACATACCCCCGGCCTTACACGTGTACACACACCTACTGACCTACCTTTCCATTCCCATGGAAGCCATACTTAAATGATAAGTATAGTCAAAAAACGAATTTTGATCAATCATCAATAAAAGTTAGTTATATGGTCATACATGCAAAAACACATACCCCCAACCTCACACAGGTACACACACCTACTGAACTACCTTTCCATTTCTGTTGCAGCCATACTTAAAGGGTAAAAAAAACTAATTTTGATAATAAATAATAAAAGTTAGTTTCATGGTTGTAAACACAAAAAAGACATACCCCCTCAACCAGACCCAGGTACACACACCTACTTAAAGGGTAACTATAGTCAAAAAACTAATTTTGACTAATTATCAAAAAAAGTTTGTTTTTTTAACCCCAAACCTGAGACAGGTACACACAACTACTGACCTACCTCTCCGTTACTGTTGCAGTCATAATAAAAGGGTAACTAGAGTCAAAAAACAAAGACCAATCATCAAAAAAATTATTTTTTTTAACCCCCAACCTGACACAGGTATACACCTACTGACCTACCCCTTATATATTTATAATAAGTGAGGTGTTTCTTGACATATTAGGAAAGAGATCCCTGCCCCGAAGAGCTTACAGCTTATACGTCTTCCCAACCACCACTGTTCTATTCTTTTATTAATCTGTCCCCTATTTCTTTAGATATTGAAATAAATATATCTTATGTTTTAGCTGTCAATCAAGTGCCTGATTATCCTAAACTCTTCTGAGGTGTGTAGCTGGGGGTGAAAGTATCCCTCTACCAGTGCTGGTTCATTGTGATTACAGAGCATGTTTGCCCTCACAGAGAGTCGTGTCTGGGGGCCTGAGCAAAGCAAGTACTGGATTCATGACATGCAGAAACACACATACCTTAGCGCATGCGCAACTAACATGTTTTCATTCATAGCTCAAGATGAGGCAAAGTAATATTTTTTCAGTTTACATACCCTTTAAAGGAACTTCTTTTTAAGCAAACAATGTGTCTTGGTCCTTTATCTCCACCCAGAATAAAAACCTTTTCTGTAGTGTAGGGCACCCAAGCCCACCCCCAACCGCCAAGTTTGTTTGGTAAAAAAAAGCAGCAGAAATGTACTTGCATGGTTTTGTTCCCCTGGTGCTCTGCAAGCAGGGGGCTGGACCATCAGCCGCGTCTGAGATTTGCTGAGAGGCAGCCAATCACAGACGCGACTGCCGGCAATGCAAAACTTGCCGATTGTGGAGGAACATAAAGCTCGCAATCTCTCATCACTGATTCCTACATCTGAGGAGAATAATATAAATTTATTACATACGGATCTGTCCAAATAAATCTGTTTTTATCCTACACAGAGTAGAAATTCTAATGTGGAGAAATCTCAATTCTTGGTAGAACAAGAAATTGCTGAGATATCTGAAAGGGTCAAAGGCAAAACCTGTGTGGGAAATTTATCACATAACACTGATTGGCTCTAAAGAACCTGAGCTCAAATAATAACATTGCTGTAAGACAATCAGATAAAGGAGGGTCAATTGTTGTTTTAAACAGGTTATATTATGAGGCAGAGGCAATGAGGTAACTTGGAGATGAGAGGACCCACATCAAATTAAAGGGTAACCCAACTATACAGTGTAAGTAAAAGGTTCTGTGCTCGTTGGATGATGGTTTGGAGACATAATAACTTAATAAAAGGGAATAATCCTAAGGGCAGACCTATAATCTCAGGTATAGGGTCACCTAATGAAAAACTATCTGAGCTTGTTGATGGGTTTCTGTCTCCTATGGTTGCCTCCTTGCCTTCCTACCTGAGGTACAGTAGACAGCTTAAGAAAACGATCTGGTATTCAGTGGCACACTGGTTATTGGTGGGTAACTATTGATGTGGCCAGTCTTTATTCAAACATACCCCGTTATCTGGGCTTACAAGGTTTTGGCTCAGTGAGTATAACAGACTGCCTGAGGCTCAGATACACGTTCTTGTGATAGTCTTGGAATATCAAGTTGAAGCACAATTCTTTTCTTTTTAGGGGGTTCATAACCTCCAGAGGTGTGGTGCCACAATGGGTGCTAAATTTTCATCATCCTATGCCAATTTATATATGGGATGGTGGGAGCACTGCCACATGCATCAATACAGTTATTGATAATCTGCAGTATTGAAATATAGATATATGTGCAGTTACACATTAGATATCTTTAGAAGTCTTTCCCGTTTTGCAGAGGAATGCTGGTATGTCTATATTTACAGGAATGTATCTGTAAATATTCCCTCTATCTCTATGTGTTTCTATGTGTTTTATCTATTTGGAGGATTGGCCATGAAGTACATTACCAGATTAAATAGATATAGGGGTCCAGGTGTTTAGATCCTGGAGTTAGTCCATGGTTCATGTTTGTTTGGTTCTATAACCTTGGAACCATTTTAATGTTTCACGGCCCAATATTTAAAGATGCAACTGAAAAATATTTTAGCCAATTAAAATTCTGTTTTTTTAATATAGGAGTTAATCTCAAATTCTATTGGTTCTGATCTTAATTAACTTAATCCCTCTGGGAATGATCTGGTATCCCACTGGGAATGATCTGGTATCCCACTGGGAATGATCTGGTATCCCACTGGGAATGATCTGGTATCCCACTGGGAATGATCTGGTATCCACTGGGAATGATCTGGTATCCCACTGGGAATGATCTGGTATCCCACTGGGAATCATCTTGTATCCCACTGGGAATCATCTGGTATCCCACTGGGAATCATCTGGTTTATCTTCTCACACAAGATCCTGATACTATGAAGTCTATAACTATGATATGAAATAACCCCTGTCCAATCAAAGTCTGATCCCCATATTACACAGAGAAAGGAAAATCCAGACACCAATGTTAGATTTATTCAATCTTTTCTTTATTATTCTATTATTTACTATAAAACAATGGATTATACCTATCCAGAGTTGATCCAGAGGAAGGCGAAAAACCCCAAAGGGGCAAAAAATTCCTTCCCTGACTCCATGTGGCAATCGGATAAATCCCTGGATCAACTCAACAATATTTAAAGGGAACAAAAAGCTATCTACCCCCTCCTTTGGCTGTGCCCATGTGAGGAATAAAGATTCCTCACCCCTGGCAGTACAGTAGGTGGTTTGATTACCTCCTATGCTGTCCGTGTCTCTCTCTGGTCCTACCCCTCCCCAGGCTGGGCCGTAGCCTTTGTGGAAAAGTAGGGTCCGACAGTAGTCGACGACACTAAGATGCTAAGTATGACTAACGTCTGGTGTACCCCCAGGCTGTGAGGATCTAATGACTTAGGGTCGAACATGGGTACAGTCCAAATGTGGTAACGTTAAGGCGTCTGTTTTTCCCTTTAAACACCAATCATCACCCCTGGCAGTAACAGTAGGTGGTTGGATAATTGGCTCTAGTGCTGTCGCGTTCTCTGTCCAACAGAGTGATGGTAAGGCTACGTCCGCTGAGGCCAGGAACAGGTATCCAGACGAAGGCACTGGAACAGGTATCAGTCAAGGAGGCCGGACAGTTCAGGACAGCACTGGAACAGGTATCACGGACGAGGCAACAGGTATCATGGTATCCTGGAGCAGGCACTGGAACCGGTATCAGGAGCGAGGACAGGACAGTTTATCAGGAGCGCGGTCACAGTAATGTTTTCAGGAGCAGGCAACTGAACAGGTATCAGAGGCAGGTATCAGATGAATGGCACAGAAACCAGGAATCCAGAGGTGGGGAGAGAACATCCAGCAGTGTTCCCTTCACTTGATGGGCCTATGCACCCAGTAATCCGAACGAACCTGCTTGTACACCCATGGATGAGAATCTACTAATTAAGTTCCTTACCCACCTTCCTTTGGGCTGGATCATGGTAAGTAAGGCGTCTTTTTCCCTTTTAAACCTTTCAGATCCTCACCCCCTGGCAGTACAGTAGGTGGTTTGGATACTCCTCTCTAGCTGGCTGTCGGTCTCTCTGGCCTACCCCCTCTCCATGTCCGGGCCGGTAGCCTTGTGGAAGAGGTATGGCCATACGACACCTGGCAGCTAGGAATTAAGTATCAGAACTCCTGCTTTATAAAACCCCGCAGGTGTTGGAGGATTATCCTACTGCTAGGGTCCTTACCATGGTACAGCCAAGGAGGGGGTTAGGTTTAATTCTTCCTGTTCCCTTTCGGTCCGGATAATACTTCCCTTACCCTTTCAAATTACTTGCTCCAGCCTCTAGCAATCAAGTCCAGTGGGGCCTACGGAGAAATAAAATGAAGAGAATTTAGGAACTAATAATAATAATTCACTTATACTAAATGGTGTGTTTAGTTTAAGAACAGTACGATGGTAGATATTATAGATGTAATATAACGGACAGTCTGGGTCCTGTGATCACACAGAGAGAGAACAAGGGAGATGTAAGACTATGGGGGTATCAGATGTAATATACCAGACCGTCTGGGGTCATGTGATTCACACCGCGAGCAGAACAGGGAGTGGTAGAGACTATGGGGGTACAGGATTTCATATAACGACGTCCTGGGGTCCTGTGGAATCACACAGAGAGAGAACAGGGAGATTGTAGAGACTCTGGGGGGTACAGGAAATGTAATTAACGGACAGTCTTGTCATGTTTATCACACAGAGAGAGACATGGAGATTGTAGAGACTATGGGGGGTACAGGAAGTAATCTACCGGACAGTCTGGGTCACGTGATCACACAGAGAAACAGGAGATGGTAGACTATGAGGGGTAACAGGGTGTCATATACGCACAGTCTGGGTCACGTGTCACACAGATAGGGAACAGGGAGATGGTAATAGACTATGGGGGTACAGTATGTAATATAACGGACAGTCTTGGGTCATGTGATCACACAGATAGGGACCATGGGTGTGTAGAGACGTATGGGGGTACAGGGTGTAATATAAAACGGACATCTGGTCACGTGATCACACAGAGAGGAACAGGAAGTGGTAGAGACTCTGGTGGGGTAACATGGTGTAATATATGGAACATCTGGGTCACGGTATCACAATCAGAGAGAGAAAAGGGAGATGGTAGAGCTATTGGGTACAGGGTGTAATATAACGACAGTCTGGGTCGACCGTGGAGTCACCAGAAGAGAGAAAGGAGATGGTAGAGACTATTGGGGTACAGGTGTCAATATAACGGACAGTCCAGGTCACTGATCAACACAGAGAGAGAACAGGGAGATGGTAGAGACTTATGGGGGGTACAGGATGATTAACGGAGAGACTGGTTACATGATCACATCAGAGATAGAGAGAAAAGGGAGATGGGTAGAGACTATGGTGGGGTACATGGTTGTAATATAAATCAGACAGAGTCCCTGGGGTCACTTGATCACCAGAGAGAAAAAAGGCAGAGTAGAGGACTTGGGGGTGTACCGGCTGTATATAACAGACAGCTAGGTGATCACAGGAAACAGGGGGTAGATAGGGACATAAACCAGGCTGGGTCAATGACAAGAGGAGAAAAAGGGAGATGGTAGGACTATGGGGGGTACAGGGTGTAATTAACACGGACAGTCAGGTCCACGTTGATCACACAGAGAAACAGGATGGTAGAGACTATGGGGGTACCGGAGTTAATAACAACGTCTGGGTCACGTGATCACACAGAGAGAGAACAGGGAGATGGTAGAGACTATGGGGGGTACAGGATGTAATATAACAGACTGTGGAGTCATGTGATCACATTGTGTTATTAGTAGAGTAAAGGGGACGTTGTTTATCACATAGAAAACTTACTCATCATGATATTGGAAATAAACTCTTGGTTCTCCTGGACGTTCACTAATAAAAGACAGAAAACAAATATATTAATTATACTGGCTGTAAATAGGTTTATTTTATATTTTGTGAAAAAAATTTCAGTATGAGAAAAAGACCAAGTTATCTACTATATATCAATATAAATGGGAGCTGCCATACTGCTTACTCTCAAACATAGGTACACAATAGAAACAAGTCATTTATTTTGCTCTCAAAATACTACTTACGCCCTCAATCTCTGGTAACATGTAGCCAATCCCCGGACTAACATGACAGGCTGGCGGATAGCCATCACAGGGAGATCACCAATGAAATCTACAATAAAAGAGAAAACTGGTAATGAGACTGGAGATTGGTCCATAGGGGACAGGACTGGACCAGTGGGATTATGGGATTGGGATCTCTATGGTCCATTAGTCTGATAGAAGGAGGATCAATCCATAGAGTTTAGACAGGGCTGGGTGACAGTTGGGATTGTACCAATATTATCAGAGGGGGATAGAGACATTTAATCCTTACCGATAAATCTATGGACGAGCCCTCTGAGACTGGTGGCTTCAATGTCATGCGTTATCTTGATAACCTTAGAATGGAGACAATGGGAGTTAGACGATTATTATCCATTTTGGAGATTTCCATGAAATTAGTGGAAATTAAACTGGAACAGGGTATCAGGTGACGAGGCCGGAAGGAAACAGGTATCAGGAAGCGAGGCACACGGGAATAGGTTTCGGAGCAAGGCACTGAACAGGTATCAGCATGCAGGTATTCGGATGAAGGGCACAGGGAAAACAGGACAAGACAGAGGGGGAGAGAACAATCCGCAGAGTGTTCCCTTCAATGATGGGCATATGCAGCAGTATGCCGAACGACTGCTTGTCACCCAGGGGATGAGAATCTATAATTAAGGTCCTACCCCCACCTTCCTTTCGGCTTGCTCACTCATGGTAAGTAAAGGCTTGTGTTCCCTTAAACCTTCAGAACCTCACCCCTGGCCGTACAGTAGGTGGTTTGGATACTTACCTCCTAGCTGCTGTCGTGTTCATCTCTCTGGTCCTACCCTCTCCATGGCCGGGCCGGTATGGGTAGCCTTGTGGAAGAGTAGGGGCCAGAGCGACACCTGGCGCTAGGAAAAGTAAAGTATCAGAACTACCTGCTTTACCCCCAGGTTGGGAGGATCACTGATTAGGGTCCCTTACCTGGGTACAGCAAAGGGAGGGGGTAGGTTAATTCTTCTGTTTCCCTTTAGGTCGGATATAAACTTCCCTGGACCCATTCAAATTACTGCTCCAGCCTCTTAGGAATCAAAGTCCAGTGGGCTAAGGGAGAAAATAAAATGAAGAGAATTAGGAAACTAATATATAATAACACTTTAAATAAATGTGTGTAGTAAGAACAGTAAGATGGTTAGATATCATAGAGGTTAATATAACGGACAGTCGGGTCATGTGATCACACAGAGAGAGAACAGGGAGATGGTGTAAGACCCTATGGGGGGGGTACAAGGATGTAATATAACAGACAGTCTGGGTCATGTGATCACAGACAGAGAAGAACAGGAGATGGTAGAGACTATGGGGGGTACAGGATGTAATATAACGGACAGTCTGGGTCATGTGATCACACAGAGAGAGAACAGGGAGATGGTAAGACTATGGGGGGTACAGGATGTAATATAACGGACAGTCTGGGTCATGTGATCACACAGAGAGAGAACAGGGAGATGGTAGAGACTATGGGGGGTACAGGATGTTGTAATATAACGACAGTCTGGGTCACGTGATCCACACAGAGAGAACAGGGAGATGGTAGACTATGAGGGGTTTTACGGGTGTGTAATATAACGGACAGTCTGGGTCACGTGATCACACAGAGAGGGAACAGGGAGATGGTAGAGACTATGGGGGGTACAGGGTGTAATATAACGGACAGTCTGGGTCACGTGATCACACAGAGAGGGGAACAGGGAGATGGTAGAGACTATGGGGGGTACAGGGGGTAATATAACGGACAGTCTGGGTCACGTGATCACACAGAGAGGGAACAGGGAGAGATGTAGAGACTATGGGGGGTACATGGGTGTAATATTAATGGACAGTTCTGGGTCACGTGATCACACAGAGAGAGAAAAGGGAGATGGTTAGAGACTATGGGGGGTACAGGGTGTTGAATATAACAGACAGATGGGTCACGTGATCAACAGAGAGAGAAAGGGGAGATGGGTAGAGACATAGGGGTGGTTACAGGGGGGTAATATAACGGACAGTCTAGGTCACGTGATCACACAGAGAGAGAACAGGGAGATGGTTAGAGACTATGGGGGGTACAGGATGTAATATAAACGGAGAGACTGGGTCACATGATCACACAGAGAGGAGAGAGAAAAGGGAGATGGTAGAGACTTATGGGGGGTACAGGGTGTAATATAACAGACAGTCTGGGTCACGTGATCACACAGAGAGAGAAAAGGCAGATGGTAGAGCGTATGGGGGGTACAGGGGGTAATATAACAGACAGTCTGGGTCACGGTGATCACACAGAGAGAGAAAAGGGAGATGGTAGAGACTATGGGGGGTACAGGGTTGTAATATACGGACAGTCAGGTCACGTGATCACACAGAGAGAGAACAGGGAGATGGTAGAGACTATTGGGGGTACAGGATGTAATATAACAGACAGTCTGGGTCACGTGATCACACAGAGAGAGAACAGGGAGATGGTAGAGACTATGGGGGGTACAGGATGTAATATAACAGACTGTGGAGTCATGTGATCACATTGTGTTATTAGTAGAGTAAAGGGGACGTGTTTATCACTAGAAAAACTTACTCATCATTGATATTGGAAATAACTCTTGGTTCTCCTGGACGTTCACTAATAAAAGACAGAAAACAAATATTAATATACTGGCTGTAAATAGGTTTATTTTATATTTGTGAAAAAAAATTTCAGTATGAGAAAAAGACCAAGTTATCTACTATATATCAATATAAATGGGAGCTGCCATAGTTACTCTCAAACATAGGTACACAATGAAACAAGTCATTTATTTGCCTCTCAAAATACTACTTAGCCCTCAATCTCTGGTAAAGGTAGCCAATCCCCGGACTAACATGACAGGCTGGCGGAAGCCATCACAGGGAGATCACCAATGAAATCTACAATAAAAGAGAAAAACTGGTAATGAGGACTGGAGATTGGTCCATAGGGGACAGGTACTGGACCAGTGGGATTATGGGATGGGATCTCTATGGTCCATGTCTGATAGAAGGAGGACATCCATAGAGTTTAGACAGGGCTGGGTGTGACAGTTGGGAGTTTGTACCAATATTACAGAGGGGGATAGAGACATTTAATCCTTACCGATAAATCTATGGACGAACCCTCTGAGATGGTGGCTTCAATGTCATGCGTTATCTTGATAACCTTAGAATGGAGACAATGGGAGTTAGACGATTATTATCCATTTTGGAGATTTCCATGAAAATTAGTGGAAATTAAATTACATGGAGCTCCCTGTCCCTGACTTTCTTTGGATTTCCCTTACAGTTGGTTACATGACATTCACTCCACTAACTCTCTGCATATTGCGAGCCCCTTGCGGAGGATGTCTTTCCTCTCCATCTTCATGCTCAGGATCTCCTCCACAAAATGATTTGGAGTCACCAGCAGATTTCCTATTATATACCCTGCATTTTGACTGTCGACATCAATGTGACATCACTGCACTGGTTTTAGGCATCATGTGACAAATCATGTGACCATCACTGGCACTAGTTTTTAGGCTGAAAGACATCATCAAATTAACATTAAATGATAAAACAAAATCATGTGTGACGGCTCAAAACATTTCAAACTGGAAAAATTATGGGATTTCAGGATTCGGAATGGAAAAAAGATAGATTTGGGGGTTTGGTAGGATAACAGACTTCCCACTATTTCAGTCTGATTCAAATATGTTGGGACACTGAATGTGTGTTTATATTTCAATCCCAACTAATTATTGCAACAGGGGTGGTTGGCTGGCGAAGATCTCGCCCCACATGTTAACCATAGGTCACACTGTGGTAGTTAATATAAAAAGGACCATTAATGGGAAGTTACAACTCTCAGGAGCGTTGGAGATCATATCAGAGGACACACGTGGACATCTTTAAGATTAGAAGGAAAAACTTCTTCGAAATTAGATAATAATTAGAATTTTTTTTGCCTTACTCTGGATTATCTGCATTAGGTAGGGTCATGGGTATGTATAATGGTTGGACTAGATGGACGTATGTCTTTATTAAACCTCCAATACTATGTTACTAGTAACTGTTATACAGACATTATCGGGGTAGGGTATAATGGTTGGACTAGATGGACGTATGTCTTTTATACAACCTCCAATACTATGTTACTATGTAACTGTGTTACAGAAATTATAGGTACGGTATAATGGGTTGGACTAGATGGAACGTAGTCTTTATACAACCTCCAATACTATGTTACTATGTAACTGTATACAGCATTATAGGTGGGTGTTAAATGGTGGACTAGATGGACGTATGTCTTTATACAACCTCCAATACTATGTTCATTGTAAGCTGTATACAGACATTATGGGTTAGGGTATAAAGGTTTGACTAGATGGACGAATGTCTTTATACAACCTCCAATTTACTATTTTATGTAACTGTTTATACGACATTATGGGTAGGGTATAAAGGTTGGACTAGATGGACGTATGTCTTATTAAACCTCAATACTATGTTACTATGTAACTGTTATCAGACATTATGGGTAGGGTATAAAGGTTGGACTAGAGGGACGTTATGTCTTATACACCTCCAATACTATGTACTATGTAACTGTTATACAGACATTATGGGTAGGGTATAAAGGTTGGACTAGATGGAAGTATATCTTATACAACCTCCAATACGTAGGTACTATGGTAACTGTTATCACCAGAAATTTACTGGGTTAGGGTATAAAGGTTGATAGATGGAACGTATCTTTATACAACCTCCAAGACTATGTTACTATGTAACGTTAACAGACATTATGGGTGGGGTTATAAGGTTGGACTAGATGGACGTATGTCTTATAACAACTCCAATACTAGTACTATGTAACTGTTATAGACATTATGGGTAGGGTATAAAATGTTGGACTAGATGGACGTTAGTCTTATACAACCTCCCAATACATGTACTATGTAACTGTTATACAGAACATTATGGGTAGGGTGGGTATAAGGTTGGACTAATGGACGTATTGTCTTTATACACCTCCAATATATGTTACTATGTAACTTATACAGACATTGGGTAGGGTATAAAGGTTGGACTAGATGGACGTATGTCTTTATACAACCTCAATACTATGGTACTATGTAACTGTTTATACAGACATATGGGTAGGGTATAAAGGTTGGACTAGATGGATGTAGTCTTTATACAACTCCAATACTATGTTACTATGTATACTGTTATACAGACATAGGGGTGTGGTATAAGGTTGGACTAGATGGACGTATGTCTTTATACAACTCCAATACTATGTTACTATGAAACTGTTATACCGACATTATGGGTAGGGTATAAAGGTTGGACTAGATGGACGTAATCGTCTTTATACAACCTCCAATGCTATGTACTATGAACTGTTGTTTACAGACATTATGGGTAGGGTATAAAGGTTGGAACTAGATGGGAGTATGTCTTTACAACCTCCAATACTACGTTACTATGCAAACTGTTATACAGACATTATGGGTAGGGGATAAAGGTTGGAATAGATGGACGTATGTTTTTTAACAACCTCCAAATACTACGTTACTATGTAAATGATATTTACAGGGTACATTATGTGGTACGGTATAAGGTTTGGACTGATACGTTATGACCCAGCAACGAGATGTGCCTTATGATACTACGAATCCAATACTACGTTACTATGTAACTGTTATACAGACATTATGGGTAGGGTATAAGGTTGGACTAGATGGACGTATGTCTTTACAACCTCCAATCTAGTTACTATGTAACTGTTATACAGACATTATGGGTAGGGATAAAGGTTGGACTAGATGGACGTAGTGTCTTTATACAACCTCCAATACTATGTACTATGTAACTGTTATACAGACATTATGGGTTAGGGTATAAAGGTTGGACTAGATGGACGTATGTCTTTATACAACTCTCCAATACTAGTGTACTATGAAACTGTTTATACAGACATTATGGGTAGGGTTAAAGGTTGGACTAGATGGGAGTATGTCTTTATACAACCTCCAATTCTATGTTACTATGTAACTGTTATACAGGACTTATGGGTAGGGTTATAAGGGTTGGACTAGATGGACGATTGTCTTTATAAAACCTCCAATCGAGTTACTATGTAACTGTATAAGACAGTATGGGTAGGGTATAAAGGTTGGACTAGATGGACGTATGTCTTTATACAACCTCCAATATAGTTACTATGTAATGTTATACAGACATTATGGGTAGGGATAAAGGTTGGACTAGATGGACATGTCTTTATACAACCTCAATAATATGTTACTATGTAACTGTTATACAGACATTATGGGTAGGTGGAATAAAGGTTGGACTAGATGACGTTGTCTTTATAGAACCTCCAATATATGTTACTATGTAACTGTTATACAGACATTAGATTGGGTTTAGGGTAAAAGTGGACTAGATGGACTATGTCTTTATACAACCTCCAATACTATGTTACTATGTAAACTGTTATACAGGACTATGGGTAGGGTATAAAGGTTGGACTGAGGAAGTATGTTCTTATACAACCTCCAATCATGTTAATATGTAACTGTTATACAGACATTATGGGTAGGTATAAAGGTTGGACTAGATGGAGGATGTCTTTATAAACCTCCAATTACTATGTTTAATAAGTAACTGTACAGAATTAGGGGGTAGGGATAAAGGTTGGACTAGATGGACGTATGTCTTTATACAACCTCCAAAACTATGTTACTATGTAACTGTTATCAGACATTTGGGTAGGAAGGTAAAGGTTGGACTTAGAGGGACGTATGTCTTTATACAACCTCCAATACATGTTACTATGTAACGGTATACAGACATTATGGGTAGGGTATAAAAGGTTGGACTAGATGGACGTATGTCTTATACAACCTCCAATACTATGTTACTATGTAACTGTTTATACAGACATTATGGGTAGGGTATAAAGTTGACTAGATGGAGTATGTCTTTATACAACCTCCATACTATGTTACTATGTAACTGTTGGACAGACATTATGGGTAGGGTATAAAGGTTGGACTAGATGGACGTATGTCTTTATACAACCCCCAATACTATGTAACTGCTATACAGACATTATGGGTAGGGTATAAAGGTTGGACTAGATGGACTTATGTCTTTATACAATCTCCAATACTATGTTACTATGCAACTGTTATACAGACATTATGGGTAGGGTACAAAGGTTGGACTAGATGGACGTATGTCTTTATACAACCTCCGATACTATGTTACTATGTAACTGTTATACAGACATTATGGGTAGGGTATAAAGGTTGGACTAGACGGACGTATGTCTTTATACAACCTCCGATACTATGTTACTATGTAACTGTTATACAGACATTATGGGTAGGGTATAAAGGTTGGACTAGATGGACTTATGTCTTTATACAATCTCCAATACTATGTTACTATGCAACTGTTAGACATTATGGGTAGGGTACAAAGGTTGGACTAGATGGACGTATGTCTTTATACAACCTCCGATACTATGTTACTATGTAACTGTTATACAGACATTATGGGTAGGGTATAAAGGTTGGACTAGATGGACATATGTCTTTATACAACCTCCAATACTATTTTACTATGCAACTGTTATACAGACATTTTGGGTAGGGTATAAAGGTTGGACTAGATGTATGTATGTCTTTATACAACCTCCAATACTATGTTACTATGTAACTGTTATACAGACATTATGGGTAGGGTATAAAGGTTGGACTAGATGGACGTATGTTTCTTTATACAACCCCAATACTACGTTACTATGTAACTGTATTTACAGGGTACATTATGGGTACGGTATAAAGGTTGGACTAGATGGACGTATGTCTTTATAGAACCTCCAATACTACGTTACTATGTAACTGTTATCCGACATTATGGGTAGGGTATAAAGGTTGGAATAGATGGACGTATGTCTTTATACAACCTCCAATACTAGTTACATGTAACTGTTATACAGACATTATGGGTAGGGTATAAAGGTTGGACTAGATGGACGTTATGTCTTTATACAACCTCCAATACTATGTACTATGTAACTGTTATACAGACATTATGGGTTAGGGTATAAAAGGTTGGACTAGATGGACGATTGTCTTTATACAATCTCCAAATCTATGTACTATGCAACTGTTATACAGACATTATGGGTAGGGTATAAGGTTGGACTAGATGGGACGTATGTCTTTTAACAACCTCCAATGCTATGTTAATATGTAACTGTTATACAGACATTATGGGTAGGGTATAAGGTTGGACTAGATGGCGAATTGTACTTTATACAAACCTCCAATCGTAGTTACTATGTAACTGTATACAGGGACATATGGGTAGGGTATAAAGGTTGGACTAGATGGACTATGCTTTTATACAACCTCCCAATATACGTTACTATGTAAATGTTTATACAGACATTATGGGTAGGGGTATAAAGGTTGGACTGATGGACTATGTCTTATACAACCTAATATACATGTTACTATTAACTGTTTACAGACATATGGTAGGGATAAAGGTTGGACTAGATGTACGTTGTCTTGATACAACCTCCAATATAGTTAACTATGTAACTGTTATAAGACATCAGAATTGCGGTTAGGGTATAAGAGTTGGACTAGATGGACTATGTCTTTATACAACCTCAATACTAGTTACTATGTAAACTGTTATACAACTATGGGTAGGGTATAAAGGTTGGACTGATGGACGTAGTTCTTATACAACCTCCAATGATGTTATATTGTAACTGTTATACAGACATTATGGGTAGGTATAAGGTTGGACTAGATGGAGTATGTCTTTATAGAACCTCAATACTAGTTTATAAGTAACTGTACAGAAATTATGGGAGGTAGGGAAAAGGTTGGACTAGATGGACGTATGTCTTTATACAACCTCCAAATACTGTTACTATGTAACTGTTACAGACATTATGGGTAGGGGTATAAGGTTTGGATTATAGAGGACTATGTCTTTATACACCTCCAATACTAGTTACTATGTAACTGTTATACAGACATTATGGGTAGGGATAAAGGTTGGACTAGATGGACGTATGTCTTTATACAACTCCAATACTATGTTACTATGTAACTGTTTATACAGACATTATGGGTAGGGTATAAAGGTTGGACTAGATGGAGATGTCTTTATACAACCTCCATACTATGTTACTATTGTAACTGTTATACAAGACAATGGGTAGGGTTAAAAGGTTGGATAGATGGACGTATGTCTTTATACAACCTCCAATACTATGTTACTATGTAAACTGTTTATACAGACATTAGGTAGGGTATAAAGGTTGGACTAGATGGACATATGTCTGTATACAACTCCCAAATGCTATGTACTATGTAACTTTATACAGACATTGGGTAGGGTATAAGGTGGACTAAGATGGACGTATGTCTTTATACAACCTCCAATACTATGTTATATGTACTTGTTATACAGACATTATGGGATATAGGGTATAAGGTTGGACTAGATGGACGTATATGTCTTTATACAACCTCCAATTACTATGTTACTATGTAACTGTTTATCAGACATTATGGGTAGGGATATAAAGGTTGGACTCGATGACGTATGTCTTTATACAACCTCCAATACTATGTTACTATGTAACTGTTATACAGACCATTATGGGGTAGGGTATAAGGTTTGGTCTAGATGGACGTATGTCTTTATACAACCTCCAATACTATTGTTACTATGTAACTGTTATACAGACATTATGGGAGGGTATAAAGGTTGGAACTAGATGGACGTATGTCTTTATACAAACCTCCAATACTATGGTTACTATTGTAAGTTATACAGACTATGCGGTAGGGGATTATAAAGGGTTGAATGATGTGACCGTATGTCTTTAGACACTCCAATTACTATGTTACTATGTAACTGTTATACAGACATTATGGGTAGGGTATAAAGGTTGGACTAGATGGACGTATGTCTTTATACAACCTCCAATACTACGTTTCTATGGATTAGATGGACTATATAATGAGATTATTGCCGGTAACCCTACCACAGGTGCCCTTGTCAGACCAAAAACAAAACTATAAATGTAATAAATATTTAATAGTCTGCTCTTAAAGCGATACATCTACTGTATATGAGGTAATATATAAAAAGTTAAAGCTGGCCAGCTCAAAACTTAACAATACATTATATAAACACCATTATAAATACAATCAGGGGGTGATAATTTTGCCCCAACCAATCAGATGTTAGCTTTCAAATGGTAAATAACATCTGATTGGTTAGGGCAAAATTAGCACCATTTTTAACGATAAGAACTTTAATCACATCTCCCTAAATATCTCCATAAATACAAAAATAATTATTCATTGATCAAATATAGTAGCAGTTCATAAGGCAAAGGTAATAATAAATAAAGTTATGTCTATTTCAATAAAAGGAACTAATCTGCGAAGCTTGGCAGGGGGATCTGCTTTATTATTAGGATCTTTGTTTATTAGTTCATGTTTGCCCTTTGTATAATCTTTGTTAAGAGCTATAATTCAGCAGGCAGGGATGGTAACATTCACTAGGCCTAAGGCCTACTGACCAATATGTCCAATACCGGTGGGATTTCTCCAGCCGTCACCAACGAATCAGACGAAAGGGCAATCGGACATGTCGTATAATCATAAGCCATTGTATGGTGTGACAATTGTTTGTGGCTACCAGTTGGCTATTTTGGCCTGGCCGTCCCAGTCAATATCGGTGAACAGTAAGCTAGGCCGAAAAATCTGCCTGTGTGTGCCTAGCCTAAACCAGGTAGCCAATCAAATCCTTAAAACAGTCAAAGGGCTAAAACAAGTAGCCCACCAGAACGTTGGAACATACATTGGGCATATTAAAAGAATTATTATAATAATGATTATTCACATCTAGAATGGGGAGAAAAATGGTCAGACTTTCAGTACAGCAATTTCATTGGTCTGGAAATCTATCTTCCTTCTGGTAAAGAGCTGAGCCATTTTGCGTCGGATCTGTTTGGTGTTGACGCAGTAAATAACAGGATTGATTACTGGGGGCAGCAGGAGGTAGATATCGGCCATTATAATAGGAAGGAGAGGGTTTGCATGTTTGTCTACCCTGTGCAGTACCGATAGGCCAATAAGGGGAATATAAAACATTAACACAGCACAGATGTGGGCAATACAAGTCCTGAAGGCCTTTACACGAGCGTCATTGGCTTTCATTCGTATGACAGCTCCTAGAATCAGTCCATAAGAAATCAGGATAAACATGGAGTCAATGCCCTTCGTCATCAGCACGGCCACAAGTCCATATACGCTATTAACTGTAGTGTCTGCACACGCCAGTCTTATTACGTCCTGGTGTAGACAGAAGGAATGGGATAGAACATGTGACTTACAAAATGGAAACCTTCTGGTTAGAAATGGAATAGGGAAAACCACACAAACAGCCCGTATACCAATCACCAGCCCCATCTTGGCTATCACAGAGTTGGTTAATATGGCGGCATATCTCAGTGGGTCACATATGGCAACGAGACGGTCCATCGCCATAGCTACCAGCACCCCAGACTCCATGGCTGCAAAAGCGTGTAGGAAATACATCTGTGCAAGGCAGGACTCACTGTAGATCTGGTTGTAATTGAAGCAGAAGATGCTGAGCATTGTGGGTAATGTGGTCAATGACACACCAACATCGGTCAAGGCGAGTAAGGAGAGCAGCAGATACATGGGCTGATGGAGATTTCTATCAGATTTAATGATAATCAGAATGGTGAAATTCCCAAAGAAGGCAGTGACGTACAGGAGGCACATTGGGATGGAAAACCATTCCTGGTTATCTCCAAGATCTGGAATTCCCGTCAGGATGAATGTCCAGGATATGTTGCCCGGTGCTGCCATGGCCTACTGGGACCGTTCTCACCTGGGAATGAATCAGAAATGTTTCATCTTTTTCATAGAATATAATAAATTCATTTAAACCCAAAGACTTAATTCTATCAAGTTCCACCTCTTCAATGTTTAATAGTCAACCACAAAATGTAGTGGTTTCCACTTTAATTCAGAGAAAGGTAAACAGTATCACGAGAAGACAATTCTCAGTATTAGAATTGGTGGACCAATCATGTATGGGGATTGGCCAGATGGCCAGAGACGGTTACAGAAGACCCACTTACCCTGTTATGTGAATGTCCACATGATCAGTATATCTTGTTAATTCTAGTTTGTCCTCTGAATTGGTCATTCATTGGCTGCCCTAGGTGACGGATATGTAACGTGTGGACAGTCTGTTATCCAATAAAGAGGGTAAAAAAATGTCATTTTCACTCACATTACAAAGTATTTACTGTTTTAATAAAGGGATTAAATCTACTCTATGGATTATACATTATACATAATGAGATTCAAGGTAATTGACCAATCGATCGGTGCAGCTGATCATTTGATTGGGATGAAATAGAGACGTAGCTTATTAAGATCCACCTGGCCATAATTCTGGATCATCTAACCCCACCACTAATATACTCACCCGCACCTGGATGTCCAAGCTCTCCATGGGACAAAGCTAGGTGGCCCAGTACACCAGGAATAGTGATCAGTCCTGGTTTCAATTCGGATTTGGAATTGCAGGTTTTTGGAAAATTGTGGGATATTAGAAAATACGGAAAATTCCAATTCCATTGGGTTTCAATTGTATTTTCTTCATTAAGTTCTGAGGTCAGAAAGAAACTCGCCAGTGTCATTCATTTCAAACCAGGACAGACCGTTCAGATGATTGGGATGGTTGGGGGTTATGGCAAAGTGTAAACCAACTCCCATTAGACATGCAGTAAGGGTGAGGCCACAGTGTAATGGGCTGAAATCAGATACGGAAGCACGCACAAATTTTGGTGCGATGCAATTGGGCAAAAGATCTAACTGAACAAAAATGGTGTAAAAATTCCAATCTCCAAATAAAGAATACAGATTCAAAATGGTAAAGCTACTTCCTGCCAGAGCGTGCCATAGGGGCGTGGCTCTGTGTTCGGAGATATGCTATCATAGCCGCAAAATTAACATTAAGGCTGAGGCCACAATGCGTGCACGCATTTCACGTTACCATCTGTTTCGTGATAATGCTTTGGTATAGGAGTGCATGCGTGATCTCGTGCTCTGCCAAAATGGAATGCAGAGCGTACAATGTGACCACCCACAGATAACCTACAGATACCGGATCTGATCAGATGTTCCTACCTACTGGTGGTAACTGCTCTGCATATTATACCAGGAGGGGCACTAAGTAGTCATACTGCACTGACCCCATAATAATCAGTTCTGTATCTGTGTAACACAGAATCCCACATCTCTACACGCGCCATACATTAAACACAGAACTGTGTGGGGCACCGGACTAGATTGTTCTATAGAAAGTCACATATATCTGGGCCCCATTATAAATATAATGACATGAAACGTAGGATTAGCCCCATTATAACCTTGTTTCCTGTAGGGAACTAACAGGAGAATTTTACCTTCTACCAGAATAAGCAATGACAGTCTGGGAATATTCTCATTGATACAGACATTGGATTATCAGGGCTGGTCTATGGAGTGTAGCCAGCTCTCACTTATAACATATCCTGTCCTCTGACTTATCCGGTGCTGTACAGACATAGAGATGACATTCTCTATACACATGCAGGTGCTGGGCTATAGAATTCAGTAAACATACCCAGTTACCCTTTCTCACTCACCTCATACCAAGCACAGGTGACGTGTATTAACCAAATGAATGGAACTGGTGTACAGAGTGCAGCCAGCCTATTGGCACTTCCCTGGTGCACAGTGACGGGGATTACTATACCACTTGCAATGTTGGCACACAAACCTAAATAGTGAGTCCAAAATCAGCAGGGACCAGACAGAAACTTCATATTAGAGTTGAACTTGTTCAGGGCCTGGTTTGTCTCTTGGGGTGTATTGACTAATTAAACCTAGAGACGGAGCGGCCCTAGAGATTTATTTCTAAACTAGTCTAGAGAGAGAGACCTTTAACTTTCCACAACTTCCAACTTAACCATCGATATCCCCATTCAGATCTATTGGCACAGTTCAGTCTCAGTGGCTGATTTTTACGTCCAACTTTAGACGGCTGTAGAATCTCTTACAGCGCATGTTCACATACAGGGAACCATACGGCTTGTTATTGTTATGCACGCGTATACACAGTCTTGCACACTTTTCCATGGCACTGGCATTCTCTACTCTGTTGCTCATTGGATATACAAACACATTCACATACAGGGTGGTAACACACGAACGATTGTTGTGGGTCAGGAGTGGTATTTCCTGCCGACATTTGTATCATACTGTTGTGGGGAACACAGCTTGTCTGCTTACTCTTGATACATTCTTTGTTTGTCAGTTGTGCCACGTGAAGCGTAGACATTCACATACTGGGACCACCTAACATTACAGATAATACACACTTCACAATACAGAACACACTACATGTACAGATATAACAACACCGTCACAGATCAGTGAAACACACAACATGTACATATGATACACACATTCACATACAGGGGAACACACTAACATGTACAGATTAGCCCACTTCACATACATGGGAACACACTAACATGTCAGATTATCACCCATTCACATACAGGGGAACCACTACCAGTACAGTAACACACATTCACATACAGGGGAACACCCTAACTGTACAGATAACACACTTTCACATACAAGGGAACACAACTAACATGTACTATATCACACCTTCACAATACAGGGAACACACTAACATGTAGAGATATACACACATTCCATACAGGGGAACACACTAACATGTAAGATATACACACATTTCACATACATGGAAACACCTAACATGTACAGTTACACACATCACCTACAAGGGAAACACACTAACAGTCAACAGATATACACACATGCCCATCCAGGGACACCTACAGGGTACAGATAACAACACACATTCACATACAGGGAGACCACGAACATGTTCAATATACACCCATTCACTACAGGGGAACACACAGTTTACAGATATACACACATTCACATACAGGGGTAACCACCTGTACACGTATACACACAATCATCCATTCACAATCAGGGAACACATCAACATGTTCAGAATAATACACACATTCCATACAGGGGACACCACTAACATGTACAATCACACACATGTCACATCAGTGGGAACACCTAACATGTTACAGATTACACACATTCACTACAGGGGAACACATACTAACTGTACATATACACACATCCAATCAGGCAATCACAGAGCAGATATCACCACATGGAACTACATGACAGATATACACACATTCACATACAGGGAAACACACTAACTGTCAGATATACACACACATTCACAATACAGTGGAACACACTACATGTACAGATATACACACATTCATATACAGGGGAACACACAACATGTACAGATATATACACCATTCACATCAGGGGACACACCTAACATGTACAGGATATATCACACATTCAACTACAGGGTAACGCACTCGACATGTACAGATAACACACACTTCACATACAGGGGAACACACAACATGTACACGATATCACACATTCACCATACCAGGGGAACACACTAACATGTACAGAATACACCATTCACTACAGGGAACACAACTAACATGTACAGATATACACCACATCACATACAGGGAACCACACGAACATGTCCAAGATACCACCATTCACATACAGGGGGAACCACACATGTTACAATTTACAACACATTCACATACAGGGGAACACACTAACATGTACTAGATCTATAAACACACTATTCCTCAGGGAACACACTACATTACAATATACACACATTCCATACAGGGGAACACCTACATGTACGATATACACACATTCACATCAGGGGACCACACATGTAACAGATATCAACACATTCACATACAGGGGAACCACTAACATGTACAAGATATACTTACAACGGAACCATCACATGTACAGACCATCTACGGGCAACACTAACATGTACAGATATACAACACACATTCACATACGGGGAACACACATGAAGACTAATACACGTACAAGGACCCGTCAGATAACACACATTCACAACCGGGAACACACTAACATTACGATAACACACTTCATATCCAGGGGGAACACTAACATCGTATCAGATAGTACCACTTCACATACAAGGGACACGCAACATGGGGGAGTTACACACAGTAGCACGGCATTACATCGGGGCGAGAACACACTTTTGTCTAGGGACAGGTGTGACAGATCAACATCCTTTACAGCATCAGGGGGGTCCCTGTAGATGATGACCGCTTCACAAGGGTGGGGGGAACACGCGTAACAGTTACAGATATCCAAGCGCACATCGGGGAAGTCCCAACATGGTACAGATATACACACATCACATACAGGGGAACACACAGGACATGTAGAGATAACACGGTCACATACAGGGAACACACACGGTACCAGAGATACACACATTCACTACAGGGACACAACTACTGTACGATATACACACATTCACATACAGGGAACACACTAACATGTACAGATATACACACATGCACATCAGGGGAAACACTAACATTACAAGATACACACTTTCCATACAGGGGAACACACTAACATGTACAGATATACACACATTCAATACAGGGGAACACACTAACATGACAGATATACACACATTCCAACAAGGGGAACACACTAACATGTAGCATGATATCACACATTCACATACAGGGAACACACTAACCATGTAAGATTACACCACTTCACATACAGGGGAACACCACAAACGTACAGATATACACACTTCATATACAGGGGACACACTACAGTGACAGATATACCACATTCACATACAGGGGAACACACTAACATGTAACGATATACCACATTCACATCAGGGGAACACATACAGTACAGATATACACACATTCACATACAGGGGAACACACTAACTGTACCAGATATACACACATTCACATACAGGGGAACACACACTAACATGTACAGATAGTACACCAGTTCACATACAGGGGAAACACACTAACATGTACAGATATACACACATTCACATACAGGGAACAACTAACATGTACAGATATACCACACATTCACATACAGGGGAACACACATTTACAAGTAACACACTTTCCATCAGGGACACACTAACCATGTACAGATATACACACATTCACATACAGGGAACACACCTAACAATTGATACCAATTTACAGAAACTAACATGTACAGTTACACATTCACTAACAGGGAACACCTAACAGTACAGATATACACACATCACTACAGGGAACACCAACTGTCAATATCACACTACAGTTCACATACAGGGGAACCACTAACATGTCCAGATCTACACCCATTCACACACCGGACCATGTGTGTGGGGTTGGGGGGGTGGTCGGTGTTGTATTTATATTCTGGAAAATTACTCAAATGTAGAAACTGGGTAACTGACTCGGTGTCTCCAATACGCATAACCAAACTTCACCGAAATTTGGCCATAGATGTGAACCGAACTAGCCTATCATCCCACCCTTAGATAGAAACTAAAATATCAGCCAGGTGACTCCCACCTGGGCGGAAAACTGAAAATGTATATACTTAGGCAAGAACCTTCCAATCCCATCCAATAAGCTACCGTATTCCTCATTCTATAGGCTGAATGGCAGGTAGGGCAATGTAGTATTTAGACAGAAAGACCAGGGGTGTAGCTCAGTCTAAGGCTCGGGTGACACACAACCAGAGGACACTCTCTTCAGGGCCTGCTGACCCATCAGGCCGAAAAATCGGTTGGTGCATGTGTGGTTTGGGGGGGGTCATTTGGCGTCACGAGGTGGGTATCCGAGGCTGCCCCGGATCAGATGAAGTGACTGTTGAGCGATCGGACAGGTTGTATAATTTGGAGGTGCGAAAGCTTGGGATACTGTGGCCACACAGGGTGACTACTTGTTGTGTGGTGTGTGAACTGAGGACTGTGGCTGGGGACTTTCGTCCTGATCTACACTTTTGGGTGTGCTTGCATGGAAGAGTGTTGAACTAGTTTAATTGGACCGGCTCAAACAGAGATGTGGGAGATGGTTTTGGTTTGTATGAGGGTGCTACTCTGGGTTATTCTTCTGGGGGGCGAGAGGTAGGGTTGTCTGTTGGAAGCATAGGCGTTGTGTTAGGGTGTGCCTCAGGGTTCTGTACTGGTAGCGCTTCGGTGTAAGCGGGGGAAAAATGACGGAAGGGGGGCATGGAGACAAGGCGGTGGGTTTGGGCTGAGGAGACCGAAACGATCAGAGCTGGGAAACGTCCAATGATGGGGCAAGGCTTGCAAGCATACCGAGAGAGAGGATCAAAATGGGACACGTCTGAATTGGTGGCAGTGGTAGATGCAGACTGTCTGGTGGTGTAATGGGTAGAGGTGATGCCGTTAGAGTGGGATTGTAGATAAGCCCTTGTGCACCACTCTACAACCAGGTGAACTGTGAGACCGATT
This sequence comes from Hymenochirus boettgeri, assembly GCA_019447015.1. Lineage (NCBI taxonomy): Eukaryota > Metazoa > Chordata > Amphibia > Anura > Pipidae > Hymenochirus > Hymenochirus boettgeri. The sequence continues at coordinate 348,275,294 of CM033470.1, forward strand.
GGGGGGTGTTGAAGTGCTATCTGTGAAAGGTGTGGGGAGCACTGTCGGAGTTGTGGATGGTGTGGTTCGGGGTGGAGCGGTAGAACCATCCTCGTGTAAGGGGTATGGGGGGGGGTAGTAGCGGAGCAAACTAGTGCCAGGATGGGCAACGGCGAGTACTGAGCACATTTCGTCTGGTGTAGACAGATAGTATGGTTAATACTAGAGTGGGGGTCAGGGGAGGCAAGAGAGAGACACAGAAGGTCTTAGAAGGTGGCGCCTGCGGCGGGTGTATACAACGAGCGGGGGGGGTTTGACTTCGGTTGGGGGGGGTGTAGTGGGGGTCCGGTCGGGAGGGGGGTGTAGTTTATGGCGGGCAGGGGGGGATCCCAGAGAAAAAGACAGCGGGGAAATGAAAGCAGGGCAAGAACGTTGGTGTGGTGTCCGAATCTCGTGTTGTGCGGCTCTGACATGGTGTGTATTGAAGTGTGGTGTTTTGTATTGTGTGTGGTTTTGGTTTGCTTTTGTTTGTCGTGTGTTCATGGTCTGTTTGTTTTCAAGGAACAAGGGAGGTGGTGCGGTGTTTGGTGTGTACATGGGTGATTGAAGCAGTGGTTACGGTGGGCAGAGGGAGGGGGTTCGGGAGACAAAGGAGGAAGGGGCCAGACAAGAACCGCGGGGGCAGGGGGGGGCAAGCAGAGAGACACGGGACAATCCGGGCAGACGGGAAAAAAAGAATGGTTGGCATTTGTCTTCTTGATTGGAGGAAGGGGGCGGGGAACAGGGAGAAGGGGGGGAAACGAGGGGAACGGGCGGCCACAGAGGGGGGGGTGATCAGGGGCAAGGGGCAGGAAAGAGGTTGGCTGGTGGGGTGGGAAAAAAGTGGGTTGGGGTTCTGGCGGGGTGGGTGGGGAAGACGGGGCGAAAACGAAATTCAATCAGACTCGGTTGTCGTAAGTGGACGGGGGATGGGGTGTTTGAGGACAGAGGCTGGCGAGCGGGTGGGAACACAGCGAGACTATATATCATTTGTGGAGAATATACTGGTAGTAAGGTATCATAAAACTGGTTAGTTTCTTGGTGGGGGTGTGGGGGACAGGGGGTGGGGGGGGGGGGGGGGGGGCGATACTATATAATGAGGAATTACTGGTATTAATACATATACTGTACGCGATACGATATAATCTTGAGAAATACTGGGATAAAGACAGAGACGGGAGAGCGGGGTGGGGGACATGCGCGGGGTGAGCGGAGAGTAGGTTGGAGAATGAACCGAGGGAGTTAAGACAGAACGGGACAGCGGGGGGGGTGTACCGGGGAGTACGAGTGACTATATAATATGAGAAGACTGATATTAATGGGAGCAGGTTGTAGGGACTGTAGGCGGGTGGGGGATGGGGATACTAGAGAAGAGGGAGAAGGACGGGTAGGAATACAGAACTGGAGTTCTGTGGGTTTTTGTGGGGTGACAGGGAAGAACAGATGAAATTGAAATGACTGGTAGTAATGGATGGTATGGTTCGGGGGTTACTGGTATGGGGGTGGGGTGTTGTTCTGGGGTGTGGTTGGTTTGGGGACAGGTGTTGGTGGGATACGATCTAGATGGAGAATGAATGGTAGTAAGTTGGTTGCACTTTGTGTTTCGGGTGCTACGGGAGTGCGGGTGTGGTAAGGGATACGTAAGCTTGTTATGGTGGTTGTGTGTGTGGGGAAGGAACGGAATTATAATATACTGTAGTCTGGGGGGGTAGGGGGATACTAGCAATGTGTTGACAGAACTGACTGGTAGTATACATAGACTGTATTCTGGTGGGGTACAGGGAGACAGATAAGAGGGAGAAGGACGTGGGAGGAATCTATAAGACGGTAGGTCGGTGGGTACAGGGGAGCCTAATTTTTAATATTGAGATGACTGGTAGAAGAGAGATAATACGGTATGCTGGAGGGGGCCCTTGTGGTGGGATTCCGAGCGAATATGTTGAGAGTCCGGGGGAGGTAAATATTACGGGAGTTCTGGGGGGGACAGTTTGGAATTGGTGTGGGGTGGAGATTCTCAGAATAGGGGAGAATACTGAATTAATACATAGACTGGAGTTCGGGTTTGGTATCGGGGTGGGAGAGGCTGTAGGTAGAAATTGAGAAGTACTGGTAGGATATAGGGATATACGGGTAGTTCGGGGTGGTACGGGGATACTATATATGGTGTATATTGAAATTACTGGTATGTAAGATATATACGTGGTAGGTGTCGGGTTGAAGCCGAGTGGTGGGATACTTTCCGATTGGGCAATTGTTGGAGTCAGAAGAAGTTTGCCCCCCTTTTTTTTGCGTTGTGTTTTTTCCTTCCTTTCGCTGGATCTGTGGTTGTTAGTGTGGAAAATAGGTGAGGGGTGAAAAGTTTGGGACATATGTCTTTATTGCAACCTCATTACTATGTTAATAGGTTTTGGTGTACAGTGTTGGGTTGGTGACATGGACATTGTGTGGTTTCCAGTGTTGGGTTTATGGGAACCGGATACGATCGTTGCGCGTAACTAAAGCCGTAGCTACTTTTGCCACTACCACAGGATTGTCCGCGGCTGAACGCTGCGAATGGCGATGGGTTGGTCTAGGGGGGGACAATCTTCTCCCGTGTGTGGTACCGGTTTCGCGCCTAACAAAGCATTTGTGTCTCCGTAGTGGTTATCCCCAGGAGGCAGTTTCTTGTTGGGACTATGGAGGAATGATACTTGAGGATAAAACAGTGGAGTGGCGTCGAGGCAACAGGTGTACGTGGTCTGTCTAGACCAAGAAGAAGTTGTGGCTGTGTTTGGGGCAGTTGATGTGTTACGGCATTTGGATGATAGGTCGGCTGATTCGTTGGATTTGTTGTGTTAATTACAGTGAATTGTTGGAGATACTGGCAGCGTGTATAATCCTGTAGGGAGGTGTTGTGTTTTGGAGAGCCAGCCGAATGCAGGTGTGTGTTTGTTGCCTAGACCCTGATGGGATGGTGGGAGGTGTGTGTGACAGAGCATGGCCGGGAGGTCGGCCTAAATCCAGAGAAAGGACAGGGCAGGGAGGGGGGTACATGAGGCGGACTGAAAGCCGCGAAGGGCGGGGGGGCGACCACCCCAGCAGGGGCACACAGGGAGAAACAATGGGGGGAAAGGAGGGGCGACGAGAAGGCAGAGGAGAGGGATGATGGGGGGGGATGGATAGAGCGCCAATCGAGCGCCGGAGCGCGGGACAAGTCCTCCGGGGGAAGCAAGAAAGCCATTCGAGGGTCCCTGGCCGCCGAAGGGAGTCTTACATCGCGAAGCAGTTTGGGTAGGGGACACATACACCGAGGCAGGAGGTCTTGAGTTTGGTGGGGGGAGAACCGAAGGGCCTCGTAGTAGGGGGAGGAGCCCACGGACTGAGGGGGGGGCTGTCACGTGGAGGAGTGATACCTGTTCCAACGGCCGGCGAGAGGCCAAGGGGAAGCGGTAGTGATGGGGGTGCCTCAGGGGACGGGGTTGGCGGCAGGGGGGCTGTCCATGTGTGCTATGAAGTGGTGGTGAGTGGTGTGGAGGGTGGTCTCAGGGTGGGGGGGTGTGGAGCTGTGGGGGGGTGGGTGGGGACAATCGGGTCGAGGACGGCGCGTAAGCCGACGAGGGACAACACCGCCCCTTAGAAACAGACCGAACTCCCCGAGCCACCACGACCACACGGTTATAGATAGGTAAGCCACAAGCCATAAAAGATCATATTACTGACCGCCGTCCTCGGAAATTAAAAGGATTAGACTTGTAGCGTTTGCTCCTGGAAATATTTCGGTTCCTAGGGTTAATAAGAACAGGAATAGTAAAGGCAAAAGTCCAAAGTCCCAACCACACACGTGCCTAGTAAACAGCAGAAACAAAATAAAGTAAAGAAGAAAAATACAAAGCCATCTGCTAAAACGCACTGCAAACAGATTGGCTAGTGATTAACTGGTACAATGTGTGGGGCTAAATATGAAATGGTCAGTAAGGTTTTACCCACCTGGAATCCTTTTAGTAATACCTTTATACGTGGGACTATGATGAAACCTAGTTCCCCGTAATGTCCTATCGCTTGGCAAAGGGAATCTCCTGTTTATAAAAGGACCTTGCCTTGGGGTGTATGTTGGGGTATTTGGAGGGTAGCAGCTGTTTGAGGGATTGGTACAGAAATAGAGGTCGTGGCCTTAATAACGACCATCTGACTTTGTAATGGACCTTGTATGGACATATCCGCATGTTTGGGCCCGCGTGGGGGTATGAAGGGGGGGAGGTTTGTTGTGTCATAGATCATAGGTGATCGGATTGGACCTTGTATCGGACGATTCCGGTCATGTTTGGGCCCCTTAAATTATTTTTTTTTCCCCATATCATGTCGGTGTGATCATGGGACCTTCGTGTGGGTGTTGAAACTATCGGACTGTGTTCATGTTGTGGGGCCCCTAAAAGGTTTTTTTTCCCCATATCAGAGGATATTGGACCTTGGTGGCTGGGGTGGAGATAGTCGGGGGGGTGGGGGGTGGAGGGGGGCCATGTTTGGGCCCCTTAAAGTTTTTTTTTCCCAATAATCATATGATCATTGGACCTTGTAGTTGTTTGTCCCATGTGGTGCCCCGTAAAGGTTTGGGTGGGGTGCCCATATCAATGATCATTGGAACCTTGTATGAGATCTGTCCCATTGTGATTTGTGGTGGGTGGGGTGGTGGCCACTTAAAGGGGATCAGTATGATGTATTGAGCCGTTGTATGAATGTTTTAGTCCCCAGGGTTGGGGCCCCTTAAGGGGTTTTTTTTCGGCCCAAGTAGCAGTAGGAGGCATTGTGGACCTTGTATGAGGCAGATCCCATGTTGGGTTGGTGGTGCCCCTTAAGTTTTTTTTTGTGCCCAATAGCATGTGATCAGTGGACTTGTATGAATAAGCCTGTGTTGGGCCCTGTTAAAAGTTTTGTGTTCCCATAGCATATGATCATTGGACCTTGTAGGGAGAGGAGGCCCAGGTTGGTGTGGCCCCTTAAGTTTGGTGTGGTGGTGCCGGCACGAGCGATCTGGAGGCTTGTACCGTTATGAGAAATGCCCGATGGTGGGGGCCACTAAAGGGGGGCTATGATCATGGGAACCCGTGGATGAGAGTCCCAGGGTGGGCCCCGTAAAGGTTTTTTTTTTCAATATCATATTATCCTTGGACGCTTGTATATAATACGGGGGGGGGTGGGGTGTATGGGGTGGGTTTGAAGGGTGTGTTCCCGTATGCTCCGATCACTTATGGGTGGTCGGCCGCCGGGTTGTGGGGTGGGGGGGGGGGGGGGGGTGGGGGGGGGGGGTGGATGGGGAGGTCGGTGGGGGGGGGGGGGGGTTGGTGGTGGTGGGGGGGGGGGTGGTGTGGTTGGGCTGCTGACATAGACCCCCCCCCTTATAAAGACAGGGCCTCTGCCTAGCTTTCGCTGGACCGGCCTAAGAGTGTATAATGATAGGGTTTGGTGCGGGGTCGTGGCCGGTTCAGTCATGGGGTGTGGTTGGAGATCGGTGCGCACAGCTCCCCCTAGTGTGTGTCTCAATATCATGTGCTTCTAGCTGGTGCCAGTAGGGATTTGGATAAAGACAGTGTAATCAATTATTATTATTATTAGTATTGTGGATTTAATAGCGTCCACATCTTCCGTGGCGCTTTTACAGGTGAGTAAAGACACGGAAAACATACAATGTTACATACAAGGGTAGGGCAAGTAATACAAATTGCAAATAATATAAGAGCTGGTTTCCACATCATTCATGGGGTAGTTAACCTCATTACTGTGGTACATACGGATGAGGGCCCTGCCCCAAAAGAGCTTACAGTCTAGAGGAGATGGGGATGAACATAAGTGAAGCAGATCAGAATCTGTACCTAAGGTCTCAGTGGATTATAACTAGAGTCGGGGGTGTCTTGATGGTCAGTAAGATGGGTAGAATTGTCCCGGTCCAGATTGTAACCTTAACAGTCTATAGGAGAATGGGGATGAGACATAAGGTGGACAGATCAGTATCGTAACTAGTTGTCAAGTGGATTATAACTAGTCGGTCGTGATGGTCAGTAAGAGGGGGTAGCAAGTGTCCAGGTCCGATTGTAAGCTTCCGTCTAGAGGATATGTGGGGGGGGGGATGAAACATAAGGTGAAGCAGATCAAGGAATCTGTAACTAATGGTCCTTGGATATAAACACTAGTCGGTCTTGTGGTTCGTAGAAGGCGGTAGAAGTTTCCAGGTCCAGATGTAACCTTACCTCCGTTTAAGGAGATTGGATGAGACCAATAAGTGAAGCAGATCAGTCTTTAACTAAGTTTGTCAGTGGATTATAACTTCGGGTTGAGGGTCCTGGTGATGGGTCAGTAAAGGGTAGAAGTGTCCAGGTCCAATTTGTTAACCTTACATCTAGAGTGAGATAGTGAGCATAAGGTGAAGCAGATCGAATTCTGTAACAATTGGTCAGTGGATTATGACTAGGTCGGGTCTGTGATTGTTCAGTAAGAGGGGTAGAAGGTCCCAGTCCAGATTGTAACCTACAGTCTAGAGGATGGGGGATGCGACATAAGGTTAAAGCAGATCAGTAGCTTGTAACTAAGTTTGCATTGGATTAAACTAGTCGTTCTGTGATGTCCGTTAATATGGGTGCTAGTGTCGCATGCGCAGATTGGTAACCTTCCATTCTGCGAGAATGGGGACTGTGGCACGTGAAACAGCTTGTATAGTGTGGTGACAATCAGTATCTTTAACTAAGTTGTCAGTGGTTAGAACTAGTCGGTCTGTTGATGGGTCATAAGAGGGTAGAGTGTCCAGGTCCAGATTGTAACCTTCCAGTCTAGAGGAGATGGGATGAGACATAGGTGAAGCAGATCAGAATCGGTAAAACTAAGTTGTCATGGATTATAACTATGTCGCTGTGATGGGTCAGTAAGAGGGTTAGAAAGAAGTTTCCTAGGTCCAGATTGTAACCTTACGTCTAGAGGAGATGGTGTGTTGATGAGACATAAGGTGAAGCAGATCAGAAGCTGTAACTAAGTTTGTCAGTGATTATAAACTTCGTCTGTGATGGGTCAGTACGAGGGGTAGAATTGGTCCAGGTCCAGATTTTGTAACCTTAACATCGTCGGAGGAGGCACGGTGGTGGGATAGACATAAGGTGACGATCAGTATCTGTAACTAAGTTTCAATGATTATAACTAGTCGGGTCTGTGATGGGTCATAAGAGTGGTAGAAGTGTCCCAGGTCCAGATTGTAACCTTCCAGTCTAGAGGAGATGGGTGAGACCATTCAGGTATGAAGCAGGATCAGAATTCTGATTGTGAACTAATTGTTAGTGGATTATAACTAGTCGTCTGTGATGGGTCTGTAAGAGGGGTGAAGAAGTGTGCCAGGTCCAGAGTGGTTCGACCGTACAGTCCTAGAGGAGATGGGGATGAGACCTACGGTAAGCAGATCAACTCTGTAACAAGTTGTCAGGATTATAACTAGTCGGTCCTGTGATTGGGTCGTAATAGGGGTAGAAGTGTCCAGTCCGATTGTCACCTTACAGTCTAGAGGAGATGGGGATGAGACATAAGGTTTAAACGATCAAGTATCTTTAACTAAGTTGTCCGGTGATTATACTAGTCGGTCTCGTGCTATGGGTCCGTGATGGGGGGGGGTAGGGGGTGTAGACGGTGGTGCCATGTTCCAGATTGTAACCTTAAGGCTAAATGAGATTGGTGGATGAGACATAGGTGACAGATCAGTAATCTGTAACTAAGTGGCAGTGGATTTATAACTAGTCGGTCTGTGATGGGTCAGTAAGATGGGGTGAGGGTTGTGAAGGGGTAGAAGTGTCCTGGTCCCATTGAGGGTTGGTAGCTGCCTTACAGTCGAGAGCGGATTTGATGATGGATACAGAAGGTTGACAGGAGTGTGAGTATCTGTAACTCAGTTACAGTGGATTATAACTAGTCAGTCCTGTGATGGACACATAGTAGGGGATGTGTTTACAGAAGTGTTCCAGGGGGGGGTGGGGGGTCCAGATTGTAACCTTACAGTCTAGAGGAGATGGGGATGAGCACATGGGAGGTGACCGATCAGTATCTGTCGCTGTTGTCTATTTAGTAGATTATAACTACTTTGTCGGAGGGTCTGTGATGGTTCAAGTAAGAGGGGTGAAAGTGGTGGGGCCGGTCCAGATTGTAACCTTAGGGCGAGGGTCTAGCGGAATGGGGATGAGACCTAAAGTTTGACAGATCATTATCTGGACTACGAGTGGTGTGTCCGGTAGAGCGTGACTTGGACGTTGTGGGGTGCGGTCCTGTGATGGTTCAATAAGATTGGGGGAAAGTGTCAAGTCCGGAGTGTGTAACCTGTCACTACGGTCGGTATTGAGAGATGGGGGATGGAGACATAAGTGACAGATCATATCTGTACTAAGGTGTCAGTAGATTATAAACTGAGTCGGTCCTGTGCTGGTTCAGTGAGAGGGGTAGAATGTCCAGGTCCAGAATGGTTTTGCGTCCTTACGGTCTTTAGGAGGAGATTGGGGATGAACATAAGGTGACAGATCAGTATCTGTAACGTAAGTTTGTCAGTGCTGTGTATAGTGGGGGTGTGGTACTAGGTGGCGCGTATGGTGGGTGTGGAGTGTGTGGTTCTGTGATGGGTCAGTAAGAGGTTAGAAGTTTCAGGTCCAATTGTTAACCTTACAGTCCTAGAGGAATTGGGATAACATAAGGTGTAGTCGATCAGTATCCTGTAACTAAGTTGTCAGTGGATTTAACGAGTCCGGTCTGTGTGTCGTAGAGCAGGGGTAAAAGTGGCCAGTGCCCAGATGGTTGAACCTTAACAGTCTAAGAGGAGAGTGGTAGTAGACATAAGGTGACAGATCAAGATCTGTAAACTAAGTTGTCACAGTGATTATAACTATAGTCTGGTTCTGTGATGGGTCAGTAAGAGGGGTATAAGTGTCCAAGCCCCGTATTGTAACCTTTACAACAGTCTACGAAGGATGGGGATAGAGCCTAAATGGTGACAAGATCCGTAGCTGTGTAGAATAAGTTTGTCAGTGGATTTTTAACCTATGTCGGGGTCTGGTGATTGGTCAGTGCATGAGTGTTGTGTCAGACTTGTGTCCAGGGGGTCCGTTGTTGTAACCTAACAGGATCAGAGGAGAGGGGATGAAGCATAAGGTGACAGATCGAGTAATTCTGTAACGAAGTTTGTCAGTGGACTTATATACGGTCGTGGCTGTGGTGTGGTCGTAATAGGGTCCGAAGTGTCCAGCCAGATTGTAACCTTCAGTCTAGAGAGATGGTGATGAGAATGAAGAGTGACAGATTCAGTAGGCTGTAAACTAGTTGTCAGTGGACAGTTAGAATGTTACGGTCGGGCCGTGATGGGTCAGTAGAGGGGGTTAGAAGTGTCCATGTCCAGATTGTAACCTACAGTCCGGTAGAGGGTGAGTATGGGGATGAGACTAGTGGATGGGAGTGTGAAGATCAGTATCTTGTAACTAGTGGCATTGGATTATACTAGTCATGTCCTGTGCATATATGGTAATTGAAGTGGGGGGGGGAGGGGTAGGAGTGTCCAGTCCAGATTGTTGTCCTTGGAGGTCTGGAGGATGGAGGGTTGGTATGGGGGTGAGGAAACATAAGGGACAGATGCAGTATCGGTAACTAAGTGTGTCGACCAGTAGGCCGCGGAGCTGGATGCAAGTGTGTCATGCAATCGGGCCTGTGTTCGTCGTGCTGTCGGTGTGGGGGCCCTCGTGGCTGCTTGTCGGCGTGGCGTCTACTCTTGGCCGCCTCTCCTGCCCTGCTACGTTTCAGGGGGCAGGCCTTCTGGTGTGTGTTCTGCCTTCGGATAAGACAGGCCATCAGGATGAGCAATAAAAGTGTCTTGAGTGCGTGGGGTTGTAGGGAATGGGGGGTCTGTCAATTGTGTGCCCCAACCAAGTCAGAACTTATGTACGTTGAAAGCTAACGATCGGAGTTGGTTAGGGTAAAATTATCACCACTTTAAACTATAAGAAACGTTTATTGGAAGGAACCCCCCATATGAGGGCAGTTAGCACTCGTGTAAAACTTCGTGTGTGTCAGTGTCAGCCAGTCATCAGGCGCTTGGTGGCCTGTTAATTTTACTGTGGGTTCCTTGGGCTTTGGGTTTTGATGGGGGTTGCCGGTGCCGTGATGGCGGAGAGGATCGGGCCCCCTGCTGATTGCCCCTGGGAGATTGGTCTAGAGTGGGTGGGGACCTGGCCTTGGGGGGAACTGCTCCGGGCGTGTACCCGCAGCGAGGGGGACGCAAGGAGCTCTTTGTAATTCCGTCCTCCAAGTCAAGGGGACGGTGTAATACATGGGGCCAAGCTCGTCTGCACTTATCGTCAGGTATGGCCAACCCTACCACACAAGTTCCACCTGCCTTTTGTTCAGCTCAGCTGCCGTGTGCCCCAACAGCCCCACCATGGCACACCTAGACCCACGCCCACCCTCTAACAAGTGTGGGAGGGCTTGGGAGTCGCCACAGGTTATAACATGACCTGGGTTACCACCAACATAATAGTGTCATCTTGGAACCTTTCTTACCAATAAAAAATAATTGTAAATGGTTCTGGAACATGAGTTCATATGTTTAACTTGACCTTGGCATTCCAGCCACCCCTCCAGATTCCCGACTTGTCCGAGTAGGATTTGTCCAGAGGGGCACTCAGGGCACTGGTCTCTGTAACCCACATAATTTCGTCCTGGGGATGGCTTCATTCTTCAGGACAAGTGCACTGTCTTGGTCTCTGGCACGAGTGACCGGAAGGAACCCAATAGAAGCCCAGGGGGATGCGACCTTTATTTTTCATAAATTCCTCCGAATTCCTCCACTCCCCCTGCAAGTTTTGAACACTTTACATCGAACTCCGTTGTTGCTTGTGTTGACCATTCCAACTTAACCATCGATATCCCCATTCAGATCTATTGGCACAGTTCAGTCTCAGTGGCTGATTTTTAAAAACTTTAACGGGATGTAAATATACACACATTCACATACAGGGGAACACACTAACATGTACAGATATACACACATTCACATACAGGGGAACACACTAACATGTACAGATATACACACATTCACATACAGGGGACACACTAACATGTACAGATATACACAACATTCAATACAGGGGAACACACTAACATGTAAGATTATACACACAGTCACAGACGGGGAACACAATACTAACATGTACAGATATACACACATTCACATACAGGGGAACACACTAACATGTACAGATGTACACACATTCACATACAGGGGAACACACTAACATGTACAGATATACACACATTCACACACAGGACAATGTGTGTTGGGAGTTGTTGTATTTTTATATTCTGGAAAATTACTCAAATGGGAGAAACTGGTAACTGACTCGGTTCTCCCACATACGGCATAACCAAACTTCACAGAAATTTGGCCAGTAGATGTGAACCGAACTAGCCTATAATCCCACCATTAGATATAAACTAAAATACATGGTGATCCCACCTGGGCGTATAAACTAAAATGTATAATAATTAGGCAAAACGCTTCCAATCCCCATCCAATAAGCTACCGTATTCCTCATTCTATAGGCTGAATGGCATGTAGAGGCAATGTAGTATTAGACAGAAAGACATGGGTGTAGCTCAGTCTAAGGCTCGGTACACACAACCAGATTTATCAGGGCCAACTGACCATCAGGCCGAAAAATCTGCAGTGGTTTGGAGCCAGCGACCGATCCCCCGGATCAGATGAAAGGGCGATCGGACATGTTGTATATTTGGATTTTGCGAAAGCTTTTGATACTGTGCCACACAGGTGACTAATGTATAAACTGAGGACTGTTGGCTTTGAAGAAAACATTTGTTCATGGATAGAGAACTAGTTATTGGACCGCAAACAGAGAGTGGTGGTTAATGGAGCTACATCTATGTGGGCTAAAGTTCTAAGCGGAGTTCCTCAGGGTTCTGTACTGGGGCCGCTTCTGTTTAATCTGTTTATAAATGACTTAGAAGGGGGCATTGAGAGCAAGGTCTCTGTGTTTGCTGATGATACCAAACTATGCAGAGCTTTGGAAACTTCCAATGATGTGCAAGTGCTGCAAGCAGACCTAGATAGATTATCAAAATGGGCAGCAGAATGGCAGATGAGATTCAATGTTGGTAAATGTAAGGTGATGCATTTGGGATTTAATAATCCCTGTGCCACCTACACCATAAATAACTATGTGTTAAGTGCATCTGAAATGGAAAAAGATTTGGGGGTTCTGGTAGATAACAGACTTAGCTGTAGCAAACAATGCCAGGTAGCAACGGCTAGAGCTAGCAAGATATTGTCTTGTATAAAGAGGGGAATGGATTCAAGAGAGAAAAATATTATTCTCCCTCTTTACAAGGCACTGGTAAGGCCTCATTTGGAATATGCGGTGCAGTTTTGGAATCCCATATACAAAAGGGACATCTTGGAAATGAAAGCAGTTCAGAGAAGGGCAACTAAATTAATAAGGGGAATGGAGGGGCTTGACTATGCAGGCAGATTAGACAAGTTAGGGCTGTTTACATTGGAGAAGCAACGTTTGCAGAGGATATGATCCATTTATACAAATGTATTAATGGGCCATACAATAAACTCTCTGGTGCATTGTTTTCAAATCAGAGGACACGGGGACATCCTTTAAGACTGGAAAAAAATAAGTTTCATCTTCAGGTTAGGAAAGGTTTCTTTACAGTGAGAATGGTGAAACTATGGAACTGTCTTCCAGCAGATGTGGTAATTTCAAGTTCATGAAATAGCTTTAAAAAAGGCCTGGATAAGTTTCTAAAACTAAAAAATATTGAGAATTACTGGTATTATTACATATTCTGTAGATCTGGTTGGTACAGCGATACTATATAATATTGAGAAATACTGGTATTAATACATATACTGTAGTTCTGGTTGGTACAGCGATACTATATAATATTGAGAATTACTGGTATTAATACATATACTGTAGATCTGGTTGGTACAGCGATACTATATAATATTGAGAAATACTGGTATAAATACATATACTGTAGATCTGGTTGGTACAGCGATACTATATAATATTGAGAATTACTGGTATTAATACATATACTGTACATCTGGTTGGTACAGCGATACTATATAATATTGAGAAATACTGATATTAATACATATACTGTAGGTCTGGTTGGTATGGGGATACTATATAATATTGAGAATTACTGGTATTAATACATATACTGTAGTTCTGGTTGGTACAGGGATACTATATAATATTGAGAATTACTGGTATTAATATATATATACTGTAGTTCTGGTTGGTACAGGGATACTATATAATATTGAGAATTACTGGTATTAATATATATACTGTAGTTCTGGTTTGGTACAGGGATACTATATAATATTGAGAATTACTGGAATTAATACATATACTGTAGTTCTGGTTGGTATGGGGATACTATATAATATTGAGAATTACTGGTATTAATATATATATACTGTAGTTCTGGTTGGTACGGGGATACTATATAATATTGAGAATTACTGGTATTAATATATATACTGTAGTTCTGGTTGAACCAGGGATACTTTCCGATTGCAATTTGGAGTCAGGAAGGAATTTTCCCCCTTTTTAGCGTTTTTTTTTCTTCCTTTCTCTGGATCAATTGTTAGTGTTAAAAAGGAGGGTGAAAAGTTTGGACATATGTCTTTATTCAACCTCAATTACTATGTTAATATGTTGGTACACCATGGACGATTGTGTGGTTTCCTATGGGACCGTACTATCGTTCTCGGTAAACTAAAGGCCGTAGCTACTTTTGCCACTACCAGCAGGGATTTGTCTCGGCTGACCGCTAATGGCGAATGGTTGGTCTAGACAAATCTTCTCCCTTGTGTACCCTGCCTAACAAACATTGTGCTCCAGTAGTTATCCCAAGGCAGTTCTTTTGTTACTATTGAGAAATGATACCGAGGTAGTAAGACAGTGATTGGCCAGGAAACAGGTGTACGTTCTTGTCTAGACCAATAAGATTTGTTCTTTCATTTGATTTACTGCATTTGATTGATAAGAGCTTATTCTTTATTGGTTGTGTTAAATTCAGTAATTGTTGGATAATAATGGCAGCTATACCTGTATGGGCAGAGTCCAGCAGTAATTCAGTCTATACCCTTATTGTGATGTTAGGTTAACATACAGTCAGGTAGGTCTAAATACAGATAAAGGAAAGAGCAGGTAAGGTTGTACATATTCTGACTTAAAGCCGCTAATGGCTGGTGCTATCCACCCCAGTCAGTGTCACACATGTATACAATGGAAATAGTGCATACAATGTAATTATTATTATTATTATTGTGTATTTATATAGCGCCAACATCTTCCGTAGCGCTTTACAATTCCATGTATACATTCACATCAGGCCCTGCCCCGAAGAGCTTACACTCTAAGCATATTTATTGGACACATACAACCTATCAGTATGTCTTTATGATTGTGGGGGAAACCGGAGTGCCCAGAGGAAACCCACACAAGCACGGGGAGAACATACAAACTCCTTGCAGATATGTCCAAGGGTGGAATCGAACTCAGGACTTCAGTGCTGCAAGGTCTCAGTGGTACTTTTGACGATCGTTAAAGGCGCAGTATTGCTACTTAGTGACACCGCCCCTTTATAAACAGGGACCATAACTCCCACTGAGCACCAACGACCACACTTTTATATATATTTAAATACACAAATCCATATAATAGATTCATAATTGACTGACCTCGTCCTGTAGGAAATTAAAAGGATTAGACTTTTAGCTTTGGCTCCTGGAAGTATTTCTGTCTGGGTTAATAAGGAGACAGGAGATTAGTAAACAAAATTCCAAACCACAAACGTTCCATAGTAACAGAACAGAACAAAATAAATAAATAAATAAAATAACAAAGCCATCTGCTAAAACGGCACTGCCAAACAGATTGGCTAGTTATTAACTGGTACAATGTGTGGGGCTAAATATGAAATGTTCAGTAAGGTTTTACCCACCTGGAATCCTTTTATTAATACCTTTATACATGTGGGACTATGATGACCTTAGTTCCAGTAATATTCCTATCGCTTGGCAAAGGGATCTCTGTTTATTAAAGGGACCTTGCCCTGGGGGGTGTAGTGTTGGGGTATTTGGAGGGTACAGCTGTTTGAGGGATTGGTACAGAAATAGAGGTCGTGGCCTTAACGAACCATCTGACTTTGTATGACCTTGTATGACATATCCCATGTTTGGGCCCCTTAAAGGGGGGATTTTCCAATATCATATGATCATTGGACCTTGTATGAGATATCCCATGTTTGGGCCCCTTAAAGTTTTTTTTTTCCCAATATCATATGATCATTGGACCTTGTATGAGATATCCCATGTTTGGGCCACTTAAAGGGGGATCATATGATCATTGGACCTTGTATGAGATATCCCATGTTTGGGCCCCTTAAAGGTTTTTTTTTCAATATCATATTATCATTGGACCTTGTAATATAATACCTTGTAATTTAATAATCCAAACTCTGTGAGCCTCCTGCTGACATAGACCCCCCCCCTTATAAGACAGGGCCTGCCTAGCTTTCGCTGGACCGGCCTAATATTGTATAATTATAGGTTTCTTCTATTAAGTTGAATCTGCTCACAGCTCCCCCTAGTGGTCTCAATATCATGTGCCTATCTGGGCCAGTAGGGGATATTAATAAAGACATTGTATCAATTATTATTATTATTATTATTGTGGATTTATATAGCGCCAACATCTTCCGTGGCGCTTTACAGTTGCATTAATATACACGGGGAAAACATACATGTTACATACAAGGGTAGTGCAAGTAATACAAATTGCAAATAATATAAGAGCTGGTCCAGCATCATTCAGTGTGGTAAGTTACAGCATTACTGTGGTACAATAGGATGGAGGGCCCTGCCCAAAAGAGCTTACAGTCTAGAGGAGATGGGGATGAAACATAAGGTGAAGCAGATCAGAATCTGTAACTAAGTTGTCAGTGGATTATAACTAGTCGGTCTGTGATGGGTCAGTAAGAGGGGTAGAAGTGTCCAGGTCCAGATTGTAACCTTACAGTCTAGAGGAGATGGGGATGAGACATAAGGTGACAGATCAGTATCTGTAACTAAGTTGTCAGTGGATTATAACTAGTCGGTCTGTGATGGGTCAGTAAGAGGGGTAGAAGTGTCCAGGCCCAGATTGTAACCTTACAGTCTAGAGGAGATGGGGATGAGATATAAGGTGACAGATCAGTAGCTGTAACTAAGTTGTCAGTGGATTATAATTAGTCGGCCTGTGATGGGTCAGTAAGGGGGGTAGAAGTGTCCAGGTCCAGATTGTAACCTTACAGTCTAGATAGATGGGATAGACCTAAGGTGAAAGATCATATCTGTAACTAATTGTCAGTGATTAAACTAGTCGGTCTGTGATGGTCAGTAAGAGGGGTAGAAGTGTCCATCCCAGATTGTAACCTTACAGTCTAGAGGAGATGTGGGATGAGATATAGGTGACAGATCAGTAGCTGTAACTAAGTTGTCATGGATTATATTAGTCGGCCTGTGATGGTCAGTAAGGGGGGTAGAATTGTCCAGGTCCAGATTGTAACCTTCATTCCTAAAGGAGGGGATGAGACCGAAAGGTACATATTCAGTATCTGTAACTAAGTTGTCAGTGGATTATAACTAGTCAGTCTATGATGGGTAAGTAAGAGGGGTAGAAGTGTCCAGGTCCAGATTGTAACCTTACAGTCTAGAGGATAATATTATAAATTTCTTACATACGGATCTGCTCCAAATAAATCTTTTTTAGGTTTGTTAGCCTAACACAGAGTACGAAAGTCCTAATAGTGCGAGAATCTACAATTCTTGGTAAAGAACAAGACTTGAAGGTAGAACCAGAAAATTAGCTGAGAAATATCGTGGAAAGGTGCAAAGCCAAAACACTGCTGTAGCCGGGCGAAATTTATCACATAACACTGATCTGGACCCGTATACAAGACCTGAGCTCACATAAATCAACATTGCTGCTAAGACAATCAGATAACAGGAGGCAGAGTCAATGTAGACAGCTTTTAACAATGCGTTATATATATACGAGGTGGCACAAGGAAAGGCCAATGAGAGTGAGGCGTAACTTGCCAGAGATGAGAATTAGGGACCCCACATCAATAACTTAAAGCGCTAACCCAAACATCCAATCAGTGATAAGGTAAAGCCAGTTACTGTGCCCTCTATGGACATGATCAGGTTTGCGAGACATAATACTTAGATAAAAGGCGAATAATCCTAAGGCCCCAGACCTATAATCTCAGGGTATAGCCTATCAGCGTCCGTCACCTAATATAGGCCAAAAACTATACGAGCCCTTCACAGTTGATGGGTGGTCTGATCTCCCTATGCGTATGCCTACCTCTGACTTCATACAACCTCACCAAGCAGGGTACAGATAAGACGAGCCTTAAGAAAACGAATTGCAGCGGCTATTCAGTGCGCAGCCACACTGAGTTAGTTGCCAGCGCTAGCCGGTAACTATTGATAGTGAGCCCGTCGTATAGTCAAAAATCACAACGCTTTATCTGCAGCGGCTTACAAGCGCTTTCGCTGGATCCATCAGGGCAGTATAACAGACTGCCTACGATCAAGCAGGTACTCAGAAATACGACGTTCTGTGTAGTCGATAGTCTATGCGTAATATACAAGTGTTGAAGCCACAATTCATGTTTCTATTTAGCGGGAGTTCATATACCTCCGAGGGAGGATGTGGTGCCACAATTGATGCAGTAGCTGATAACTAAATTTTCATCATCCACTATGCTCAATTTTATATCTATGGGGATGACGTAGGCGAGCCCACTGCCCCAACCAGTAGCATGCATATCATACTAGTTGATAATCTGCCAGTCGATTGACCTAGATATATAGGATATATAGTGCCAGTTACATTAGGAATCTTTAGAAGGTCTTCGCCGGTTCTTGCCAGAGGAATGCCCTGAGGTACTATGTCATATATTGATACAGGAATGTATCTGTAAAATTCCCTCTTATCCTCTATGCGGATTTCTATAGTGTTTTATCCGTATTTGCGCACGCGATTCAAGCAGCACATGAAGGCTACTATTACCGCATTAAATGCATATAGGGGTCCAGCGTGCTGTGTTTAGCATCATGCCCCGCTAGCTTAGTCCTATGGTTCATGTTTTAGCGTTCTATAACCTTGGAAACCATTTTAATAGCTATCACGGGCCCCAATCATTTAATAGATAGCAACTGCAATAAATATTTAGCCATATTAAACTTCTGCCTTTTTTTAATATAGAAGAGATTAATCTCAAATTCTAATTATGGTTACGGAGATCTTAAGTTAAAACTTAATACCACTCTCGGGAAACCCGAATGATCCTGCAGTACCCACTGGGAGAATGATCTGCGGATCCCACTGGCAAGAGTCTGCCGTATCCACTAGGCCTGGAATGATCCTGGCTTATCCCACTGCGGCCACGAATAAGATCTCGGTATCCACTAGGGCAATGACAAATTTTTTTTTCTTGCGTATTTTCCACACTGGGAATGATCTGTTTTCTAGAGGTATACCACTGGGAATCCATACTTGATAGTCCCACTGCGGAATACATCTGGAGCTATATCCGCCAATAGGAATCCATCTAGCGCCGCTTCTAATGCTTCCAAACAAGATTCCTCAGATACTATGACAGTGCTATAACTATGATCCCATTTCGAAATACCCCTGTCCAAATCGTCAAAGTCTGACTCACGGCACATTTACACAGAGAAAGGCAAAATCCAGACACCAATGCCATTAGATTTATTCAATCTTTCATGTAAATTATTCTATAAAGATTTAATTATAAACATATGGATTATACCCATCCATGAGTGATCACGAGGGATGGAATGGCGAAAGAAAAAAAACCCAAAGGCGGCAAAAATACCATTCCTTAGCACTTCCATTGCGCCAATACGCCACGCGCCCTGATTAAATCCGACTGGCATGCAACTCAACAATATATTAAGTGTAAGGAAACAAAAGCATTAAATCTCACCCCTCCCTTATATGGCGCCCTTGCTGCCAGGTGCCAGGAAGAGTTCTCACCCCTGGACAGCCCCTAACGAGTAGGACCGTAAAGGATGATAGTTGAGTTTACCTCCTAGCTAAGCTAGTCGTGTACTAACTACTCGGCGTCATACGCCCCTCCCCATGAGCAAGTTTTTTTTTTTTGTTTTTACGGCCCTAGGCACTAGCCTTGTGAGCAAAAGGACTAACAGGGTCAGATCGAACACTACCTCTAAAGATGTAAGTATACTGAACTACCTGCCTTTGCTACCCCACGGACGATGAGGATACTACCTGATAATGATTTAGGTTCTCAAACCATGCACGTACAGCCAAATGCCATCCGGTACGGAAACAACGTATAAGGCCACTTACGTTTCCTCTAAACCGACCATATCATCACATAGCGCCAGGTACAGTAAGCGCGGTTTGAGCATAATTGCCCCATACCTAGCTGCGATTTGCCTACTGCGTACTATCTACTAGGCATTCCAAACATTTAGGTAATGCCCCGAAGCTAAGCCCCACTGGAACAAGGTAATCCGGATCGAGAGGCAGCATGCGAACAGAACGTATAATGCCGAGCGAGGCCACAGATACAATTGAGCTATCAGTGGAGGCGAGCGACTGGGGACTGTGAACAGTATCAGGAGCCGAGAAGGGCACTAAGGAACAGAAGTTATCGAGCGAGGAGAAGGCGGCCCCCCCCGCGTGATTCATTTTTATACCGCGCCAGACAAGCCCACTGGCAAGAACCTGGTACTCAAGCGAGCCCGTGCGCACGAGGGCGAACAGGCTATATCAGGACAGGCGAGTCCGCACAGGAATAGGTTTCGGAGAAAGGCACTGAACAGCGTTTTTGACAGCGTATACAGCTTATGAGGCAGTATCAGATGAAGCGAGCACAGCAGAAACCGGAACAGCCGAGAAAAGCGAAAACAGGTATCCAGAAAGTTGGCGCAGAGCGGCGACTGAACATCCAGCAGTGTTCCCCTTCACTCATTGCATGGGCATATGCAAGCAACAGTATTCACACAGAACCGAAACTGCTTGTACACCCAGGGATGCAGAATCACAAATTAATTGGTCCTTCCCCTACCTTCTCTTTGCCGCATGTTACTCATGGCCAATAGTGATAAAGCTTAGTTTCCCATTTTATTAAACCTTCCAGATCCTAAACACCACCTGGCCATGCCCCCTACCAGGTAGTAGGGATGGTATGCCGATAACTTACCTGCCCTAGCCTGCTAGTCGTTGCTCTCTGGCCTTCTACCCGCCTCTTCCATTGGACGGGCCCGGTTAGCACTTAGCTGCGAAGCCCAGCTGTAGGGCCCCAGCCAGAGCGACACCTGCAGCTAGCCGCAGTATAGTATCAGAACTACCTTTCTTTTACCCCCAGCGACTAGATGAGGCATCTATGCATTAGGCGGTACCTTACCATGGCCGCTACAGCAAAGCGCGTAGGGGCCGTCCGTTAGGTAGATCTGTCCTGTCTTACCCTCCTTAGGTCGCGATTTTAATAACTTCCACTCAGCCGACCCATCTCCAAATTACTGCTTCAGCCTCTTAGAGAATCAAAGTCCAGCATGGCCTAAGGGAGAAATAAATGAGAGAATTAAGGAACTAATAATACTAATAATACACAGTCTATAATAAATGTGCTTCGCTGTTAGTAAGCTGTCTTAGTTAAGCCAACCATGCTAAGAATGGTAGATAGTATAATGTAATATAAGCGACATGCTGCAGACCGTCATGTGATCACACAGAGGAGCAACAGGGAGATGAGTAATGGACTAATGGGGGGTACAGGAATGACATAATATCTAACAACAGTACTGCACAGCCCCGTCATGTTTTTTCTGTAATCACACATGAGAGAGAACAGGAGGCATTTGGGTTTTTTTAGAGGACTTATAGGGACGGCGGTACAGGTATGAAATATAACGGACAGTCTGAGGTCAGTAGATCCACAGATGAGAAACGGGAGAGATGGAACGAAGAGCTAATGGGCGTAGCGTACAGGATGTAATAATAACAGCAGCACAGTCATGGGTGCCGCCGTCATGAGCATCACACAGAGAGAGCAACAGCGCAGATGGTAGAGACTATGACCGCGGATACCAGTACAGGCAGGAATGCCTATGTATAACGGACAGTTACTCGGAAGATCACGTAGATCCACACCAGATGAGATGAGCTGAGACCAGGTGAGATTGCGCATCCACAGATATGCCAGCGGGTAAGTACCAGGGTGCTAATAATCAACGCGACAGTCTGCCGCTCACCGCCTGACACAAGAGATGAGGGAACAGGGGAGATGCCCCCGTAGAGACTAATAGCCGCAGCGCCGGGTACAGGATGTAATATAACAGGACAGTCGGGTACATGTGATAACACAGACAGAAATCGAGAAAAGGAAGAGCATGTAGAAGAACTATGGAAGGAGGGTGGTTACGGAAGAAGCTAGACTAATAATAAAGAGACAGTAGGGAGTAAACGTGATAAAACAGAAAGGGCGGGGAAGAGGTGTTGAACATGGGAGATGCGTAGACAAGACTATGGGCGCGGACATTAGAGGTACAGGCCTAGTAATATAATGGCACGTACTGGCCCGTCACGTGCATCAGCACAGCAGAGGAAGAAGAAGAGAAAAGGGAGATAGGTAAGTCCTCGCTAAGAAAGA
This sequence comes from Hymenochirus boettgeri, assembly GCA_019447015.1. Taxonomy (NCBI): domain Eukaryota; kingdom Metazoa; phylum Chordata; class Amphibia; order Anura; family Pipidae; genus Hymenochirus; species Hymenochirus boettgeri. The sequence continues at coordinate 348,297,092 of CM033470.1, forward strand.
CTACAAGTTATGAGACTAATGGGGCGCTACAGGCACCGATGTAATATAACTAGACAGTCTGCCCCGCACGTCACGTACGATAGATCACCAGTTTGGCGAGACGCAAGAAAGGGGATGGTAAGGAGACTTCATCGGGCCGGGTACAGGTGTGTAAATCCATACGGACAGTCTATGCGTCACGTGATCACAGAGAGAGTCAGGAACTAGGGAGATATGAGACGTATGGAATCCAGGCGAAGACTGATAGGGCGAACCGGCCTACAGGATCAGTAAGTATACGGAGAGACTCAGCCGGTCACATGATACACAGCAGAGGAATGATAGAGGAGATGACAAATGGATGATCAAGTAGAGACTATGCGGAGATACAGGAGGCTGATTCGGTTTGTAGGACTAATATAACACACAGTCAATGCGACTGTCACGCCATAAGATCACAGCTCGACAGAGAGAAAGGCAGATGCGGTAGAGACTCATGGCCCGGTTGTGACCCGCCCGGGTAGCGTAGGTACAGGTGGTAATTGTACCCCGTGTAATATAACCGACAGTCTGGCGCCGCTACCACGTCGAGTAGCCCATACCACACAGCAGAGTACGAAATAGGGCAGATGCTAGAAGACTATGGGCCGGTACAGAGGTGACAATATAACGGACCAGCCTAGGTACACGTATATCTACAGCAGAATGAGAGAACAGCGGAGATGGTAGATTAGAGATCTATTGGCGGTCGAGATAAACAGTTGATGTCGCTAATATAATATATAACAGACACCTGCTCCTGGGCCCTCAAGTCACGTGACGACACAGAGAGAGAAGCAGCGAGATTTTTTTTTTGGAGAGGACGGGGAGCTAATGCGTTAAGAGACTTATCAGAGCAATAATGCCCCTCGCGGGGCGCGTATAGCAGCTAGTGTAATATAAAGACGTGCCCTGGAGTCCATGACTAGGTTATGAGTCATGTGCCATCACATCTGTTATTATGAGAGCTAAAGGCGCGACGTTGTTTATCCATAGAAACTTAGCTCATCGATGATTTGAAAGATAAACCTCTTAGCGTACTCCTTGGAACGTCACTAATAAATGTTCACTGCCTCAATAAAGACAAGGAAAACAAATATTAGAATTAGTATACTGAACCAGCTAGTAAACATGTAAATAGAGTTTTTTATTTTATAATTTTTTTGCTGAAAAAATTTACGAGTATATTGCAGAAAAAGACCAAGTTACCAAGCCACAGGTTATCTACCATATATTATACAATATAAATGGAGCGCCACTGCCGATACTGCTTACTCTCAAACATAGGCCTACACAATAGAAAACAGAGGTACATATATTGCCTCTCTCAATCCGTCAGAGAATAACAGACAAAATCCTACGCCGCGCCCTCAATACTACTCAACTACCGTCTGACTAACATGTAGCCAATACCCGGCCTAAACATAGACAGGCTGGCGCGCAATTAGCCATCACATGAGCGAGGATCACCAATGAATATCTAGCAATAAAACGAGGCAATACTGTAAGAGAGCACTGGAGATGACAGGGCTCCATAGGTGACAGGACTGGGACAGCGACTGCCGACAGGTGGATATATGCGGGATTGACCAGGCATCTCTATGCTCCTATTAGTCATCTTGATAGAAGAAGAGCGTAATCAATCCATTAGAGTTTAGACAGGAGCCTCTGGCGTGACAGTGCCGTGAGTTGTACCAATAATTATTTATCAGAAGGGAAGAGCGATAAGAGACATTCTAATCGACATAGATACGAATAAATAATATGACGAGACCACCCTCTTTTTTCTTTTTGTATAGAGACTCGACGTGACGCTCTCAATGTCTCAATGCCGTTAATCTTGATAACCTTAGAATGGGAGCCTCGAGACATGGGCAGTATAGGGACAGATTTTACATCCATTGAGAGCAGTTTCCCATGGAAAATTAGCTGGAAAATTAAGCTTACTATGGAGAATACCCTTGCTCCTCTGACTTACTTTGGATTTCCCTTACAAGTAAACTGAGCTTACAATATGACATTCACTCCCAACTAACTCGTACTGCCAATATAGCTAGCCCAGCATCCTTTGCCCACTACAGGAGATGGATGTCTTTCTATCTACCAATCTCAGCTGCTCAGGATACTCTCCACAAAAGGCATATGTCGCCACAACGTCACAGGCAGCCTCAATTCATATAACCATGCCCTACTTGCTGACATCAATGCGACACACTGCACGGGTTTTTAAGGAATAACGAGGCCTAGCAACAAAGCACGGTGTGACATCACTGCACTAGTTTTAGGAAAAGACATACATCAAGCAAATTAACATAATATCTATAAAACAAATCATGTGACGTAGCCTGGGCTGACGGCTAAAACATTTCAAACTCGCACAAAATTATAGGATCAGAGCATTACATGCCAAAAGTATTTGCCTCGGCGGCTCGTGGAACTCTTCGTAAAAGATAACAGACTTCCACTATTTCAGTCTGAGTAAATTAAATGATAGCCCGAACATGCAAATTCTCGCCTGCCTTGTAATATTTCAACCAACTAAATTATATGACCCCACAAAGCCGTTGTTGGTATAGCCAAAGCCCCCGAGATCGTTTATCACGCACCCCCCACACATTCGTAACCGATAGTCACACGAGCCCCTGGCTATGCAATTTATAAAGTACATTAATGGCACGGACGTACAACTCTCAGCCGAGCCCGTTGTAAGATACGATATCATTATAGGCAAGGACACGTGCCAGACATGTCTAGATTTAGAAGGACAGAACCTTTGTGTGCTGAAAATTAAATAATAAATTATAATATTTTGTTTAGCCATTAACTTGCTGCGATTCACTGTTAGCAGCGTAGGGTAATCATGCCAGCGTATCGAGGAGATAATGTTCCCGACATAGATGGACGTGTATGTTTTATTTAATACACCTCCATATTACTATGCTTACTATGCTAACTGCTTATACAGACATAATGGGCCATAGCCGGGATAGTAATGACGTTGGAGCTAGATGGACGTCCGTTTTAATGTTACTTTATTACAACGCTACCAATACTATGTTACTATGACCCCTAACTGTTATACATGTGACATTATAGCTAGGTGCATAATGGTTGACTAGAATTGGACGCTATATGCTCTTTATACACCTCCAATACTATGATACTATGGCTATACACTGTATCAGTTCAGACATATAAGATCTAGTGGTCGTATAATGGGTGGGACACTAGATGACGTATGCGTTTATATCAACCTCCAACCCACACCAAACTCATGCTACTATGCCCTAGCGAGTTATACAGACATTATAAGCACCGGCTAGAGCGTTATAAAGGATTTGACATAGATGCGAACTATGTCTTGATACAACCTCCAATACTGATTTTTATTTTTTTTTTATTTTTCTAGCTTACTAATGAACGGTTATACAGACATTATGGCGCGGTCAGGAAGTATAAAGGTTGGACTCCTAAGATGGAGCTTTATATGTTCTTAATACAACCTCTGAATACGATATCGCTATACTAAGTAACCGCATGATGACAGACATTATGCCAGGCCTAGGGCTACTATAAAAGCGTTAGGACTAGAGGCGAGTATGTCTTCTATTCAACCTCCCAATATCTATGTTAACTATCGATAACTAGCCCTTATACATGACTATTATGGTAAGGGTATAATAGGTCTGTTAGAGACTCCAGATGGAAGTTATATCTTATAATACAACCTACCCTAATACTATGTTACATATGCTTCGCTAACAGCTATATTACAGGACATTTATGGGTTAGCGGTATAAGCCGATTCGGACTAGATAGACGCTATATCTCTTATATGACAACATCCGCGTTAATTACTCACTCATCGTTCACTAATGCCTAACTGTTATACAGGACCATTACCAGGGGCTTGGCGAAGAAGGTAGTGAGACTAGTATGGACGCTATGTACTTTCCTTATACTAACCTCCGTAATCACTGATGTTATATGTAAATGCTTATAGCAGACATTATGCCGGGGCTATGGTATAAATAGTTGCCCCAGACTAAGATGAGATGATCTTTGTATACAACCTCCAATACTATAAGTACTCATTTGTAACTGTGTTTATTATACAGACATTTAGGGTAGGGTTATCAAGGTCTGGAGTTAGATAGACGCTATGTCTTTCATACAACCTCCAATACTATGACGATACTATGTCTAACAAGTTATTACTACACGACATTTGGTAAGCGGTATAAAGGCTTTGAGACTGATGGACGCACTATAGAAACTTTAAAACAACCTCGCAATATATAGATACAAAAAATATGATAAACTGATCCTTAATAACATATGACATTAGGGATACAGCGGACGCGTAAGTATAAAGGTTGCGAGACTATATGGAATGCTAATAATGTCGTATACAACACTCAATACTATGCTAACTATGTAATCTGTTTGTATACATGACATATATGCGGTACGCGCGCCACATAAAGTTGGACTAAAGTATGAGTATAGTCCTTATATCAATCTCCAATACTATGCCATTACGTATGCTGCAACAGTGTTATACAGACCATTATGCCGGTACATAGGCGGTATAAGCGTTACATAGGACTAGATGGACGTATGTGTGCTTTATACAACTACGAATGCCTATGCTTAACTAATGTAACTGTTCATACAGACATTATGGGTTAGGGTACTTAATAATAAAGAGTTGCCCCCCGAACTAATAGATTGTCCCCAGAGGATGTCTTTCAAAACACTCCAATACCTACGTAACTATGAACTGGTTATATACAGCACATATAATGGAGTAGGGGAATACATAAAGGCTGAGCCCGACTAGATGGAACGTAGATACATATTATACAAGCCTCCAATACTACGTTATCTATGCTAACTGTTATACAGACATATATTGAGCGTACGGACTTATAAAGGGCGTTGGACTACGGAGAGACGTGTATTGTCTTTGATAAGAACGGCTCCAAATATCTACGTTACGTATGCTAACTGTTATGCAGACATTAATGGGCTATAGGGCTATAAAGGCTTGTACGACTAGATGGACGTATAAGCTAATCCCATCTTCATTACAACCCCGAATACTACGTTACTATGCTAACGACTCCCTTTAGTACAGACATTTATGGTGGCCGCTATAAAGGGTTGCCACGACTAGAGGACGTATATGATCTTACTATACAAAAAAAGCCTACCAATACTTATGCTATAAGATAACTGTTATTACAAGACATTATGGTGTAGGCGACTATAAAGGTTTGACATAGATAGGAGCGTACATATCCCGTCTTTATACAATCCTCCAATAACTATGTTACTATTGCCCCCAACAAAAATGTTATACAGACATTATGAACACGTGCTAGGTATAAGAGGCCCAGTGTCCGATAGCATGGACGTACGTCTTATACAAGCCTCCCAATGCCATAATGTATATGTAAACTGGTATACAGACAATTAGGCGTAGAAGCTATATATGATTGCGACTAGTATGAACGACAGTCGTCTTTATACAACTCTACAGATGCTATGCTTACTATGTAACTGTTAATACAGACATAGGGGTAAGCGCATAGGCACGCTATAAAGGCAGTAATGCATTTTAGACTAGATGCAGACGTAGTGACTTATAGCAACCTACAAGTCAATACACGTGTACTATAGTAACTGCGCTTATACAGACATTATGGGTAGCCCAGCACGGATAAAGGATATGGAACTCGATAGCGACGATTGCTCATATTAATACAACCTCATAATACTATGTACTATGTAGACTGCATACAGACATATGCACGAGCTAGACTGCGTATTTATAAAGGATGTGACATAGATGTACGTATATGTCTTTTAATACAACCTCAATACTATGTTACTATGATAACTAGCATGTTATACAGACATTATGCAGTAGGGTATAAGCGTTATGCTAGCAATGCCCGAACATAGTGCTACTTGTATACAACCTCCCCAATATCTAGTTACATAGCCGAACTGTTAACACAGACATTATGGGTAGGCGTATAAAGGTTGGACAGATGCACGACGCCTATAGTCTGTATACAATCCTAACCAATGCCTATAGATCTACTATTAACGTCGTTTAGTACGAAACATTATAGGGCTAAGGGTATAAGGTTGATAGAATGAAGGAACGATAATGTCTTTATAGAACTGCAAATACATACGTACTAATTGTAACCGTGTTATGCCCCAGCCCATTAAATGGGTAGGCGGTATAAAGGTTGAAGACTAATGATAACGCTATGTCTTTATACAACCTATCCATACTACGCTTAACACTATGCACTAACTGTTATACTAGATGATAAATAAGCGGCATAGCGCCTATAAAGAGTTTGCGAGTTAGATGCGACGTATGCTCTTTAATGACAACTCAATACTATGTTTACATGCTAACTGCTGTATACAGGAACATTATGGGCTAGGCATATAAAGGCTGATAAGAGTGCCGCGACGTATGTCTTTATAAAACGCTCAATACTATGTATACTGAATGCTAAAATGCTCTTACATGACTATTATGGGTTAGGGTATAAAGATCTTGGACTAAGCATGGACGCTATAGTACTTTCATAACAACCTCCTAATTACTAATATGTTACTATAGCTAACTGTCGTAATTACTACTGACATTAATAGGGTAGGTTATAAATGGTTAGCGACTAGATGACGTCAATGTCTTTATAGCACCTCCACTATCTATATTTAACTATGCTAACTGTATATACAGACATTATAGGCGGTCAGCGCGTATAAAAGGTAGACTATGATGCGACATATGGCTTATTATACAACCTCAATGCTATGTTACTATGTAACTGCATACACGCACATTCTATGGGGCGTAGGGTGGATATAAAGCGCTCTGGACTAAGATCATAGGAACGTATTGTCTTTATACAACCTCCAATAATTATGCTTAAATATGCTAATGGAGTTATACTATGACATTAATAGGGAACGCGTAGCCGCCCGCGCTATAAATGGGTTATGCGACACTAGATGGACATATGTCTTATACAACTCCAATACTATGATATAATTGCCCCCTAACTATTATATACAGACATTCGTATGGAGGATATAAAGTTTGAGACTCAGATAGACGGTATGTTTTATACAACCTACTCCAAAACTATGTTACTATGCAATAACTAGATTATCTACAGACATTATATGGGTAGGGTTAGGAGATAATAGTTTGAGGAACTAGATGATAGGGACGTAAGCTTATACTAACCTCCTAATACTATCAGTGCTATACTAGCATAACTAGCATTATACAATTGACATTATGGTAATAAAATAGGCGTCATAAAGGTGCAGACTAGAAAACTGCGACGTCATGGACATTTATACAATCTCCAATGACTATGATTACTCATGTAACGAATTATACAGACATTATGGGATAGGCGTATTAAGACGCAGTTGCGCACTAGATGCCGACGTTAATGTCTTATACAACCTCCAATATCTAGTGCTTTACTATGTAAGAGTTATATCAGAACATTATGGGTCAGGGTAAAGTATATAAAGAGTCTGGCATAAGCTAATGAACGATATGTTTTTGTTAACTTATATACAACCCCAATATCTACGTTTCTATGCATCTAGATGGACTATATAATGACGATTATGTAGCCCCACGGTCAACCCTACCAAGAGACATTGCCATATGTCTAGCATCCATCAAACGGAAAACTAAATAAATGACTAATAAATCGATTTAATAGTCGATCTAGCCTCTCTGAAAGCGCCAACTCTAAACAGATACATAACTTTTCTACTGTATTATGAGGCTCAATATATAAAAAGTTAAAGCACGGACAGCCCTCAAAATTAACAATACAGTATAAGTCGAACACTAATTATAATACAATCACGAGCGGAGGTGAGAAAATTTGGCCCACAAACCAATCAGATGTGACTTAGCCTTCAAATGGTTAGGATAAATAGTAACATACTAGACATTAGGGTTAGGCGCAACTCTACATCAAGCCTACCAATTTTAAGCGATAAGAACTTTAATCACCATCTACTAAAATCTCTCATAACAGTACAAAAATATTCATTCATGATCAAATATCAGTCAGCCATGCGTACATAACGGCCTAACGGTAATAAATATAATAAACGTTATTAAAGCTCTACTTTCAATAATTAAAGCGAACTAATCTGCCGAGCCTTCTGAGCAGGCCCGAGGATCTGACTTTATTATTATGGGATCTATTGTTTATTAGTATATGTTTGCCCTTGTATAAATCTTGTTAACATGCAGCAAATAATGAGCAGGACAAGGATTGGTACACATTCTACTTAAGGCCTAAGGACTACCTCCTAACTGACCAATATGTTCCCTAATTACCGGCCCTAGGAGTTTCTACAGCGCTCTGCGTCCACCATCACGAATCAGCCCGACCAGGGCCCAATACGCAGACATAGCTCGCCCTAATAATCATAAGCCATCATAGTATGTAGTGACAATTGCTTGCCACCATGAGCCCACATACCAGGTATTTAGGACTATATTAGCACGCCCGTCCCGAGTTCACAGTATACCGGCCCTTCGCCATTCGATGAACAGTAAGCCTAGGGCCCTCGAAAATATGCCCCTGTGTATAAGTGAACGTGCCCCTGAGCCCTAAACCACCTGGCGCATAGCCCCACAATCAAATCCTTGCCTAAAACAGTCCTAAGGAGCTAACAAGCTAGCACCACACAGAATCGTACTTTAAGCGCAACCACAATGGACATCATTTAAGCAATTATTATAATAATGATATCACATCTTAGAATGCGCGGCCCCCATGCAATGTGGGCAGCACAAATGGTCATGAAATTTTCTAGGTATGAGCAATTATAACATGGTCTGCGAAATTGACAATATCTTCATCCTCTTCTCTGCAGTATACAAGATCATAGATGCGCATCTAATGATGCGCGGCATCCTGCTTTGCGCCTATGTTGACGCAGTTAAAGAGATCAGGATTGATTACTGGGCGGACAGACATGCGCAGCGTTCATGGAATACATACGCGCCATTATAATAGAGCAAGGAATGAGGTGTTTGCCATTTAGATGCTTTGCTACTACCGTCGTGCCAGCTACACCGCAATTGTATTATTTGGCGCAATGAAGACGGGAATATAAAAAATTAACAACAGCCCACACGATTGTGTGGGCAATACGAAGTCTTGAAGCCGTTACACGACAGCCCCGCTACATCTGCCGCCCTTATCATCGAGTATGACAGACTACTCCTTAGAATCAGTCCATAAGCAAACAGCCGCAATAACATGGGCAGTCAAATCGCCCCTTCGTACATCAGCCACAGGCGCACTACCCACAAGCATCCATATACAGCGTATAACTGCATAGATGTCTGCACCACTAAGCCAGTCTTATATACGTACCTGCGTGTTCAGCTAGACAGAATGAATGCCCGGCATAACGATAGAACATAGCGTGCTGACTACAAAATATAAGGAAGACTTAAAACTGGTAGGAAATGGAATAGGAAAACCACACAAACAAGCCCCGCACTTTAACACCCCGCTAGTATAACCAATCACCAGCCCTCATAGCTTCAGCGCTATACACAGCCGGTTGGCTTATAGTAGGCAGTCGAGCCCCATATCTCGGTAGGTACAAGTGCGCGTCAAATAATAGCGCCCAACTGAGACACGACGTTCCATCGCCATAGCTACACAGCCTACCCCAGACTCCATGCTGCAAAAGAGTTGTAAGGGAAATACATCTGTAGCACAAGGCAGTCGACTCAATGCTAGAACTGACGTGTAAATTGACGCAGAAGATGCCCCCTGAGCCCCATTGCGCGGTAAGATAATGTGGTACAATTGACACACCAACATTCGTGTTCAAGCGCTGCATAGTAAGTCGAGCAGCAGCCAGAATACATGGGCGACGGATGATGCAGAGATTCCTACTAACAGATTAATAGAAATAATACATGAATGGTCGAATAATCCCAAAAGAGAATAGAGCAGTAGAGCGCCTAAGGGGCACATTGGAGTGCCGAAAACCATATCCTGCGTTATCTCAAGCATCTCGCGCAATTCACCGTCGGATACGATTATTGTCCCAGGATATGTGCCCGATAGCAGTGCCGGAGCCTATATGGCCTACTGGGACAGTTCTCACCTGCCGGACGTATGCAATCAGAAATGTTTCATCATTTTTCGATAGATAATATAATAAATTCATTTTTATTTTATTATTAAACCCCAAATGACTTAATTCTATTCACAGTAGCACCACCTCATTCAATGTTAATAGTCAACCACATAAACAAAAAAAAAAAGAAAAATCACAAAATGTAAGTAGGTTCCACTTTAAATCAGCAAGAAGGCATAAACGAGTATCACGCAGAAGACAATTCTCAGTATTAGAATTAGGTTAAGCGCAAACCAATCATAGTATTGCGGAGATTGCAACGCCCAGATGGCCAGAGACGGTTACATGCAAGATCCCACTCTACCCTGCACTTATGTGAAGTCCACATGCCGATCAGTATATATTGTATAATTCTAGTTGTTCTTCCCCCCCCCTTAATAGAATATCGGTCATTCATTGGCTGCCCCGTCTAGGGGGACGGATATGTAACCGCTGCCTGGACTAGGATGTAGCAATACAAGAGCCGTAAAAAAAATGTCAGTTTTCATCTACACATTACAAGAACGTATTATGATTTTAATAAGCGATATAAATTAAATCTACTCTATGGATATATAACATTATACATAATGAGATTCAATGCGTAATTCGCACAATACCGCATCGGTGCTAGACCCTGATCATTGATGGGATGCATGCAAGAAATAGAGCACGGTAGACTATTAAGATAACACCTCGCCCATCATATCTTATGGATCACTATACCCATCCCAAACCTAAATAGTACTCCAACCCGCCACCTGCGGATGTCCAAGCTACTCCCATGGAGACCAAAGACTTTAGGGTAGGCCCCAGTACCACCCGCCAGCGGCGTGCGAAGAGGGAGACCGGCGAAATTGCCTAGGTTTTTGGAAAAAGAAATTAGAAGGAGAGCAAAAGAGAGGATGCAGGTGAAGCGTGGCGCATATTAAGAAAATACGGCAAACTTCCCCACATATACCATATCTGGCCGCTTTCAAGTTGCACTATATCTTACATTCACTGTTACTGATTGTCAGGAGAAAGAAGCAACTCGCCCCCGTGCTCATGTCATTTCAAACCAGCCGACAGACCGTTCAGATGAATTGGGATGGTGTGAGGGGGTTATGCCCCTTAGCCCCCCCAAAGCTGTAAACCAACTCCATTAGACAGTGCAGTAAGCGACGGTGAAGGCCACAGTGTAACGGACTTCGAAATCAGAAATACGGAGCGCAAGCACGCACATAATTTAATCTTTTGCGCAGTGCGACCATTCGCAATTGCGGCAAAATGATATAACTGAACTAAAAATAGGTTGTAAAAATTCAATACTCACAATAAAGAATACATGAACAGAATTCAAAATGGCCTGAAAGCCCCAACACTACTTATTTTATTTCTTTACGTGACCGAGCGTGCTAAACGCCAAACCATATAGGGGCGTGCGCCTCTGCCTAGTTCGGAGATATGCTATCATAGCCGCCCCACCGAAAATTTAACATTTAAAGCTGATGGCCACAAGGCGTGCACGCCATTTCACGGTACCATCTGTTTCGACTGATAATGATCAAATGACACTTTGGTAGAAGAGTAGACTGCCATGCGCTGATCAATCTGCTGCATACTGCCCACAAAACTGACATAGCATGAGCCGCTACAATGCCATGAACACCCCACATCGATTAACACTAAAGATTGATACCGAACGCACCGATAATGATCTCTCCCCGAATCAGATGTTACCTACCTACTCCAGACGGTGCCCGTCTGTCAGTCTACGTGCTACGTAGCATATATATACCCAGCGAGGCAGGCACTAAGTAGTCATAACGCTAATGCACCACATAATAATCAGTTCTGTAATTGTGTAACCACTAAGGAATCCCACATGCTCTACAGCGCGCCATACATATAAAACACAAGAACTGCTCCGATGCGATGCAACCCAGGAAAAAACACGCGAATAGATTTTACTTAGAAAGTCAGCATATCATACTGGGCACCCATTATAAATATAATGACATGAAAGTAAGGATATATTAAGACCCCCTATTATAACCTGTCCGGTAGGGAACTAACAGCCGAAGGATCGAGCGTTTACCTCTCTACCAGATACGAACCAATGCACAGTCTGCGCGAATCTTATTCACTCATTGCATACAGAAATTGGGAATAATATCCAGCGGCTGGTCTATGGGAGCTTGTAGCCACCGAGCCCCTCTCATCTTAGTAAAATATCCTAAGTCGCTTGACTAGCCGTGCGTGCCATGTATCAGAACATAAGCAGATGACATTCTACTATAGCACTGCAGGTGCTGGGCTTATAGAATTCAGAGCCTGCCCTAAACATACACCAGTTACCCTTTCCTAACTCACCTCATACCAAGCCACATGCTGACGCGTGACGTGTATTAACCAAATATGAAATGGAACTGGTAGACTACAGATGGCTGCCTAGACCAGCCTATTGCCCCCCCCACTTCCATTGGACCCCGTGAACAGCCTGACGCCGGGCCTTACTATACCACTTGCCTTTTTAAGAAGAGTTGAAGCACAAACACTAAATCAAGTCGAGTCCAAAATCAGCAGCGAGACCAGACAGAAACTTCATATTATGAGTTGAACTGACTTCACGCCCTAAGGGTTTGTACTCATCTTGGGCGTGCTTAGTATTGACATCTAATAATCTAAACCTAGAGACGCGAGCGGCCCCTAGAATTTATTTCTAAACTAAGTATTAGGATTGAGAGAGACCTTTAACTCTTACCACAACTTCCAACGTTAAACCAGTACGAGTTATCCCCATTCATTGATACATATTTGCCAACAGCTCAGCTATACAGTCACAGTGTGCTGATTTTAAAAACTTTAACGGGACGGCCCAGTGATTGATTGTAAATATACACACATTCACATATCAGGGAAGGACTGAACACACTAAACATGCTACAGATATACACACATTCAGCAACAGTGCGAACACATAACATGCTACATGATATACAGTCTCCCCCCACCATTCACTACAGCGGGAACACACTAACATGTACAGATCATACACACATTCCACATACAGGGGCGATACACACTAACATAAGTAAGATATCCACACATTCACTAACTAGGAGGTGAACACACGTAACATAGTAACAGCATATACACACATTCCATGTACAGGGCGCAACACACTAACATGCCTACAGGATAATAAACACATTCACATACAGGCTGAAACACACTAACATGATACAGCGCCAAATATACACACATTAACACATACAGGGGAAAGACACTAGAACAGTACAGATTGGCATACACACATTCACATTACAGGGGAACACACTTAACATGCTACAGAATCTAACACACATTACACATACTAAGTGGGAACGGGAACCATAAACATGTACAGATATACACACATTCCAATCACAGGGAGAACACACTAACATGTACTGCACATAATACCACACATCACATACAGCCGCGGAACACACATAACATGCCCTTACAAGATATACACACATTCACATACAGGCCGGAACACACCATAACATGTAAAGATATAACACACATATCACATACAGGGGAACACACATAAAAATGCTACAGATATAAAACATATTCACATGCGAGCAGGAAACACACTATAACATGACTAACAGATCTACACACATTCACATACAGGGAAACACACTAACATGCCCTACAGATATACACACCATGCACATACAGCGGGCAACCACACTAACAAGTACAGTGATCTTAACATGTAAAGGATATACACACATTCCACTATACAGGGAGACGAACACACTATACATGTTACATGAATATCACACATTCACATACAGGGAACACACACATTGATACAGATTATACACAATATCACCTTACAGGTGGAAAACACACATGCTACAGATATTACTACACATTCACATACGGTGCACGAACACAACTAACATGCTACAGGCATATACACTAACTATTCACATACAGCCCGGGAACACACCTAACATGATACATGATTATACACACATTCACATACAAGGGGAAAACACTTAACATGCCTACAGATTATAGCACACATTCATATGACAGGACGCGAGAAGCCCGGAAACACTAAGCATGCTACAGTATACACACATTCCACATGACAGCGGCGTAAACAACCATCACATCGTACAGATAGTACACACATTCACATATTACAGTGAGACGAACACACTAACATGTACAAGTACTAACACAATCTCACATTACATGGCGAGCCGCGGCGAAACACGAGCTAACATGTACGATATCACACATTCATATACATGGGGAACACACTAAAAGTACAGAGTAACACACATCACATACCAGCGGCACGACGGACACTCAGCTAACATGACCAGTACAGATATACACACCATCACATACAGCGCGCGAACACACTAACATGTTTTTTAAAGATATACCACACCTTCAACTCCGACCGGAGAAAACATCAAGCGCGGCGCGAAGCGGAACACACATGCTATCAATCATACACACATTCACATACAGGCCGGAACACACTTAACATGTACAGATATAGCACACATTCACATACAGGAGGGAACACACTAACATGTACAGCTTATACACACATTCACGATACTAGGCGGTGAACACACTAACGATGCTACAGCAATATACACACATTCCATCATACAGGCCGGAAACACACGATGTGTACACGAGTTATACACACATTCACAACAGCGAGGAAACACTGAGACGATGAAGCTGATATACACACATCATCCCAGTAACAGCGGGTGAACACACTCTACATGTCACAGATATTACAACACATCGCACACTACAGGACGTGTGAACACACTAGACTATGTACATGATATACACACATTCAGCCATACGGCGGAACACACATGCTACATGATATACACACATTCACATACAGCGGGGCAAACAATAATGTACAGATTATACACACATTCACATACAGCGCGGAGACACACTACAATGTACAGATTTACACCACATACCACACATACAGCTGAGGGGAAACACACTAACATGAGTACAGATATACACACATCACATATCAGGGCGAACACACTAACATGATACAACGATATACACACCTTACAATTACCAGCTCGGGCCGAACCCACATTAATGACTAACATGATATACACCAATCCATACAGGAGGGACCACACAAATGTACAAGAGATACACACATTACACATACAGCGGCGGCCCAACACTACTTATAAACTGACTTGGGTTGTAGCAGAATAGTAACAAACAGAGCATTTATCACAATAACACGAGGGATACCACACTAACATGTAAATGTATAACACACATTCACTATACGAGGGGAACACAACATGTACAGATATTACACACATTCAATTACAGGGAGCGTCAACACAGCTAACGTACAGATATATACACACATTCACATACAGCGTGGACACATAACATGTAGCAGATAATACAACACATATTTTTACATACAGGGCACACACATAGTCACAGATTCTACTACAGCAGTTCACATACAGCCGGGAACACATTCTAACATGTCAAAGGATATACACACATTCACATACAGGGGAGAACACAACTAATCATGTACAGATATACACACAGTTACAGAGTACAGGCTGGAACACACTAAACATGCTACAGATATCACACATTCATTAACACCGGCCAAAAGTCGGGCAACACACTAACATCGTACAGATATACACACATTCACATATCGAGGGGAACACACATGCACCCCTACAGATATACACACATTGCACATAACAGGAAGGAAGCACACTCAACATGTATCCAGATATTAACACCCATTAGTCTACATACCAGCCGCGCATGAACACGACTAACATGCTACAGATATACACCAACATTCATATTACCAGGGGAACACACTAAATGTACGAAGGAATATACACACATTCACATCAGCGGGAACACACTAACAGCCCCACTACACGCTAGACACACATTCACATAACAGCGTGCGAACACATTACATGTACAGATATACACACCAGATAACACATACAGGGCGAAACACATCATTGCTACAGATATACACACTATTCACCAGTAACATGCGGGAACACAATACATGCCTACATGATATACACACATCACATAGCAGGGATCCCGAACACACTAACATGCTACGAATGATATATATCAACACACATTCACAATACAGGCCGGAACCTTAAAGTAACATGCTACAGATAACACACATCACAATACAGGGCCGCCAACCACACATAGCTACAGAATATACACACATTCCACATACAGGGCGAACACATCTAACATGGCACGAGATATACACAATCTTCACATACAGGAGCGAACACAGTACATGCTACAGAGTATACACACACTTTCGACATCAGGGGAAACACACATAACATGCCTACAGCATAATAACACATTCAGCATACAGGGGACACACGATAACATGTACAGATATACACACATTCACGGTATACAGCGCGAACAGCACTAACATGTACAGATATCACACACATCGACTACCAGAGATAACCCCCCATGGACAATGTGTAGGTAGGGACGTTCACATACTTTTTGTTTTTTTATTTTTCTTTGTAATATTTTATCTTCTGGCAAAGATATCAAATAGGGAGCAAGAAACTGGTAAGCTGACTCGGGACTCGGGACTCTCCCACACATTACGGCCATAACACAAACCTTCACAAAATATGATGCGCATGATAGAGTGAAACGAACTGCCCCTATAATCCCAACCATTAGCCAATATCATCAACTAAAATACCCATGCCGTGATGCCCCTAGGGCGTATAATACATAAAAGATATAATAATTACGGCAAGAACCGCTTCCAAATCCGCAACATCCAATATAGCTACCGGTATTCCTCATTCTATAGGCTAGAATGCATTGTAGAGGCATTAGTCAAGCTATTAGACAGAAAAGACAGGAAGGGTGTAGCTACAGCTCTAGGAGATACGAGAGGTACACACAACCAGCATTTATCAGCGGCCCCAAGCTAGACCCAGCAGGCCCCATCCCCCCGAAAAATCGCCATGCCCGTGTTTGGGAGAGCCAGCGACCTGCATACACCCCCGGATCAGTGAAAGAGTGCCGATCGGACATAGTTGTATATTGCCCGATATATGCACGGAAAGCTTCTTGGCATACTGTGCCCCACACATGACGTACAATAATGAAGTATAAACTGGAGGACTCGTTGGATCTTTGAACAAGAAAACATTTGTTACAATGCGATAGATTCTCAAGAGTAGAGAACTAGTTATTGCGACGCAATACAAGAGATGCCTGCCGCCGCTGCCCGTTAATGAGAGCTACATCTACTGTTGCTAAAGATTCTATTAGTATCTAATAGCGGAGTTCCTCAGGCGACCGTTCTGTACTGCCGGGCCCCGCTTTCTAGTTCTAATACCTGTTTATAAAATGATTAGAAGGCTCGGGCGGGGCATTGAGATTTCCGAGCGCTCTCTGTGTTTGCCCTGATAGAAACCAAACTATGCAGAAACAGAAGCCCTTGCCGAACTGTACCAATGAATCGACTGCCCCACAGCTGCTGCCCAACAAGACCCACAGACCTAAGATAGCATTATCAAAATGGCCGAGAAGACAGACAATGGCGAGATTGCCAGATTACAATGTTGGTTAAATGTAAGGTGATTAATGCACATATGGGCCATTTAATAATCCCTGCCCTAAGCCACACTACACCACATAAATAACTATGGGTAAGCTGCATGCGGAAAACCAATTGGAAAAAATTTGCCAGGCGGTTCTGGGTACATACATAGATAACAAGACTTAGCTTTGTAGCCACAACAATGCCACGGGGTAAGCCACGGCCTAGAGCACAGCAAAGTCGCAGTGATATCATGTCTTGCTATAAAGAAGGAGAATAGAGATCAAGAGAGAAAATAAATATTCTAAGCCTCCTTTCAGGACCCAATGAGCCAATACAGGGTATAGTTCACGCGCTAACGTAAGGCCAACTCATTTGCGGAATCAGCGGTGCAGTTATATTGGCAATACACATATACAAAAGGGCGACATCTTAGAAATAGATGAAAGCGAGCTTCTAGAGAAGGGTGGCCAACTAAATTAATAAGGGGAACGGAAGCGGACTATAGACTATGCCAGCACGCCAGGGGATTAGACAAGTTAGGGTGCGCCTGTTACATTAGCGAGAAGAAGCAAGAACGGTCTATTCGCACATGCCAGGAATATGCCATCCATCTTATAAAGATGCCAGTATTAAGGGCGCGCCATACAATAATCTCTGCGCCTAGCCGCATAGTTTTCTAAATCAGACAGGACACGGGGAGGGGCACATCCTTTAAGATGGAAAAAAAATAACCTTTCATCTTCAGCGTTACCGATAAGGTTCTTTACAGTCAGCAGCAAGCCAGCCGGAAACTATGCAGAACTGGATAACTTCCATAGCAGATAGTATAGGTCAGGTGCTAATTCAAGTTCACGTAGCAAAATAGCCCCCTAATAAAAAAGCCGCCCTGCCCGATAAGTTTCTAAAAACTAAAAGAATAGTGAGAATTACACTGCATGAGAGTATAGTACATATTCTGCCCTTATAGATATGTTGGCTTCCCGTTACAGCGTATACTATATATATATGCAGAAATAGCTGCGTATCTTAATACATATTACTGCTAGTCTCTGGTACTAGGCCTACAGCCCGATACCTATCTAATCTATTCGCGAATTTACTGCGTATTAATAATATACATGTAGCATCTGCGTTGTACAGACGAGCATACTATATCAATATGAGAAATACTGAGTATAAATACATATACTGCTAGTGTATGATACTGGCTTTGACACGGCATACTATACTACTATGCAGAAACCAGGAGATTACATCGCGTAATTAATACATATAATGTACATCTCGTTTAGTACAGCGATACATATAAATATTGAGAAATATGGAATATTCAATACAGATACTGCTACGGCTAACATAGGTTGGTTATGACGGAACTGGATACTAATATAATATTGCAGAATCTACTCATCGACGATATCTAATACAGATACGTAGTCGATGCGCGTTGGTTTTTTACATGCACCGGAATGCAACGATAACTATATAATATTGAGTCGCAATCTGAATCTACGTAGGTTAATTTAATATATATTACTAGTAGTATTCTGAAGTTGGCCCATACAGGATACGAACTATAATATGGATAGAATACTAGGTAATAAATATCATACTGCCTAGTAATTTTAGTATACTGGTTTGGTACAGGACGATACTATATAATAATTAGAAGATATTACTAGCCGAATAATACATATACTAATTGATCTAGTTACTGTTGGTTAGATATGGGGCCCAGGATACTATATAATATCGGAGATTAACTAAAGGCCTATTAATACATATAATGCTAGAGTTACGCTGGGGCTTGATTCGGTACATGCGGCCGGATACTATCTAATATTGAGCAATTACTGCAGCATAGTTGGACCGGTAGTAATATATATATACTGCTAGTTCTAGTGTTCGTACAGGCGATATCTATCTAATATTGGAGAGATTAACTGAGAGTATTAACTATATATATACTGCCTAGAAATTACTGCCGAATGAGGTCACAGGCGCTACTATATAATATGTAGAGCATTACTCGACCAGCCGCCATTAAATTATATATACTGCTTTTTTTTTTTTTTAAGTAACTAGTTTAGTTTGTGACAGGATACTATATAATATTGAGCACCCATACATGGAATTCAATACAATACTGTAGTACTGGGGTGGACTTTGATTGGTATGCGGGCGATTACTATAGTAATATTGAGAATTACTGCGTAGTTATTACTATATATACTTGTAGCTGCTGGTTGCGTACGGGGGGGCATACTATTAATATGAGAGGAAGTACATTCCGCGATATAAGATTATACTGCTAGTTCTGAGGCTATGAACCAGAGGCCATACTTTCCGATTGCCAATTTGCAGATCAGGAAGGCAATTTACCCCCTTGTAGCCGTTTTTTCTCTTCCTTCTACTAGCCGATCAATGTTAGTGATTAAAAAGGAAGGCTGTGAAAAAGTTTGGCAAAATGTCATTTATTGACACCTCAATATACTATGCGTAATAGTTGCCGCTACACCGTACTCGGACGCCATTTGCCTGTGCGTTTTCCTATGCAACGGACCGTACTATCGTTCTCGAGAAACTAAAGGGCCGTTAGCCTACATTTTGCCGACTACCAGCAGGATTGGTCTCGACGCCCTAGAGCCGCCCCACATCTAATGCGAATGGGTGTCAAGCCGATCTGTATAGGACGATCTTCTCCCTTGTGTACCCTGCACTAACAAACATATGTGCTCCAGATAGTTATTCCCAAGGCAGATTCTTTGATTGTTACTATTGAGAAATGATACCGAGGTCGAGTAGCCTAAGCAGTGCTGCGACCAAGGAAACATGTGTGTTGTACGGTCTTGTTCTAGACAATAAGAGTATGTTTCTATTCATATGATACTTGCATATTGATTGATAAGAGCTTATTCGGTATTGTCGTTGCTGTGATTTAAATTCAGCTAATATGATGCCAGATAATAATGGCAGCTATACCAGTACAGTGGGCCATGCAGTCCAGCAAGCTAATTCAGTCTGATACCCTTATTGTGATCCGTTGCATTGGTGAACAACAGTCAGGTAGGTCAAATACAGATAAAAGGAAGAGCCCCAACAGGCTAGGCTGATGCCCTAGTCTGTACATTTCTGACTAAAGCCTTGCTAATGGCTTGGCAACGTGATAATCCCCACCCCAGTCAGTTGTCACACCATGTCTATACAAGTGGAAATAAGATGCATACAATCGTAATCATATTATTTTTATATCTGTGTATTTCATTTATAGCGCCATACATTTCCGCTAGCTGCTTTAACAATTCCATGGTATACATTCAACATCCAGCCCCCTGCCCCGAAGAGCTATACACATAATCTACGCATATTGTATTGGACTACATAAACCTCTCAGCTATGTCTTTATGATTGATGGGGGCCACCAAACACGGATGTAGACCCATGAGGAGAGAACCCACACAAAGACGGAGCCCGCGTATGAGGATGAACATACAAACTCATTGCCAGATATGCACTCTCATAGAGGCGCAATTAGAACTCAGGACTTCAGTCCAGCTAGTGCAAGCGTACTCGAGTGGTACTTTCTGAGATCGTTAGAACGGCCCCCGCAGTATTGCTAATTAGTGGCACCGCCCCTTTAGAAACCAGCGCCCAGACCATAACTCCCAATGACAGCACCAACGAACCTTTGATATCATATTTAAATACACAAATATATAATCGATTCAGCAATTCCCTACATAGATGACCCTGACCTCGTCCTGTAGAAGAAATTCAAAGGATTAAGACTTTTAGCTATTGGCCGATCTGAGAAGGATTTCTGTCTGCCGGTATAATAAGGATGGACAGTCCGAGAATAGTAAACAAAATCACAAACCACACGTATCCATAGTAACAGAACAGAAAAAGAATAAATAAATAAATAAAATAACAAAGCCATCTGCTTGAAAACGGCAACTGCCAAACAGATGCGAATGTTATATAACTCGGGGTAAATGTGATGAGGCGCCTAAATATAGAAATGTTCAGTAATGGTTTTACCCACCTGACGCATCCTTTGGATTTCAATAGCCTTTTATACATGTGGGACTATGATGCACCTTAGCCTTCCAGTTAATATTCTATCGCTTGGCAAAGACGAGATCGTGTTATAGTAAAGGGACCTTGCCTGGGGGGTGTAGGTGTGAGTGTTGGGTATTTGGAGGGTACAGCTGTTTGAGGGATTGGTACAGAAATAGAGTCGTGGCCTCTTAACGAACCCATCTGACTCGTGTATGACCTGGTTATGACATATCCAGTTTGGGCCCCCTTAAAGGGCGGATTTCCAATATCCATATGAGCATTGGACCTTGTATTGAGAACCCATTGTTTGGGCACCTTCAAGTTTTTTTCCCCAGAGCATATGATCATGGACCTTGTATGAAAATCCCATGTTGGGCCCGCTTCAAGTTTTTTGTTTTCCCCAAAATATATGATCATTGGACCTGGAGTGAGAATCCCATGTTTGGGCCCCCTAAAGTTTTTTTTTCCAAATTATCATATGATCATTGAGACTTGTATGAGATGTATCCCATGTTTGAGGCCCCTTAAAGTTTTTTTTCCCAAATCATATGCATCATTGGACTTGTTATGAGATACCATGTTTGGGCCACTTAAAGGGGGATCATATGACATTGGACCTTGTATGAGATATCACATGTTTGGGCCCCTTCTTCACTTAAAGGTTTTTTTTTCCCCAAGATCATCTATGATCATTGGACCTTGTATGAGATATCCCCAGGTTTGGGCCCCTTCAAGTGTTTTTTTCCCAATTATCAATGATACATTGGACCTTGCTATGAGATATCCCATGTTTGGGCCCCTTAAAGTTTTTGTTTCCCAATATCATTGATATGGACCGTGTATGAGACTATACCAGGTTTGAGGCCCCTAAAGTTTTTTTGTTCAATATAATGATCATTGGACCTTGTATGGAGATATCCCATGTTTGTGGCCCACTTAAAGGTGGGATAATATGATCATTGCGATTTTAGACCGTGTACGAGATATCCCCATGTTTGGGCACCGTACAAGGTTTTTTTTTTCAATATATATGATCATTGGACCTTTGTAATATAATAACTTGTTAATTAATAATCCAAACTCTGTGAGCCTCCTCCCTCCGCCTGACATAGACCCCCACCCCCTTATACGACAGGGCCTGCCTAGCTTTCGCTGCTGACCGTGCCTAATATTGTAGACTTATAGGTTCCTATTAAGTGAAGCTGACCTCACAGGACTCGCCCCTTAGTGGCCAATATCATGTGCCATCTCACCGGCCAGAGTAGGGGATTGGCATATTACTAACGACATTGTATCAATTATTATTATATTATTATTGTGGGGTTATATAGCTGCCAACATCTTCGTGGCGTTTACGTTGCAATTAATATACACGGGAAAACATACATGTTAACATAACAGGGTAGTGCAAGTAAGACAAATTGCAAATAATATAAGAGTGTCCAGCATCATTCAGTGTGGTAAGTTACAGCATTACTGTTGGCTACAATAGGATGGAGGGCCCTGCCAAAAGAGTTACAGTCTAGAGGAGATGGGGATGAAAAAATAAGGTGAAGCAGTGAGCAGATCGAATCGTAACTAAGTTGTCAGTGGATTAATAATAGTCGGTCTGTTGATGGGTCAGAGATGGGCTAGAATGTCCAGTCCAGCCATGTAACCTTACCGCTAGAGGAGATGGGGATGAGACATAATGTACATCGATCAGTATCTGTTAACTAAGTTGTCCATGATATTAACTGTCGTGTCTGTGATGGTTCATAAGGAGGGGTTTAGAAGGTCCTAGGTCCAATTGTAACCTTACAGTCTAGAAGAATGATGGGTGATGAATAAAGATAAGGAGCAATCAGAATCTGTAACTAATTGTCACGTGCATTATAACTAGTCGGCGTGATGTGGTCATAAAGAGGGTAGGAAGTGTCCAGTTCAACTATTGTAACTTCCAGTCTAGAGGAGATGGGATATGACATAAGGTGACAGATCAGTAGTCTGTAACCCAGTTTCAGGGATTATAAACTATCGGTATGTCTGTGATGTGTATTACAACGAAAAGAAAGAGGGGGTAGAATGTCCAGGTCCAGATTGATACCATTACAGTTAGAGGATGGGGGAGAGACATAGGTGAACAGATCAGAACTGAACTGAGTGTGTCAGTAGATTATAACTAGTCGAGTCTGTGATGTGGTTCAGATAGAGAGGCTTAAGCAAGGTTCCAGGTCCAGTTGTACGCATACAGTCTAGAGACGATGGGGATGAGACAAAGGTAACAGATCAGAGCTGTAACTAAGTTGTCAGTAGATTAACTAGTGTCGGTCTGTGTGGGTCAGTAAGAGGGTTGAAGTTCCAAGGTCCGATTGTAAACCTTACGTCTAGGAGGGATTGGGATCTGGACATAAGGTGTACAGATCAGTATCTGTAACTAATTTGTAGATGGATATAACATCGGTCTGTATGCGTCAGTGTAAGAGGGTTTTAGAATTGTGCTCAGGTGTCCGATTGTAACCTTACAGTCTGAGTAGGAATGGGGATAGAGCATAAGCGTGAGCAGATCAGATCGGTACTCTAGTTGTCAGTAGATATTTAACAGTCGGTCTGTGATGAGGGTCAGTAAGAGGGGGTAAATTGTCAGTCCAGCGATTGAACCTACCAGTCTAGAGGAGATGGGGATGAGGACATAAGGGTGACAAGCAGATCAGTAGAAGTCGCTTGTAACTAAGTGTCAGTGGTTATAACTAGTCGGTCTGTGCTGGGTCAGTAACGAGGTAGAGAGAATAGAAGTGTGTCCAGGTCCAGATTGTAACCTACAGTCTAGAGGAGATGTGGATGAGCTAAAAAGGTGAGTAAGAATGCAGTATCTGTAACTACGTTTGTCAGGAGTTAATAGTCGGTTCGTGATGGGTCAGTAAGTAGGGGTAAAGTGTCCCTAGGTGCCAGATTAGTACCTACGGTCAGAGGAATGGGGACTGAACATAAGGCTGAAGCAGTCAGTAGCTGTAACTAATTGTCAGTGGATATAACTATCGTGTCTGTGATGGTCGTATAGAGGGGTAAGTAGAAGTCCAGGTCCAGATTGTACCTTACAGTCTAGATAGATGGGATGAGACCTAAGGTGAACAGATCGATATCTGTAACTAAGTGTCAGTGATTAAACTAGTCGCGTCCGGATGGGTCAGTAAGAGGGGTAGAAGGTCAGGTCCAGATTGTAAACCTTCAGTCTAGAGGAGATAGGTGGAGTAACATATAGGGTACAGATCATATCTGTAACTAAGTTGTCTGGATTATTAAATAGTCGGTCTGTGATGGTCGTGAAGGGGTGGATAGAATTGTCCAGTGTCCGATGGTAAACCTTCATCTAAGGTATGGGGATGAGACCGAAAGGTGACAATTCAGTATCTGTAACTAAGTTGTTCAGGGATTATAACTAGTCGGTCTGTGGATGGGTCAGGACGAGAGGGGGTAGAAGTGTGCCAAGTCCAGATTGTAACACTCTACAGTCTAGAGGATATGACGGATAGTACATAAGGTGTACGATCAGTATCTGTAACTAAGTTTCTCAGGGATTATAACTAGGTCAGTCTGGTGATGCGATCCGCTAAGAGGGTGGATAGAAGTGTCCAGGGACAGATGTAACCTTACAGTCTAGAGGGAGATGGGGATGAGACATAACGGATGACAGATCAGTATCTGTAACTTAAGTTGTCAGTAGATTTAACAGTCGGCTGTGATGGTTCAGTAAGAGGGGTCGAAGTCCAGGTCCAGATTGTTAACCTTACAGTCTAGAGGTAGATGGGGGATGAGACATAAGGTGACAGATCAGTATCTGTAACTAAGTTGTCAGTAGATTATAACTAGTCGGTCTGTGATGGTTCAGTAAGTAAGAGGGGTAGAAGTGTCAAGGCCAGATTGTTTAACCTTACAGTCTAGTGAGATGTGGGGATGAGACATAGGTGACAGACAGTATCTGTAACTAAGTTGTCAGTGATCTAACTAGTCGGTGGTCTAGTGATGCGTTCAGTGAGAGGGGTAGATGGTAGGGTTTAGAAGTGTCCAGCGGTCCAATTGTAACCTTACAGTCTAGAGGCGATGGGGATTGAGACATAGGGACAGATCAGTTCTGCTAACCTAAGGTGTTCGTAGATTAAACTAGCGGTCTGTTGATGGGTAAGTAAGAGGGCGGTTTTTAGAAGTGTTCAAGGTTCCAGATTGGAACCTACAGTCTAGAGGAGATGGGGATGAGACATAAGGACAGATCAGTATCTGTAACTAAGTTGTCAGTGGATTCTAATGAGTCGGTCTGTGATGGGTCAGTAAGAAGGGTAAAAGATGTCCAGGTCCAGATGTAACCTTACAGTCTAGGAGGAGATGGGGATGAGACAAACGTGACAGATCAGTATGCTTATAAGTTGTCAGTGGATTAAACTAGTCGGTCTGTGATGGGTCGTAAGAGGCGGTAGAAGAAGTGTCCAGGCCCAGTTGACCTTACAGTCTAGAGGAGATGGATGATGATATAAGGGTGAACGATCGTTAGCGTGTGCTAAAATAAGTTGTCAGGGATTATAACTAGTCGGTCTGTGAGGAGTCAGTAAGAGGGGGTAGAGTTTTAGAAGTGTCCAGGCCAGATTAACGTACAGTCTATGAGGAGAGGGGGATGGGGAGGAGACTAAGGGACAGATCAGTATCTGTAACGAAGTTGGCAGTGGATTATAACAGTCGTCTGTCTGTGATGGGAGTACAGTAAGAGTGGGTTAGAAGTGTCCAGGCCGAGGTAACCTTACGTCTAGAGGAGAGATGGGGATGATGAATAAGGTGACAGATAAGTAGCCTGTGGTAACTAAGTGGTCAGTGGATTAAATTAGGCGGCCTGGGATGGGTCAGTAGGGGGGTAATATAGAACGGTCCAGGTCCAGATGTAAACCTACAGTCTAGAGGAGATGCGGGATGAGACATAAGTGACAGATCAGTATTGTAACTAAGTTGTCGTGGATTATAACTAGTCAGTCGTGTGGGTAAGTAAGAGGGGTAAAGTGTCGGTCAATTGGTAAACCTTCAGGTCTAGTAGAGATTGGGGATGAGACATAATGGACAGATCAGTATCTTAACTAAGTTGTCAGTAGATTAACTAGTCGGTCTGTGATGGTTCAGTGAGAGGGGTAGAAGTGTCCAGGTCCAGATTGTTAACCTTACAGTCTAGAGGAGATGGGGAGAGTGATACATAAGGTGACAGATCAGTATCTGTAACTAAGTTGTCGTAGATTATAACTAGTCGGTCTGTGATGGGTCAGTAAGAGGGGTAGAAGTGTCAGGTCCAGATTG
Source organism: Hymenochirus boettgeri (assembly GCA_019447015.1). Classification (NCBI taxonomy): domain Eukaryota; kingdom Metazoa; phylum Chordata; class Amphibia; order Anura; family Pipidae; genus Hymenochirus; species Hymenochirus boettgeri. Next base: position 348,324,369 of record CM033470.1, read on the forward strand.
ACCTTACAGTCTAGAGGAATGGGATGAGACATAAGGTGACACGATCAGTATCTGTAACTAAGTGTCAGTGGATTATAACTAGTCGGTCTGTGATGGGTCAGTAAGAAGGGTAAAAAGTTCCAGGTCCAGATTGTAACCCTTACAGTCTAGAGGAGATGGGGATGAGACAAGGTGACAGATCAGTATCTGTACTAAGTTGTCAGTGGAATTATACTAGTCGGTCGTCGTGATGGGTCAGTAGAGGGTAGAAGTGTCCAGGCCCAGATTGTAACCTTACAGTCTAGAGGAGATGGGATGAGATATCAGGTGACAGATCAGTAGCTGTAACAAGTGTCAGTGGATTATAACTAGTCGGTCTGTGAGGGTCATAAGAGGGGGTGAAGTGTCCAGGTCCGATTGACCTACAGTCTAGAGAGATATGGGGATAGACATAATGGTGACAGATCAGTATCTGTAACTAAGTTGTCAGTGGATTATAACTAGTCGGCGTCTGTGATGGGTCAGTAGAGGGGTAGAAAGTGTCCAGCGACCCGATTGTAACCTTACAGTCTAGAGGAGATGGGGATGAGATATAAGGTGACAGATCAGTAGCCTGTAACTAAGTGTGTCAGTGGTATTATAATTAGGCGGCCTGTGATGTCAGTAAGGGGGGTAGAAGTGTCCAGGTCCAGATTGTAACCTTACAGTCTAGAGGAATGGGGATGAGACATAAGGTGACAGATCAGTATCGGTAACTAAGTTGTCAGTGGATTATAACTAGTCAGTCTGTGGGTAAGTAAGAGGGGTAGAAGTGTCCAGGTCCAGATTGTAACCTTACAGTCTAGAGGAGATGGGGATGAGACATAAGGTGACAGATCAGTATCTGTAACTAAGTTGTCAGACAACAGCCTCAGACAACAAAGGTGAATTCAATCCCTGCCTCTGGTCCTCCCTCTCCATCCTCTCTAGCTCTTCCTCCTCACCCTCTACCTTTTCAGCCCAGGTAGGTTCATCCTCGGATAAGACACCATCAGGGAGATTCAATAAAAGTTCTTATCGTTTAAAATGGTGCTAATTTTGCCCCAACCAATCAGAACTTATGTAACATTTGAAAGCTAACATCTGATTGGTTAGGGTAAAATTAGCACCACTTTAAACTATAAGAACTTTTATTGAATAACCCCCCATATTTATTGGCAGTTATCACTGTAAAACTTTCTGTTTCAGCCTTTTTGCCTTTTTATTTACTTTTTCCTTTGGCTTGGGTTTTATTTTCTCCTTGACAGAGGATGCTTTCCCTTTCTGATTCCCCTGGGTAGATGTTTCTATATTGGGTAGGACCTCCTGGGACTGCTTCCTACTTGTACCCTCACCAGGGGGACCAAGGCCCTTTGTAAATTCTGCCTCCAAGTCAGGGGACTGTGTTAATACATTGTGCCAAGCTTCTGGGCACTTACGGTGCATATGGCCAAACCTACCACACAAGTTACACCTGACTTTGTTGCAGTCAGCTGCCGTGTGCCCCAACACCCCACACATGGCACACCTAGACACTGCACACCCTCTAGCCAAGTGTGTAGCTGACCCACATTTATAACATTTCCTGGGTTGACCAACATAATAACATAGGACCCTTTCCTTACCAATAAAAAAAGAATTTGGTAAATGTTCTGGAACATTATCAATGATGTTTAACTTGACCTTGGCATTCCAGCCACCCGTCCAGATTCCGAACTTGTCCATAGATTTGTCCAGAGGGGACACTACAGTGCACTGTCTCTGTAACCACACATAGATGTCTTCCGGTGGGATGGCTTCATTCTTCAGGACAAAGTGCACTGTCTTGGTCTCTGGACGAGTGACCGGAATGACCCGAATAGAATCCCAGGAGGGATGCGACCTTTTATTTTCATAAATTCTCCAGAATTCCTCCAACGTCCCCTGCAGTTTGAAACTTACATCGAACTCCGTTGTTGATTGTGTGACCACCGCCAAGATCTTACTAGGTGGGAACTTACAACATTTCAACAACAGAGTCCCGACAATATAGTCCCTCCCCGGGGCTTTCTCTGCCTCCCCCGTCCACATCACTTTAATCACATTTCTCCTTTTAAACACTTCCCCAGACCCGGTGTCTAAACCTGCAAAAAGCCTCCGTTTCTCCCAGAACCCAGCACCAGACACATTATTCACAACACTAGGCCGGGTACTGGCCTGAGACCTTTCATTTCCCTCCACCGTCACCACAGGTGCCACCACCACCGCACTCTCATCCCGTGTTACCGCTTCTCCTTCAATCTCTCCATTCACTCTCTCACCTTCCACACCTGCACTCACCTCCCCCTCCACCCCCTCACTCACACCCCCACTCACACCGGCTGGAACTGGAAATTGCTGTACAGGGTTGTTTCCTGATAAAGGGGGGAACTCTTCCTCGGAGTCAATATTGGGGGTTCTCTGTCCCTCTGGATGTTCTGGGTCTAAGTCCTCAGAGCTGAAATTCATTTGCTGCCTTTTGATTTTGTGGCTTTTTCTCTTGCTCTGGGATGGTCGAGTCTTTTCCCCGTCACTCTCTGATGTCATCATGTCACTGGATGTCACCGCGCGCTGTGTTCTGTACGGTACATTCCCCTTTAAATTATCCTGCATTCTGCGGAACCTCTCCTTATTCTCGTAAACCTCCCTCCAGGGGCCCAGTTCTTTATAGAGCCACTCGATCTCATCTTCTATCTGTTTTTGCTCTGTGTTTATGGCGAGAGCGCGCTGGATGGCTTTCTGTCTCTCCTTTCCCTTTAACAGAGCCATGTCCTTCATCGCTTGGTTCCCTTCTTCCACCACCAACCTGCGCTTGGTATAAAGGGAACCCAGGCGCTGTAACCCAGCCGCAATCCTGTCTGCGTTAGGCTGCGACTGACATGAGGTTTTACTTCCCCTTGAACTGTCCCCTTTAATCTCCTGTAACATTGCCGTGCCTTCCTCCCCTCCAGTCTCCATTACAGTCATTAAAGGGATCTGTCTGGGGCTTTCATTGCCTTTAACCTTCCCAGTGCTGTTGCTGTGCGATTCCTTAACACAAACAGGATCCTTAAGAGTAGGCCGCAAAGCCTGGGACTCAATTTCCACCCGGGGTCCAGAACCTACAGGGCCCCTTGCAGCCCTTAAAGGGGTTTTCTGCCCCCCCTCCACATGCTGCCCTGGGCTTACCTTTGGCTCTGGGGGGTCCCGGGTCCATTTCCTTCCCTCTGTTCCAGGGTTTTTACCAGGAGCCTTCGGTTCCTTCTCCACTGCCGTGAGGGCCACAGACGCCCGTGTTGCTGGACGAGAACCGACCGGGGCCACCTGGGATTTACCTTCAGAGGCAGAAACACTTCTCAATCCTCTCCCACCTGCAGCTCTTCCCTCGGGTTTGGCAAACACAGCTTTCCCCTTGCACTGCATGGTAGGCCCAGAAGCCTGGGGCTGGAGTTTCTGCTGTCCCTTCCCAGGCCCAACTGAGCCTGGGCTAAGACTAGCCATGGGGAAAACTCCCCCACAAAAATACAAAATAAACAAAAAACCTGTCCTGATACTTCACAAAACAGAAATAAACCGAAATAAACGTCCGATTGGTGCAGAAACCAACAAAATCCACCGAGATACAGAGAGAGAAACTACACGTGGTACCCAGAGTTCCCTGTATAACTCAGTCTGTGTCCTTGTACCTTTATATACACACAGAACTCCTCAGTGACTTCTAATATCCTTATAATTTACAGTAGGGGATACATTATCCCTTATAATACATGAGTGGTACCCAGAGTTCCCTGTATAACTCAGTCTGTGTCCTTGTACCTTTATATACACACAGAACTCCTCAGTGACTTCTAATATCCTTATAATTTACATTAGGGGATACATTATCCCTTATAATACATGAGGTTCAGTAGGGGATCATTTATCCCTATAATACTGAGTGGTACCCGCTGTTCCTAGTTCCCTGATAATACTCATACTGTGTATGTAACCTTTATATGACACAGAACTCCCTCAGTGACTTCAATATCCTTAATTTTACAGTGGATACATTATCCCTTATACTACATGATGGTACCACAAGTTCCCCTGTATAAACTCATTCTGTGTCCTGTACCTTTATATGACCACGAACTCACTCATTGACTTCTAATATCCTTATAATTTACATAGGGGAACATTACCCTTATAATACATGAGTGGTACCCAGAGTTTCCCTGTATAACTCAGTCTTGTGTCCTTGTACCTTTATATAGACACAGAACCCTCAGTGACTTCTAATATCCTTATAATATTTACAGTAGGGGATACAATTATCCCCTTATAATACATGAGTGGTACCCAGATTCCCCTGTATAACTCAGTCTGTGTCCTTGTACCTTTATATGACACAGAACTCCTCAGTGGACTTCTAATATCCTTAATAATTACAGTAGGGGGAACATTACCCCTTAAATCATGTGGTTACCCAGAGTCCCTATTAACTCCGTCCTGTCCTTGTACCTTTATAAGGACCACGAACCCTCAGTGACTTCTAATATCCTTATAATTTTACAAGTAGGGATACATTATCCTATAATACATGAGTGGTACCCCAGAGTCCCTGTAATAACTCAGTCTGTGTCCTTGTACTTGTATAGTACACAGAACTTGTGGGGCAACTCCCCACAATGAAAGGACCAGTAACCTGGCACAGTGATCACACAATGAAAGGACATACCTGGCAACAGTGATTCACACATGAAAGGACATACCTGGCACAGTGATCACACAATGAAAGGACATACCTGGCAACAGTGATCACACAATGAAAGGACGTACTGGACAGTGATCACACAATGAAAGGACATACCTGGCACAGTGACATCACACAAGGAAAAGGACATACCTGGCACAGTGATCAACAATGAAAGGCTCATACCTGGCACAGTCGAATCACACAAGAAAGGACATACCTGGCCAAGTGATCACACATGAAGGACGACCTGGCAGTCAGTGATAACACAATGAAAGGACATACCTGGCACAGTGATCACACAATGAAAGGCATACCTGCACAGTGATCACACAACTGAAAGGGCATACCTGGCACACGTGATCACACATGAACAGGGCATACCTGGCACAGTGATCACACATGAAAGGACAATACCTGGCACACAGTGATCACACAATGAAGGGACGACCTGGCACAGTGATCACCATGAAAGGACTAATAACCTGGCACATGATCACACAATGAAAGGACATACCTGGCACATGATCACACAATGAAAGGACGTACCTGGCACAAGTGATCACACATGAAAGGACATACCTTGAAACATGATCACACAATGAAAGGACCATACCTGGCACAGTGATCACACAATGAAAGGACATACCTGGCACAGTGATCACACAATGAAAGGACGTACCTGGCACAGTGATCACACAATGAAAGGACATACCTGGCACAGTGATCACACAATGAAAGGACATACCTGGCACAGTGATCACACAATGAAAGGACATACCTGGCACAGTGATCACACATGATAGGACGTACCTGGCACAGTGATCAGGCTTACCAATGAAAGGACATACCTGAGCACTCTCACACAATGAAAGGACATACCTGGCACTGATCACACAATGAAAGGACATACCTGGCACAGTGATCACACAATGAAGGACATCACCTGGCACAGTGATCACACAATGAAGGGACCATACCTGCACAGTGATCACACAATGAAAGACATACCATGCAAGCACTCATCGTGTATCACAACATGAAAGGACAGTACCTGGCACGTGATCACACATGAAAGGACATACCTGGCACAGTGATCACACATGAAAGGACAGTACCTGGCACAGTGATCAACAATGAAAGGACATCCTGCACAGTGATCACACATGAAGGACGTACGGGCACAGTGATCACACAATGAAAGGACATACTGGCACAGTGATAACACAATGAAAGGACATACCTGGCACCAGTGATCACAACAATGAAAAGGACACGTACCTGGCCACACGTGATCCACAATGAAAGGATACCTGGCACAGTGATCACCACAATGAACAGGACCATACCTGGCACAGTGATCACACAATGAAAGGGACATACCTGGCACAGTGATCACACAATGAAAGGAAGTACCTGGCACGTGATCACACATGAAGGAACGTACCTGGCACAGTGATCAACACATGAAAGGACATACCTGGCACAGTGATCACACAATGAAAGGACGTACCTGGCACAGTGATCACATGAAAAGGACAACCTGGCACAGTGATCACACATGAAAGACATCCTGGCACAGTTGATCACAACATAAAGGACTACCGGCACAGTGATCACAACATAAAGGACATACCTGGCACAGTGATCACACAATGAAAGGACGTACTGGCACAGTGATACACAATGAAAGGACATACCTGGCACAGTGATCACACAATGAAAGGACATACCTGGCACAGTGATCACACAATGAACAGGACATACCTGGCAACAGTGATCACACAATGAAAGGACATACCTGGCACAGTGATCACAATGAAGGACTACCTGGCACAGTGTCACACAATAAGGACATACCTGCACAGTGATCACAATGAAAGGACATACCTGGCAACGTGTCACAACAATGAAAGACGTACCTGCACAGTGATCACACAATAAAGGACAGTACCTGGCACAGTGATCACACAATGAAAGGACATACCTGGCACAGTGATCCACAATGAAAGGACTACTGGCACAGTGATCACACAATGAAAGGACATACCTGGCACAGTGATCACACAATGAAAGGACATACCTGGCACAGTGATCACACAATGAAAGGACGTACCTGGCACAGTGATCACACAATGAAAGGACATACCTGGCACAGTGATCACACAATGAAAGGACATACCTGGCACAGTGATCACACAATGAAGGACTACCTGCACGTGAATCACACCTGAAAGGACATACCTGGCACAGTTGATCCACAATGAAAGGACATACCTGGCACAGTGATCACACAATGAAAGGACATACCTGGCACAGTGATCACACAATGAAAGGACATACCTGGCACAGTGATCACACATAAAGACTAACCTGGCAAGTGATCACAATGAAAGGACATACCTGGCACAGTGATACCACAATGAAAGGACATACCTGGCACAGTTATCACACCATGAAAGGACAATACACCTGCACAGTGATCACACAATGAAAGGACATACCTGGCACAGTGATCACACAATGAAAGGGACATACACTGGCACAGTGATCACCAAAGGAAAGGCTTACCTGGCACAGTTGACACACATGAAAGGACGTACCTGGCACAGTGATCACACAATGAAGGACATACCGGACATGATACCATGAAAGGACATACCTGGCACAGTATCACACATGAAGAGTACCTGGCACAGTGGCACACAATGAAAGGAATACCTGGCAACAGTGATCACACAATGAAAGGACATACCTGCACAGTGTCACACAATGAAGGACGTACCTGGCACAGTGATCACACACTGAAAAGGACATACCTGGCACAGTGTCACAATGACAGGACAGTACACTGGCACAGGTGATCACCACATGAAAGGACAACCTGGACAGTGATCAGCACAAATGAAAGGACATGACACATGAAAGCACACGTGATCACACAATGAAAGGACGTACTTGCACAGTGATCACACAATGAAAGGACACACCTGGCACAGTGATTCACACCATGAAAGGACGTAACCTGGGCACAAGAGTGATCACACAATGAGACATACCTGGCACAGTGATCACACAATGAAAGGACCTACCTGGCACAGTGACCCACAATGAAAGGACTACCTGGCACAGTGATCACAATGACAGGGACATCCTGGCACAGTGATCGACACAATGAAAGACATACCTGGCACGTGATCACACAATGAAAGGGACATACACTGGCACAGTGATCACACAATGAAAGGACCATACCTGGCACAGTGATCACACAATGAAAGGACGTACCTGGCACAGTGATCACACAATGAAAGGACGTACCTGGCACAGTGATCACACAATGAAAGGACATACCTGGCACAGTGATCACACAATGAAAGGACATACCTGGCACAGTGATGACACAATGAAAGGACGTACCTGGCTCAATCTGCCCCCAGCAGTTGGAATCCACTCGATCAGGTACGAGGTGACATCAGGTTCTCCTCTGTCCCATGTGGCCCTCGCACTGCCCCCAGACTGTCCAGTCACCACCAGACCAGTCGGAGATGGAACTTTCACTGTTTAAAATGACCAATCAGAACCCTGGAAATAGTCAGTGGCTTATGGATACACAACACACACAATTACAAATGACAACACACAGAACACAAACATCACACTCAAATGCACATAACACAAAGAGACAGGTATTCACAACCAGACTAGAAAACACACACATAACATTAACGTGTTGTTCCTCACATGTTGTGACATTCCCGGTGACGGACCCTCCATGGGGGGTGGTGACATTGACCGAGTATTGAGTTTGAGACACCAGGGATCTCAGTGTAACAAATGTCACATCACCAGGAACTTCTATCTGCAAAACACGGAAATATATAAAAGCCATGAATGTCCTGTCAATTATATCCTTATAAATGTTTATATATGTCATCAGTGTCACATGACTCACTAATTCTTTTCAAATAGAAGCACCCCCAGCATTAAAATATAAAAGGATTATGTGCCCCTTACAGTGTTATATATAAGGGATAATGTTCCCCTTTATAGGCCACAGAACTCCCCAGTGACTTCTAATAACTCTATAATTTACAGTAGGGGATACATTATCCCTTATAATACATGAGTGGTACCCAGAGTTCCCTGTATAACTCAGTCTGTGCCCTTGTACCTTTATATAGACACAGAACTCCTCAGTGACTTCTAATATCCTTATAATTTACAGCAGGGGATACATTATCCCTTATAATACATGAGTGGTACCCAGAGTTCCCTGTATAACCCAGTCTGTGTCCTTGTACCTTCATATAGACACAGAACTCCTCAGTGACTTCTAATATCTTTATAATTTACAGTAGGGGATACATTATCCCTTATAATACATGGGTGAGTTGATCCAGAGGAAGGCGAAAAACCCCAAAAGGGGCAAAAATTCCTTCCTGACTCCATGTGGCAATCGATAAATCCCTGGATCAACTCAACAATATTTAAAGGGAACAAAAAGCTATCTACCCCCTCCTTTGGCTGTGCCCATGTGAGGAATAAAGATTCCTCACCCCTGGCAGTACAGTAGGTGGTTTGATTACCTCCTATGCTGTCCGTGTCTCTCTCTGGTCCTACCCCCTCCCCATGGCTGGGCCGTAGCCTTGTGGAAAGTAGGGTCAACGACAAATTAGGCAGACACATAAATTGTAAGTGATTGAACTACTGGTGTACCCCCAGGTGGAGGATCTAATGATTTAGGTTCGAACATGGGTACATCCAAAATGGGTAAGTTAGGCGTCTGTTTTCCCTTTAAACCACCAATCATCACCCCTGGCAGTACAGTAGGTGGTTGGTAATTGCCTCTAGTGCGTCGCGTTCTCTGGTCCAAATGAGTGATTAGTAAGCCTCACGGTTCCCTGGGCCACTAACAGGTATCGGACGAGGCACTGGAACAGGTATCAGGTCAAGGAGGCCCGACGAATGGAGCAGCACTGGAACAGGTATCACGGACGAGGCAACAGGTATCATGGTATCCTGGAGCAGGCACTGGAACCGGTATCAGGAGCGAGGACAGGACAGTTTATCAGGAGCGCGGTCACAGTAATGTTTTCAGGAGCAGGCAACTGAACAGGTATCAGAGGCAGGTATCAGATGAATGGCACAGAAACCAGGAATCCAGAGGTGGGGAGAGAACATCCAGCAGTGTTCCCTTCACTTGATGGGCCTATGCACCCAGTAATCCGAACGAACCTGCTTGTACACCCATGGATGAGAATCTACTAATTAAGTTCCTTACCCACCTTCCTTTGGGCTGGATCATGGTAAGTAAGGCGTCTTTTTCCCTTTTAAACCTTTCAGATCCTCACCCCCTGGCAGTACAGTAGGTGGTTTGGATACTCCTCTCTAGCTGGCTGTCGGTCTCTCTGGCCTACCCCCTCTCCATGTCCGGGCCGGTAGCCTTGTGGAAGAGGTATGGCCATACGACACCTGGCAGCTAGGAATTAAGTATCAGAACTCCTGCTTTATAAAACCCCGCAGGTGTTGGAGGATTATCCTACTGCTAGGGTCCTTACCATGGTACAGCCAAGGAGGGGGTTAGGTTTAATTCTTCCTGTTCCCTTTCGGTCCGGATAATACTTCCCTTACCCTTTCAAATTACTTGCTCCAGCCTCTAGCAATCAAGTCCAGTGGGGCCTACGGAGAAATAAAATGAAGAGAATTTAGGAACTAATAATAATAATTCACTTATACTAAATGGTGTGTTTAGTTTAAGAACAGTACGATGGTAGATATTATAGATGTAATATAACGGACAGTCTGGGTCCTGTGATCACACAGAGAGAGAACAAGGGAGATGTAAGACTATGGGGGTATCAGATGTAATATACCAGACCGTCTGGGGTCATGTGATTCACACCGCGAGCAGAACAGGGAGTGGTAGAGACTATGGGGGTACAGGATTTCATATAACGACGTCCTGGGGTCCTGTGGAATCACACAGAGAGAGAACAGGGAGATTGTAGAGACTCTGGGGGGTACAGGAAATGTAATTAACGGACAGTCTTGTCATGTTTATCACACAGAGAGAGACATGGAGATTGTAGAGACTATGGGGGGTACAGGAAGTAATCTACCGGACAGTCTGGGTCACGTGATCACACAGAGAAACAGGAGATGGTAGACTATGAGGGGTAACAGGGTGTCATATACGCACAGTCTGGGTCACGTGTCACACAGATAGGGAACAGGGAGATGGTAATAGACTATGGGGGTACAGTATGTAATATAACGGACAGTCTTGGGTCATGTGATCACACAGATAGGGACCATGGGTGTGTAGAGACGTATGGGGGTACAGGGTGTAATATAAAACGGACATCTGGTCACGTGATCACACAGAGAGGAACAGGAAGTGGTAGAGACTCTGGTGGGGTAACATGGTGTAATATATGGAACATCTGGGTCACGGTATCACAATCAGAGAGAGAAAAGGGAGATGGTAGAGCTATTGGGTACAGGGTGTAATATAACGACAGTCTGGGTCGACCGTGGAGTCACCAGAAGAGAGAAAGGAGATGGTAGAGACTATTGGGGTACAGGTGTCAATATAACGGACAGTCCAGGTCACTGATCAACACAGAGAGAGAACAGGGAGATGGTAGAGACTTATGGGGGGTACAGTATTTAATATAACCGAGAGAAAAACCCCAAAAGGGGCAAAAATTCCTTCCTGACTCCATGTGGCAATCGGATAAATCCCTGGATCAACTCAACAATATTTAAAGGGAAACAAAAGCTAAATTACCCCCTCCTTTTGGCTGTGCCCAGGTTGAGGAATAAAGATTCTCACCCCTGGCAGTACAGTAGGTGGTTTGATTTACCTCCTAGCTGCTGTCGTGTCTCTCTCTGGTCCTACCCCCTCCCCATGGCTGGGCCGGTAGCCTTGTGGAAAAGGTAGGGTCAGATCGACACCTAAGATGTAAGTATCTGAACTACCTGCTGTACCCCCAGGTGTGAGGATCTACTGATTTAGGTTCTAACCATGGGTACAGCCAAATGGGTACGTTAAGGCTTCTGTTTCCCTTTAAACCACCATATCATCACCCCTGGCAGTACAGTAGGTGGTTTGGATAATTGCCTCCTAGCTGCTGTCGCGTCTCTCTGGTCCAACAGGTATTGGAAGTAAGGCACTGGAACAGGTATCCGGATCGAGGCACTGGAACAGGTATCAGGAGCGAGGCACAGGAACAGGTATCAGGAGCGAGGCACTGGAACAGGTATCAGGAGCGAGGCACTGGAACAGGTATCAGGAGCGAGGCACAGGTATCAGGTATCCGGAGCAAGGCACTGGAACAGGTATCAGGAGCGAGGCACAGGAACAGGTATCAGGAGCGAGGCACAGGAATAGGTTTTCGGAGCAAGGCACTGGAACAGGTATCAGCATGCAGGTATCAGGATGAAGGGCACAGGAAAACAGGAATCCAGAGTGGGGAGAGAACATCCAGCAGTGTTCCCTTCACTTGATGGGCCTATGCACGCAAGTATCCGAACGACCTGCTTGTACACCCAGGGATGAGAATCTACTAATTAAGGTCCTTACCCACCTTCCTTTGGCTGTACTCATGGTAAGTAAAGGCTTCTGTTTCCCTTTAAACCTTCAGATCCTCACCCCTGGCAGTACAGTAGGTGGTTTGGATACTTACCTCCTACTGCTGTCGTGCTCTCTGGTCCTACCCCCCCCTCTCCAGGCGGCCTGTACCTTGTGGAAGAGGTAGGGCCAGAGCACACCCTGCAGCTAGGACTAAGTATCATAACTACCTGATTTAAGACCAAAACCCCCAGGTGTGAGGATCCTACTGATTAGGGCCTAACCAATGGGTACAGCCAAGGAGGGGGTAAGGTTAATTCTTCCTGTTTCCCTTTTAGTCGGATAATAACTTCCCTGGACCCATCAAATTACTACTGCTCCAGCCTCTTGTGAATCAAATCCAGTGGGCTCATGGAGAAAATCAAATGAAGAGACATTGGAACTAATATAAATATAATACACTTTTATTCATAAATTGGTGTTTAGTTTAAGAACAGTAAGATGGTAGATATTATAGATGTAATATAACTTACAGTCTTGGTCATGTGATCACACAGAAGAGCACAGGGAGATGGTCCGACTATGGGGGGGTACATGATGTATATAACCGACATACCTTTGTCATGTGGATCACACAATGCTCGAACCGATACCCACCTTCCTTTGGCTGTACTCATGGTAAGTAAAGGCTTCTGTTTCCCTTTAAACCTTCAGATCCTCACCCCTGGCAGTACAGTAGGTGGTTTGGATACTTACCTCCTAGCTGCTGTCGTGTCTCTCTGGTCCTACCCCCTCTCCATGGCCGGGCCGGTAGCCTTGTGGAAGAGGTAGGGCCAGAGCGACACCTGCAGCTAGGAAGTAAGTATCAGAACTACCTGCTTTACCCCCAGGTGTGAGGATCTACTGATTAGGGTCCTTACCATGGGTACAGCCAAAGGGAGGGGGTAGGTTAATTCTTCCTGTTTCCCTTTAGGTCGGATAATAACTTCGGGTAGGTTAATTCTTCCTGTTTCCCTTTAGGTCGGATAATAACTTCCCTGGACCCATTCAAATTACTGCTCCAGCCTCTTAGGAATCAAAGTCCAGTGGGCTAAGGGAGAAAATAAAATGAAGAGAATTAGGAACTAATATATAATAATACACTTTATAATAAATGTGTGTTAGTAGATATTATAGATGTAATATAACGGACAGTCTGGGTCATGTGATCACACAGAGAGAGAACAGGGAGATGGTAGAGACTATGGGGGGTACAGGATGTAATATAACGGACAGTCTGGGTCACGTGATCACACAGAGAGAACAGGGAGATGGTAGACTATGAGGGGTACAGGGTGTAATATAACGGACAGTCTGGGTCACGTGATCACACAGAGAGGGAACAGGGAGATGGTAGAGACTATGGGGGGTACAGGATGTAATATAACGGACAGTCTGGGTCATGTGATCACACAGAGAGGGAACAGGGAGATGGTAGAGACTATGGGGGGTACAGGGTGTAATATAACGGACAGTCTGGGTCACGTGATCACACAGAGAGGGAACAGGGAGATGGTAGAGACTATGGGGGGTACAGGGTGTAATATAACGGAGGTCACGTGATCACACAGAGAGAGAACAGGGAGATGGTAGAGACTATTGGGGGTACAGGATGTAATATAACAGACAGTCTGGGTCACGTGATCACACAGAGAGAGAATAACTCAGTCTGTGTCCTTGTACCTTTATATAGACACAGAACTCCTCAGTGACTTCTAACATCCTTATAATTTATAGTAGGGGATACATTATCCCTTATAATACATGAGTGGTACCCAGAGTTCCCTGTATAACTCAGTCTGTGTCCTTGTACCTTTATATGGACACAGAACTCCGCATTTGACTTCTAATATCCTATAATTTACAGTAGGTGGGAAGACATTATCCCGTATAATACATGATGTTGGTACCCCAGAGTTCCCTGTTACCTCGTCTGTGTCCTTGTACCTTTATATAGACACAGAACTCCTCAGTGACTTCTAACATCCTTATAATTTATAGTAGGGGATACATTATCCCTTATAATACATGAGTGGTACCCAGAGTTCCCTGTATAACTCAGTCTGTGTCCTTGTACCTTTATATAGACCACAGGACCCTTCAGTGACTTATAATATCCTGATAATTTACGTAGGGGATAACATGTATCCCTTAATACATGAGTGGTAACCACAGAGTTCGGTAAACTCAGTCTGGTCCTTTCTTTATATAGACACAGAACTCTCAGTGACTTCTAATACCATTCTTAAATTTAACTTTACAGTAAGGGGTACATTATCCCTTTAATACATGAGTGGTACAGAGTTTCCACTGTATAACTCAATTCTGTGTCCTTGCAACTTTATATAGACACAAACTCCCTCAGTGACTTCTAATTAATCCTTAGAAATTTACTGTAGTGCATACATTATCCTTATAATACATGAGTGGTACCCAGAGTTCCCTGTATAACTCAGTCTGTGTCCTTGTACCTTTATATGGACACAGAACTCCCCAGTGACTTCTAATATCCTAATAATTTACAGTAGGGATACATTATCCCTTATAATACATGAGTGGTACCCAGAATTCCCTGTATAACTCAGTCTGTGTCCTTGTACCTTTATATAGACGCAGAACTCCTCTGTGACTTCTAATATCCTTATAATTTACAGTAGGGGGTGAATTATCCCTTATAATACATGAGTGGTTCTCAGAGTTCCCTGTCCTGTATAACTCATCCTGTATCTATGTACCTTTATATAGACGCAGAACTCCTCTGTGACTTCTAATATCCTTATAATTTACAGTAGGGGGTGAATTATCCCTTATAATACATGAGTGGTTCTCAGAGTTCCCTGTCCTGTATAACTCATCCTGTATCTATGTACCTTTATATAGACACAGAACTCCTCAGTGACTTCTAATATCCTTATAATTTTCAGCAGGGGATACATTATCAACTATATTTTTTATAGTTGGATCCTGTAGGGATCCATTGTAGGGGTGGATTATGAAGTGATAAAAATTTCTACTTATGTAGACATTTACATATATGATACTGATGTGCCTATATTATTATTATGATTATTATATTATAATATTTAGTTAATATTTTGGATTTTGCAATAAGAAAAATCTAGAAGATATTTAAATCCTTGATGATGCAATCTGTGATGTCATTCACTAGTGAAATAGCATTGAAATTTGATATCCCTCCTGTGATGTCATAAAAACCAGTAAACATTTTATTAATTTGTGGGACAGTGATGAAGCAGGACGTTTTTAGCAACTTTTCTGCATTTTCCTGAATCTTTTGCATTTTTTCCATCTTTTTATCTCTACAGCTCCACCCCATGTTATATTTCATCTTCTTGTGGTGCTGGTGTTGGATATTCTGGACCCGCTAACAGTTAATCTTCATTCCCAAGTTCACCGTTCAGTAAGTACTTCATCCTTTACTTTATTTAAAGGGGAACTGTAACTGTATTGAATCTCCCTGAATTGTTTTTAGCCATGTGACTACCTTATACTCATGTGACCAGCTTATCGCCATGTGACCATCTTATAGTCATGTGACCAGCTTATCGCCATGTGACCATCTTATAGCCATGTGACCAGCTTATAGCCATGTGACCATCTTATAGCCATGTAACCAGGTTATAGCCATGTGACCAGCTTATAGCCATGTGACCAGGTTATAGCCATGTGACCAGCTTATAGCCATGTGATTACCTTATAGTCATGTGACCAGGTTATAGCCATGTGACCA
>CM033470.1:348342357-348395286 GCA_019447015.1 Hymenochirus boettgeri
ACCAGCTTATAGCCATGTGACCAGGTTATAGCCATGTGACCAGCTTATAGCCATGTGATTAGCTTATAGTCATGTGACCAGTCTCTGCCTGCATTAATTGGCTCCCCATCCCAACTGTCAATTTTTACTAAATGTTTGTCCAGGTTCTTCCTGTTTCCCAGCATTAAGTATTAACTGATCATGTTTCTCCTCTGGGGCGGAGGGGTGAAGCAGAGATCAATTGATGTCCCACAACCAACTGGAAGCAGGATATGTGAACATTTACCCCAATATCATTTCTCACAGGTTACAGCAGGGTTGTCACAAGTCCCTATTTGGATGGGATTGTCCCGACTGCAGGTACAAAATCCTGAGTCCCCCAGTCAGGGCTTAAATCCTGTCTAACAGAGAAAACTGGCAGCCCCGCCCCCATGGTGGTACCCAGAGTTCCCTGTATAACTCAACTTGTGTCCTTGTACCTTTATATAGACACAGAACTCCTCAGTGACTTCGGTCAAGGTATTGTTGGTTGGTAGTCGGGGGGTTAGTTGTGTGCGTGTTTGGTGTTGTGTTGGGACTAGATGGACGTATGTCTTATACAACCTCCAATACTAACTTACTATGTAACTGTTATACAGACATTAATGGGTAGGGTATAAGTTGGCTTAGATGGACGTAGTTGTCTTTATACAACTCCAATGATCATGTACTATGAACTTATACAGACATTATGGTAGGGTATAAAGGTTTGGACTAGATGGAACGTATTGTTTCTTTTAACACCTCCAATACTATGGTTACTATGTAATGTTATACAGGACATAGGGTAGGGTTTAGGCGTTAAAGGTTGGACTAGATGGACGGAGTCTTTATAACAACCTCCATACTATGTTACATGTAAACTGTAATACAGACATTATGGGGGTAGGTTATAAAGTTGGACTAGATGGACGTATGTCTTTATACAACCTCCAATACTATGTTTACTATGTAACTGTTATACAGACCTATAGGTAGGGTATAAAGGTTGGACTAGATGGACATATGTCTTTAGACAACTCCAATGCTATGTTACTATGTAACTGTTAGACAGACATTATGGTAGGGTTATAAAGGTTGATAGATGGACGTATGTCTTATACAACCATCCCAATATATTGTGACTAGGTAATTGTTATACAGACATATGGTAGGGTATAAACGGTTGGACTAGATGGACATATGGCTTATACAACCTCCAATACTATGTTACTATGTAACTATTATACAGATTATGGGTAGGATTAAAAGTGGACTAGATAGACGTATGTCTTTAGACAACCTCCAATATTATGTTACTAGGTAAACTGTTATACAAGACATAAGGGTAGGGTATAAGTTTGGACTAGATGGACGTCGTCTTTAACAACCTCCAATACTTGTTACTATGTAAACTGGTATAAGACATTATGGGTAGGGTATAAAGGTTGGCATAGGACGGACGTATGTCTTTAACAATCTCCAATACTATGTTACTATGTAATGTTATACAGACATTAGGGTAGGGTATAAAGGTTGGACTAGATGGACAGTATGTCTTTACAACTCCAATATCTATGTTACTATGTAACGTTATACAGACCTTATGGGTAGGGTTATAAAGGTTGACTAGATGGACGTATGTCTTATAAAACCTCCAATACTACGTTCTAGATTAGATGGACTATATAATGAGATTATTGCCGGTAACCCTACCACAGGTGCCCTGTCAGACCAAAAACAAACATAAATGTAATCAATAAAATTTAATAGTATGCCTTAAAGGCTACATCTATGTATATGAGGTAATATATAAAAGTTAAGTGGCCAGCTCAAACTTACAAACATTATATTAAAATCACATTATAAATACAATCAGGGGGTCCGATATTTTGCCCCAACCAATCGATGTTAGCTTTTACAAATGGTAAAATAACATCTGATTGGTTAGGCAAAACTTAGCACCATTTTTAACGATAAGAACTTTAATCACATCTCCCCCTAAATATATCTTAATACAAAAATAATTATTCATTGATCAAATATAGTAGAGTTCATAAAGGCAAAGGAATAATAAATAAAGTTATGTCTAGTTTCAAATAAAAGGAAACTAATATGCGAAGGTTGGCAGGGGGATCTGCTTATTTATTAGGATCTTTGTTATGCGTTCATGTTTTGCCCTTTGTATAATCTTGCTTAAGAGCTATAATTTCAGCAGGGGGGCAGGGATGGTAACATCACTAGGCCTAAGGCGACTGACCAAATGTCCAATACGGTGGTATTTCTCCAGCCGTCACCAACGAATCAGACGAAAGGGCCAATCGGGACAGCGTTGTCGATAATCATAAGCCATCTGTATGGTTTTGTGACCAATTGTTGTGGCTACCCGTTGGATATTTTGGCCTGGCCGTCCAGTTTTTTTCCAATATGGTGAACGTAAGCTAGGCCGAAAATCTGCCGTGTGTGACTAGCCGAAAAAACCAGGTAGCCAATCAAATCCTTAAAACAGTCAAGGGGCCTAAAACAAGTAGCCCACCAAGAACGGGAACCATTACATGGGCATTATTAAAAAAGAATATTTTATAATAATGATTTTCACAGCTAGAATGCGGGAGAAACAATGGTCAGACTTTCAGTACAGCAATTTCATTGGTCTGGAAATCTATCTTCCTTCTGGGTTAAAGAGCGGAGCCATTTTGCGTCAGGAATCGTTTGGCTGTGACGCAGTAAATAACAGGATTGATTACGGGGGCCAGCAGGAGGTTTTAGATATCGGCCCCATTATACATGGGAAGGAGAGGGTTTGCATTGTTTGTTCTACCTGCTGCAGTACCGATAGGCCCAATAAGGGGAATATAAAACATTAACACAAGCCCACAATGGGGGCAATACAAGTCCTGAGGCTTTACACGAGCTCATTGGCTTTCATGCGTATGACAGCTCTAGAATCAGTCCATAAGAAATCAGGAAACATGGAGTCAATGCCTTCTCATCAGCACGGCCACAGAGGCCATATACGGCTATTAACTGTAGTGTCTGCACACGCCAGTAGTATTACGTCCTGGTGTTTGTAGACAGAAGGAAGGGATTTAGAACATGTGACTTACAAAAATGGAAAACCTTCTGGTAGAAATGGAATAGGGAAAAACCACACAAACCAGCCAGTTTTATACCAATCACAAGCCCCATTCTTGGGCTATCACAGAGTTGTAATATGGCTTCACATCTCAGTGGGTCACATATGAGCAACGAGACGGCCATCGCCCATAGGCTCCCCAGCACCCCAGACTCCATGGCTGCAAAAGCGTGTAGGGGAGAATCTGTGCAAGCAGGACTCACTGTAGATCTGGTTTGTAATTGAAGCAGAAGATGGCTGAGCATTGGGGTTAATGTGCGGTCAATGCACACCACCAACATCGGTCTCAAGGGAGAGTAAGGAGAGCAGAAGATACATGG
Source organism: Hymenochirus boettgeri (assembly GCA_019447015.1). Classification (NCBI taxonomy): domain Eukaryota; kingdom Metazoa; phylum Chordata; class Amphibia; order Anura; family Pipidae; genus Hymenochirus; species Hymenochirus boettgeri. Next base: position 348,345,811 of record CM033470.1, read on the forward strand.
GCTGATGGAGATTTCTATCAGATTAAGGATAATCAGAATCGGTGAAAATCCTTCAAGAAGGCAAGTGAAGTACAGGAGGGCACATTGGGCATGGAAAACCATTCCTGGTTATCTCCAAGATCTGGAATTCCCTGTCAGGAAGAATGTCCAGGATATGTGCCCGGTGCTGCCATGGCCTACGGGGGACCGTCTCTCACCTGGGGAATGAATCAGAAATGTTTCATCTTTTTCATAGAATATAATAAATCATTTAACCCAAAGACTTATTCGATAAAGTTCCACCTCTTTCAATGTTTAATAGTTCCAACACAAAAGTTAGTGGTTTCACTTTAATTCAGAGAAAGGTAAACAGTAATATCACGAGGAAGACAATCTCAGTATTAGAATTGGTGGACCAAATCAGGTATGGGGATTGGCAAGATGGCCAGAGACGGTACCAGAAGACCCCCATTACCCTGTATTGGAATGTCCACATGATCAGTATATCTTGTTAATTTGAGTTTGTCCCCTAATGAATTGGTAATTCATGGCGGCTGCCCTATGGTGACGGATGATGTAAAGGGGTGGACAGTCTGTGATCCAAAAAGAGGGTAAAAAAATGTCATTTTCACACATTACAAAAGTATTTACTGTTTAATTTAAAGGGATTAAATCTCCTCTAGGATTATACATTATGACATTATGAGATTCAAGGTAATTGACCAAGCGATCGGTGCAGTGACATTATTGCGGATGAAATAGAGACGTAGCTATTAAGATCCACTGGCCATTAATTCTGGATCATCTAACCCCACCCACTAATATACTCACCCGCACCTGGATATGTCCAAGCCTCCCAAGGGACAAAGCTAGGTGGCCCAGTACACCAGGAATCGTGATCAGTCATGGTTTCAATTCGGATTTGGAATGCAGGTTTTTGGAAATTGTGGGATATTAGAAATACGGAAAAATTCCAATTCCATTGGGTTTTCATGGGTATTTTCTGCATTAAGTTCTGAGGTCAGAAAGAAGAAACTCGCCAGTGTCATTCTTTCAAACAGGACAGAACGTTCAGATTGATGGGATGGTGGGGGTTATGGCAAAAGTGTAAACCAACCAGTAGACATGCATAAGGGTAGGCCACAGGTAATGGGCTGAAATCAGATACGGAAAGCACGCACAAAGTTGGCGATGCACTTGGGCAAAAGATCTAACTGAAAAAAAAGGTGTAAGAAAAATTCCAATCTCAAATAAGAAATACAGATTCAAAAATGGTAAAGACTACGTCCTGAAGAGGGCCATAGGGGCGTGGCTCGTGTTCGGAGATATGCTATCATAGCCGCAAATTACATTAAGGGCTGAGGCCAAAATGCGTGACGCATTTCACGTTACCATCTGTTTCGTGATAAGTTGGTATAGGAGTGCATGCGTGATATCGTTGCCTGCCAAAATGGAATGCAGAGCGTACATGGAACCACCCACAGATAACCGAACAGATTACAGGATATGATCCAGATGTTCTAACTATGGTGGTAACTGGCTCGCAGATTATACCGGAGGGGGCACTAAGGAGTATACTGCACGACCCATTAATTAATCAGTTCGTTTCTGTTAACACAGAATCCCACATATTACAGCCGCCAGACATTAAACACAGAATTCTGTGTGGGGCACCGGAACAGATTGTTCAGTAGAAAGTCACATATTATCTGGCCCCATTATAAATATAATGACATGAAAAGTTAGGATAGCCCCATATAACCTTGTTTCTGGAGGGAAGAAAGGAGAATTTTACTTCACCCAGAATATAGCAAGACAGGTCTGGGATATTCTCAATTTGATACAGGCACATTGGATTATCAGGGCTGGTCTATGGAGTTGGTAGCCAGCTCTCACTTATAACATATCCTGTCCTCGACTTACCGGTGCTGTGACAGACATAGAGATGACATTCTCTATACACATTGCAGGTGCTGGGCTATAGAATTCAGTAAACATACCCAGTCCTTTCTCACTCACCTCTACCAAGCCACAGGTGACGTGTATTTAACCACATGAATGGAACTGGTGTTTACAGAGTGCAGCCAGCCTATTGCACTTCCATGGGGCACAGTGACGGGATTACTATACCACTTGCATGTTGCGCACACAAACCCTAAATAGTGAGTCCAAATTCAAGCAGGGACCAGACAGAAGAAACTTATATAGAGGTTGAACTGTTCAGGGCCTGGTTTGTCTCTTGGGGTGTATGACTAATAAACCAGAGACGGAGCGGCCATTAGAGATGACTTTCTAAACTAGTCTAGAGAGAGAGGACCTTTAACTTTCCAAATTCCACACTTAACCATCGATATCCCCATTCAGATCATTTGGGAAAGTCAGTCTCAGTGCTGTGATTTTAAAACACTTAACGGTATGTATAATATAACACACATTCACATACAGGGGAACACACTAACATGTACAGGATAATACACCACATCAATACCAGGGGAACACACTAACATGTACAGTATACACACATTCACATACAGGGGAACACACAAATGTTTTAACAGGATTAAACCACACATTCACATACAGGGGAACACACTAAACATGTTACAGATATACACCATTCACATACAGGGGAAACACACTAACATGTACAGATAACACACATTCACATTCCAGGAGGAACACACTAACATGTACAGATATACACACATTACATACAGGGAAAACCACTAACATGTACAGATATTACACACATTTCACATACAGGGGAACACACTAAATGTACAGATATACACACATTCCACATACAGGGGGAACACACAAACAGGTACAGAATATACACACATTCCCATACAGGGGAAACACCACTAACATGTACATATATACAACATTCACTACAGGGGGAACCACACTTAACATGTACAGAGATACACACATTTCACATTACAGGGGAACACACTAACATGTACAGATATACACACATTCACACAGGGGAACACATAAACATGTCGATATACACCCAACATTCACATACAGGGGAAACACACTAACATGTACATATATACAACACATTCAAATACAGGAACACATAACATGTACAGATATACACACATCACATACAGGGAAACACACTCAACATGGACAGGCTATAACACACATTCACATACAGGGGAACACATAACATGTACAGATATACACACATGCACATACAGGGGGGGAACACACTAAACATGTACAGATTATACACACATTTCACATACAGGGGAAACACATGTACGATATACACAAGATTCACATACAGGGAAAACACACATGTACAAGATATACACCATTACATAAGGGGAAAGGGGAACACACTAACATGTACAGATTACACAACATTCACATACAGGGGAACACATAACATGTCAGATATACACACAATTCACAACAGGGGAACACAATAACATGTACAGATATTACACACATTTCATATACAGGGGAACACACTAACATGTACAGATATAACACACATTCACATACAGGGGAAACACACTGTACAGAATATACACACATTCACATACTAGGGGAACACAACTAAACAGTACAATTACACCACATTCACATACAGGGGAACACACTTAACACTGAAGATATTACACACATCAAACAGGAGGAACACATAACTGTACGATATACACATTCACATTAACAGGGGAACACCACTAACATGTACAGATATACACACATTCACATAAGGGGCACACACGAACATGTACAAGAATATAAAACATTCACATCAGGGGAACACACATGTACCAGATAAAACACATTCACATACAGGGGAACACACTAACATGTACAGATATACACACATTCACAAAGGGGAACACACTAACATGTACAGATATACACACATTCAACATACAGCGGGGAACACACTAACAGGTACCGATATACACACCATTCACATACAGGGGAACACACTGTCAGATATACCCAAATTACATCAGGGGAAACACACGAAACATGTACTGATATACACACAATTCACATACAGCGTGGACACACTAACATGTACAGATATACCACAAATTCACATACAGGGGAAACACACTAAAGTACAGATATTTACACACATTCACATACAGGGGAACACACAAGTACCGATATAACACAATTCACATACAGGGGAAACACACTAACAGGTACGTATACCACACAGTCACTACAGGGGAACACACTAACATGTAAAGATATACACAATCACATAAGGGGAACACAACTAACAGTACCAGATATACACACATTCACATACAGGAGAAAACACTAAATGTACAGATATAACACATCCATTACAGGGGACACCAAATGTACAGATATACACCATTCACATACAGGGGAACCAAAAGGTACAGATATACACACATTCACATACAGGGGAAACACACTAACAGGTACAATTACACCAAATTCACATACAGGGGAAAAACACACTTAACATGGAACAGATATACACACATTACATATACAGGGAACACACATTACAGATATACACAACATCCATACAGGGGGCACACACTAACGTCAGATATACACACCATCACATACAGGGAACACACTAACATGTACAGTATAACACACCATTCACATACAGGGGAACACACATGTACAGATATACACACATTCACATACAGGGGAACACACTAACATGTACAGTATACACACATTCAATACAGGGGAACAAACTAACATGTACAGATATACACACAACTATCACAACAGGGGAACACACTAACATGTACAGATATACACACATTCATATACAGGGGAACACACTAACATGTACAGATATACACACATTCACATACAGGGGAACACACATGTACAGATATACACACATTCACATACAGGGGGACACACTACATGTACAGTATACACACATTCACATACAGGGGAACACACAACATGTACAGATATTACACACATTCATATAAGGGAACACACTAAACAGTACAGCTATACACACATCACTACAGGGGACACACTAACATGTACAGATATACACACATTCACATACAGGAGGAACACACTAATGTACAGAGATACACACATTCACATTCAGGGGAACACAACAGGTCAGAGATTACAACATTCACATACAGGGGAACACACTAACATGTACAGATATACACCACATTCACATACAGGGAAACACTAAACATGGACAGATATACACACATCACATACAGGAAACACCACAACTGTACAGATATACACAAACATTCACATGACAGGGGAACACACAGTCAAGATATACACAATTCACATACAGGGGAAACACACTAACATTGACAGATATTACACACATCACATACAGGGGAAACACACTAAACATGTACAGATATACACCCATTCACATACAGGGGAACACCCCTAACATGTACAGTATACACACATTCACATACAGGGGAACACACTAACATGACAATATTACACACATTCACATACAGGGGAACACATAACATGTACAGATATAACCACATCTACACACAGGGACACTGTGGTTGGGAGTTGTTGGTATTTTTATTATTCTGGAAAATACTCAAATGGGAGAAACTGGTAACTGACTCGGTCTCCCACATACGGCATTAACACACTTCACAGAAACAGACATTTGGCCAGTATTTGATGTGAACCGAACTAGCCTATAATCCCACCATTAGATATATAAACTAAAATACATGGGTGATCCCACCTGGGCGCTATAACTAAAATGTAGAATAATTAGGCCAAACGCTTCCAATCCCCCATCCAATTAAGCTACCGTATTCCCATTCATAGGCTGAATGGCATGTAGAGGGCAATGGAGTAGTAGACAGAAAGAAATGGGTTGTAGCCAGTCTAAGTCGGTACACAAAACCAGATTTATCGGGCCAACTGACCATCAGCCGAAAATATGCAGTTGGTTGGCGCAAGCGACCGATCCCCCGGATTCAGATGAAAGGGCGATGGACATGTTGTATATTTGGATTTTGCGAACGCTTTGATACGGGCCACACAGGTGACTAATGAAAACTGAGGACTGTTTGGCTTTTGAATGAAAAACATTTGTTCATTGATAGAGAACTAGTTATTGGACCGCCAAACAGAGAGTGGTGGGTTTAATGCAGCTACATCTATTGTGGGCTAATTTGAGTTCAGCGGAAGTTCCTCAGGGTTCTGTCTGGGGCCGCTTCTGTTTAATTGTTTATAAATGACTAGAAGGGGGCCTTGAGAGCAAGGTCTCTGTGTTGCTGATGATACCAAACTATGCAGAGCCTTTGGAAACTTCCAATGATTAGCCCCAAGTGCGCAAGCAAGACATAGATAGATTATCAAAAGGGCAGCAGAATGGCAGATGTGAGATCAATGTTGGTTAAAAGTAAGGTGATGCATTTGGGATTTAATAAATCCCTGTGCCAACCTACACATAAATAACTATGTGTTAGTGCATTCTGAATGGAAAAAGATTTGGGGGTTCTGGTAGATAAAACAGGACTGAGCTTGTAGAAAAACAATGCCAGTGTAGAAACGGCTAGAGATAGGCAAGATATGTCTGTATAAAGAGGGGGCATGGATTTCAAGAGAGAAAATCTGATTCTACCTCTTACAAGGCATGGTAAGGCTCATTTGGAATATGCGGTTGCAGTTTTGGAAATCCCATATCAAAAAGGGACATCTTGGAAATGAAAGCAGTTCAGAGAAGGGCAAACTAAATTAATAAGGGGAAGGAGGGGCTTGACTATGCAGGCAGATTAGACAAGTAGGGCGTTTACATTGGAGAAGCAACGTATGCAGGAGGATATGATCCATTTATTACACATGTTATAATTGGCCAACAATAAACCTCGGCTGCATTGTTTCAAATCAGAGGACACGGGGACATCCTTTAAGACGGGAAAAAAATAAAGTTCATCTTCAGGTTAGGAAGGTTTCTTACAGTGAGAATTGGTGAAATGAACTATGGAACTGCTTCCAGCAGATTGTGGTGGTAATTTCAAGTTCATGAAATAGCTTAAAAAGGCTGGATAAGTTTCTTAAAACTAAAAAATATTGAGGAAATTACTGGTATTATTACATATCTGTAGATCTCCGTTGGTTACAGCGATACTATATAAATATTTGAGAAATACTGGTATTATACATTATACTGTGTTCTGGTTGTTGGTACAAGATACATATAATATTGAGACTTACTGGTATTAATACATATACTGTAGACTCTGGTTGGTACAGCGATACTAATAAATATTGAGAAAAATACTGGTATAAATTACATTATACTGAGATCTGGTTGGTTACAGCGAGATACTATCAGAATATGAGAATACTGGATGTTAAACATATACTGTACATCTGGTGGTACAGCGGATACTATATAATTTGAGAAATACTTGATAGTAATACATATACTGTAGTCGGTTGGTATGGGGATACCATTAATATGAGAATTAATGGTGATTAATACAGATACTGTAAGTTCTGGTTCGGTAAAGGGTACTAATAATATGAGATTACTGGTATTAATATAGATATACTGTAGTTCTGGTTGGTTACGGGATACTAATAATATTGAGAATTACTGGTATAATATATATACTGTAGTTCTGGTTTGTACAGGGATACATATATAATATTGAGAATTACTGGAATTTAAACATATACTGTAGTTCTGGTGGTTATGGGGGATACTAATATAATATTGAGAATTACGGTATTTATTAATACATATACTGTAGTTCTGTGGTACAGGGAACTATATAATATTGAGAATTATGGTATTTAATAATATATACTGTAGTTCTGGTTGGGAGTACAGGGATACTATAGAATATTGAGATTACTGGTATTAATATATAATCCTGTAGGTGGTTGGTACAGGGATTATATATAATATTGAGAATTAGCTGGTTATTAAATATATACTGTAGTTGATATGGTTTGGTACAGGGATCTATATATATGTGAGAATTACTGGAATAAACATATACTGGGTCTGGTTGCTATGGGGATACTATTATATTGAGAATTACTGGTATTAATATATGATATATGTAGTTCGGGTGGTACGGGGATACTATATAATATTGAGAATTACTGGTATTAATATATTATACTGGAGTTCTGGTTGAAACAAGGGAGACTTTCCATTGCAATGTTGGAGTCAGGAAGGAATTTCCCCCTTTTAGCGTTTTTTTTTCTCCTTTTCTGGATCAATGTTAGGTAAAAGGAGGGTGAAAGTTTGAGACATATGTCTTTAATTCAACCTCAATCTATGTTAATATGTTGGTACACCATGGACGATGGTGGTTTCCTTATGGGACCGTACTATCGTTTCGGTATAAACTAAAGGCCGTAGATACTGTGGCCACTACACAGCAGGGATGGTCTCGGGCGACGTAAGGCGAATGGTTGGTCTAGACAATTATCTTCTCCCTTGTTTTGGTACCCCTGCCTACAAACATTGTGCTCCAGTAGTTATTCCCAAGGGCAGTTCTGTTACTATGGAAATAGATACGAGTGGTAGAAGGACAGGATTGGCCAGAACAACAGGTTGTACCGTTCTGTCTAGACCCAAAGATTTGTTCTTTCATTTGATTTACTGCATATTTGATTGATAAGGCTTATCTTTATTGGTGTGTTAAATTCAGTAATTGTTGGATAATAAGGGCAGCTATACCTGTAGGGGCGAGTCCAGCAGGTAATTCAGTCTAACCCCTTATTGTGATGTTAGGTAACTACAGTCAGGTGGGTCTAATACAGATAAAGGACAAGAGCAGGTAAGGTTGTACCTATTTTTTGACTTAAAGCCCGCTAATGGCTGGTGCTATCCACCCCAGTCCGTGTAAAACATCTTATACAATGGAAATAGTGCATCCATGTAATTATTATTATTATTATTGTGTATTTATATAGCGCCAACATCTTCCTGCGCTTTACATTCTGTATACATTCAATAAGGCCCTTGCCCCGAAGAGCTTGACACTCAAGCATATTATTGGAAACTACAACCTATCAGTATGTCTTTATATTGGGGGGAAAACCGGAGAGTGCCAGAGGAAACCCACAACAGCACGGGGAGAACATACAAACTCCTTGCAGATATGTCCAAGGGCTTGGAAATCGAACTCAGGACTTCAGTGCTGCTTGCTGCCCAAGGTCGCAGTGGTACTTTGACGAGCGTTTTAAAGGCGCAGTTATTGACTACTTGTGACACCGCCCCTTAAAACAGGGACCATAAACTCCACTGAGCACCAACGACCACCACTGTTATATATATTTAATACACAATCATATAATAGATTCATAATGATGACCTCGTCGTAGGAAATTAAAAGGATTTAGATTTTAGATTTGGCTCTGGAAGTATTTCTGTCTGGGTTAATAAGGAGGACAGGAGGATTAGTAATACAAAATTCCAAACCAAAAAGTTCCATAGTACAGAAAAAGAACAAAATAATAAATAAATAAAAATAAACAAAGCATCTGCTAAAAAACGGGCACTGCCAAACAGATTGGTAGTTGATTAACTGGTACAATGTTGGGGGCTAAACTATGAAATGTTCAGTAAGGTTTACCCACCTGGAATCCTGTTATTAATACTGTATACATGTGGACTATTGATGACCTAGTTCCAGTTAATATTCCTATCGCTTGGCAAAGGGATCTCTGTTATTAAAGGGACCTTGCCCATGGGGGTTTGTGTGTTAGGTGTTGGGGTATTTGGGGTACGCTGTTTGAGATTGGGACAAAATAGAGGTGTGGCATTAAACGAACCATCTGACTTTGTATGACCTTGATGACATATCCCTGTTTGGGCCCCTAAAGGGGGATTTCCAAATTCATATGATCATTGGACCTTGTATGAGATATCCCATTTTGGGCCCCTTAAAGTTTTTTTTTTCCCAATATCATATGATCCTTGGACCTTTGTAGAAATATCCATGTTTGGGCCCTTAAAGTTTTTTTTCCCCAATATGCATATGATCATTGGACCTTGTATGAGAATCCATGTTTGGCCCCGTAAAGTTGTTTTTTTCCCAATATCCATATGATCATTGGACCTTGTATGAGATATCCCATGTTTGGGCCCTTATAAAGTTTTTTTTTCCAATATCATCTGATCATTGGACCTTGTATGAGATATCCCATGTTTGGGCACACTAAAGGGGATCATATTGATCATTGGACCTGTATGAGATATCCCATGTTTGGGCCCCTAAAGGTTTTTTTTTCCCCAATATCATATGATCATGGACCTTGGATGGAGATATCCCATGTTTGGGCCCCTTAAAGTTTTTTTCCAAGTATATATGATAATGGGACCTTTATGAGATATACCATGTTTGGCCCCTTAAAGTTTTTTTTTCCCAATATCATATGACATTGGACCTTGTTATGAGATATCCCATGTTGGGCCCCTTAAAGTTTTTTTTTTCCCCAATATCATATGATCATTGGACGGTATGAGATATCCCTGTTGGGCCATTAAAGGGGATAATATGATCTTGACCTTGTTGAGACTATCCCATATGTTTGGGCTCCCTTATTAAGGTTTTTTTTTTTTTTTTTCACTATCATATTATCATTGGACCTTTGAGTAATAGAATACCTTGAATTTAATAATCCAAAACTCTGTGAGCTCCGGCTGACATGAACCCCCCCCCTTATAAGGACAGGGCCTGCCTAGCTTTCGCTGGACCGGCTCATAATATGTATAAGTATAGGGTTAGTCTATAAAGGTGATATGCCCACTATGCTCCCCTAGTGGTCTCAAATCAGTGCCTATCTGGGCCACGTAGGGGAATTAAATAAAAGACATTTGTATCCATTATTATTGAGTATGATTATTGTGGATTTATGAGAGCGCCCAACATTCTTCCGTGGCGCTTTACAGTGGCATTAATATACACGGGGAAAAACACATGTTACATACTAAGGGTAGTGCAAGTATACAAATGCAATAATATAAGGAGATGGTCCAGCATCATTCAGTGTGGTAAGTTACAGCATTACTGTGGTACAATGAGGATGGAGGGCCCGGCCCAAAAAGAGCTTACAGTCTAGAGGAGATGGGATGAAAATAAGGGAAGCAGATCAGCATCTGTAAACTAAGTTGTTCCGGTGGATTATAACTAGTCTGTCTGTGATGGGTCAGTAAGATGGGTTAGAAGTGTCCAGGTCCAGATGTAACCTTACAGTCTAGAGGGAGATGGGGATGAGACATAAGGTGACAGATCAGTATCTGAACTTAATTGTCAGTGATGATAACTAGTCGGTCTGTGAGGGTCAGTAAGAGGGGGTAGATAGAAGTGTCAGGTCCAGATTGTAACCTACAGTCTAGAGGAGAGGGGATGAAACATAAGGTGAAGCAGATCAGAAATCTGTAAACTAAGTGGTCAGTGGCTTATAACTAGTCGCTGTGATGGGTCCAGTAAGAGGGGTAGAAGTGTCGGTCCAGAGTGTAACCTTACAGTCTAGAGAGCTGGGGATGAGACATAAGGTTGAAGAGATCAGTAGCTGTAACTAAGTTGTCAGTCCGGATTTTAACTAGTCGTCTGTTGATGGGTCAGTAAGAGGGTAGAAGTGTCCAGGTCCAGATCAACCTTACAGTCTAGAGGAGATGAGGATGAGAATAAGGTGAAAGAGATCAGAATCTGTAACTAGTGGTCAGTGGATATAACTAGTCGGGCTGTGATGGGTTCAGTAAGAGGGGTAGACGGGTCCAGGTCAGATTGAACCATACGTCTAGCAGGAGATGGAGATGGGGGATGAGACAATAAGTGAGCAGATCAGGGCTGTAACGAAAGTTGTCAGTGGATCTATAACTAGTCGGTCTGTGTGAGGGTCAGTAGAGGGGTAGAAGGTTCCAGGTCCGATGTAACCTTACAGTCTAGAGGAGATGGGATGAGACATAAAGGGTGACAGATCAGTATCTGTAATAAGTTGTCAGTGGATTATAAACTAGTCGTCGTGAGGGTCAGTAAGAGGGGGTAGAAGTGCCAGGTCCAGATTGTAACCTTACAGTCTAGAGGAGATGGGGATGAGACATAAGGTGAAGCAGATCAGAATCTGAACTAAGGTCAGTGGATTATACTAGGCGGTCTGTGAGGGTCAGTAAGAGGGGTAGAAGTGTCAGGTCCAGATTTGTAACCTTTACCAGTCTAGAGGAGGGGGATGAGACATAAGGTTTTGAAGCAGATCAGAAGCTGTAACAAGTTGTCAGTGGGATTATAACTATCTCGGTCGGTACCCGTGCACCGCACTGCCGGCCCTCTTGCCCCCGCCCCTCGCCCTCTTCCCAGTACCCCCTAGTGGTATCCGACCCCCTCTCGTGATGTCCCGTATCCAACCTGTCTCCCCTACCCCTACTCCATCCCCCCACCCTCTCCTCCCCCTCCACCACTCCCCGCCGCGCACCCCGCCCCGCCCTGTCACCCAGCACTGCGCCCTCCTCCCGCTCCTCAACCTCTCACCGTCGTCCCCACGCTGTCCTTCCGCCCCCATTACACCCACTCTCCCTCTCCCCTTTCCCTCTCCTCCCTCCTGCCCCTCCTCCCACCACGCTGCCCCCCTGCCCTTGCCGCGCCGCGTTCCCTCCCACCTCCTGCTGTCCGCCCTCCCCCCTCCACCCCTCCCTCCCCCCCCCCACCTCCTGCCTCCTTCTTCACCTGGTGCCTAGCCCCCCTGTGCTCTCCCCACTCTGCCCGCACCCACTCTCCCCGCCCTCTCGCTGGTTTCTGTTCCTCTCGCTCCCCTCCCCCCGCCACCCCTGTTTCCCCTTCGACCCCTTACCCTCTACCTATCCCCCCCAGCCGCACCCGACCTTCATTTGTGCCAGCCGGTGTGCCCTTCTCCCCGCTCCTCCCCCTCCCCTCCGCACCATCATGTCACACCCGCACCCTGTTGATGGGTCAGTAAGAGGGGTAGAAGTGGTACAAGGTCCAGATTGTAACCTTACAGTTAGAGGAGATGGGGATGAGACATAAGGTGACGAGATCAGTATCTGTAATAGTTGTCAGGGATTAAACAGCGGTCGTGTGGGGTCAGTAAGAGGGGTAGGATAGAAGTGTCCAGGTCCAGAATTGCAACTTAAGTCTTAGAGGAAGATGGGGATGAGGAAAAAAAAAACATAAGGTGAAGCAGTCAGACTGCTGTAAACTAAGTTGTCAGTGGATTATAACTAGTCGGTCTGTGATGATGGGTCAGTAAGAGGGGTAGGAAGTGTCAGGTCCAGATGTATAACCTTACAGTCTAGAGGAGATGTGGATGAGGACATAAGGTGAAAGAGATCAGGAATCTTGTAACTAAGTTGTCAGTGGATTATAACTAGTCGGTCTGTGAGGGTTCAGTAAGAGGGGTTGGGTTAGAAGTGTCCCCAGGTCCAGATTTGTGTAACCCTTACGTCTAGAGGAGATGGGGGATGAGACATAAGGTTACAGATCAGTCTCTGTAAACAAGTGTCAGTGGATATATAAACTAGCGGTCTGTGGATGGTCAGTGAGAGGGGTTAGAAGTGTCCAGGTCAGATTGTAACCTTACAGTTAAAGGAGATGGGATGAGACCTGTAGGTGGACAGATCAGACTGTAACTAAGTTGTAAGTGGATTATAAACTAGTCGGTCTGTGATGGGGTCAGTTAAGAGGGTGGTTAGAAGTGTCCAGGTCAAGATTGTAACCTTACAGTCTTAGAGGAGATGGGGTGAGACATAAGGTGACAGATCAGTATCTGTAACGAAGTTATCAGTGGATTATAACATAGTCAGTCTGGATGGATCAAGTAAGAGGGGTAGAATGTCAGGTCAGATTGAACCTTACAGTCTAGAGGAGATGGGGATGAGACATAAGGTGGACAGATCAGTATCTGTAACTAAGTTGTCAGTAGATTATATACTAGTCGGTCTGTGATGGTTCAGTCAGAGGGTAGAAGGTCCAGGTCCAGATGATAACCTTACCGTCTAGAGGAAGATGGGGAGGAGACATTAAGGTGACAGATAAGATCTGTAACGTAAGTTGCAGAGATTAGTAACTAGTCGGTCTGTGTGATGGTTCAGTAGAGGGGTTAGAAGTGTCAAGGTCCGATTGAACCTTACAGTCTAGGGAGATGGGATGAGACAAAGGTGACAGACAGTATACTTAACTAAGTTGTCAGTCAGATTATAACTAGTCGTCGGTGATGTTTCAGTGAGATGGGGTTTAGAAGTGTCCAGGTCCAGATTGTAAACCTTACAGTTCTAGAGGGAGATGGGGATGAGGAACATAATGGGACAGATCAGTATCTGTAACTAAGTTGTCAGTTAGATTATAAACTAGTCGTCTGTGATGGCGTCAGATAGAGGGGTAGAAGTGTCAGGTCCAGTTTAACCTACAGTCTAGAGGAGATGTGGATTGAGGACTAAGGTGACAGTCAGTCTTTAACTAAGGTGTCGTGGATTATAACTAGTCGTCTGGTGAGGGTCAGTAAGGAAGGGTAAAAGTGTCAGGTCCAGATTGTAACCTTACAGTCTAGAGGAGATGGGGATGAGACATAAGGGACGATCAGTATCTGTAAAATAAGTTGTCAGTGATATATAACTAGTCGGTTGTTGAGGGGTCGTAAGAGGGGTGGTAGAAGTGTCCAGGCCCAGATGTAAAACCTTACAGTCTGAGGAGATGGGGATGAGATAGAAGGTGTACAGATCAGTTAGCTGTAACTAAGTTGTACAGTGGATTATAACTAGTCGGGTCTGTGATGGGTCAGTAAGAGGGGTAGAAGTGTTCCGGTCAGAATTGTAACCTTACAGTCTAGAGGAGATGGGGAGATGAGAATAAGGTGACAGATTCAGTATCGGTAACTAGTTGTCAGTGGATTATAACTAGTCGGTCTTGATGGTCAGTAAGAGGGGTAGAAGGTCCAGGCCCAGATTGTAACTTACAGTCTAGAGGGAGATGGGATGAGAGATAAGGTTGACCGATCAGTAGCTGTAAACTAAGTTGTCAGTGGATTATAATTAGTCGGCCTTGTGATGGGTCAGTAAGGGGGTTGTAGAGGGTAGAAGTGTCCAGGTTCCAGATTGTAACCTACAGTCTAGAAGGAGATGGGATTGAGACATAAGGTGACAGATAGTATCTGTAACTAAGTTGTCAGGGGATTTATAAACTAGTCAGTCTGTGATGGGTAAGTAAGAGGGGTAAGAAGTGTCCAGGGCCAGATTGTAAACCTTACGTCTGAGAGGGATGGGGATAGAGGACATAAGGTGACAGACAGTATCTGCTAACTAAGTTGTCAGTACAAACAGCCTATGACAACAAAGGTGAATTCAATCCCTGCCTCTGGTCCTCCCTCTCCATACTCTCTAGCTCTCCTGACCTCACCCTCTACCTTTTAGGCCCAGGTAGGTCATCCTCGGATAAGACACCATCGGGAGAAGATTGATAAATTAAAAAGGTCTTATCGTTAAAATGGGCTAATTTTGCCCCAACCAACAGTAACTTATGTACATTTGAAAGCTAACATTGATTGGTTAGGGTAAAAATTAGCACCCACTTTAAACTATAGAAACTTTTATTGAATAACCCCCATATTATGGCGTTATCACTGTAAAACTTTCGTTTCAGCCCTTTTTGCCTTTTTATTTATTTTTCATTTGGCTTGGTTTTTTTCTCCTTGACAGAGGTGCTTTCCCTTGCGATTCCCTGGGTGAGATGTTTCTATATTGGGTAGGAACCTCCTGGGGACTGCCCTTCCTACTTGTTACCCTCAACCAGGGGGGACCAAGGCCCTTTGTACATTCTGCATCCAAGTCAGGGGGGACTGTGGTTTAATACATTTGTGCCCAAGGCTTCTGGGCACTTACGGTGCATTTTGGCAACCAAACCTACCACCCAAGTACACCTGACTTTGTTGCAGTCAGCTGCCGTGTGCCCCCAACACCCCACACATGCACACCTGAACCACTGACACCTCTAGCCCAGGTGTAGCTGACCCATTATAACATTTCCGGGTTGACCAAATAATAACCTAGGACCCTTTCCTACCCAATAAAAAAAAGAATTGGGAAAGGTTCTGGAACATTAATCAAGATGTTTAACTCTGACCTTTGCAGTCCAGCCACCCGTCCAGATTCCGAACTTGTCCATAGATTTGTCACAGAGGGGCACACTACAGTGCACGTCTCCTGTAACCACACATAGATGTCTTCCGGTTGTTGGGATGGCTTCATTCTTTCAGGACCAAAAGTGCACAGTCCTTGGGGTCTCTGGACGAGTGGACCGGAATGGACCCGGAATAGAATCCCAGGGAGGATGAGACCTTTTATTTTTCATAAATTCTCAAATCTCAAAAGTCCCGGCAGTTTGAAATTCATAGAACTCCGTTGGTGATTGTGTGACCACGCCAAGGATCTTACTAGGTGGGAAATTACAACATTCAACAACAGGTCCCGACAATATAGTCCCTCCCCGGGGCTTCTCTGCCCTCCCCCGTCCAATCACGTTAACACATTCTCCTTTTAAACACTTCCCCAGACCCTGGGTCGTATAAACCTGCAAAAAGCCTCCGTTTCTCCCAGAACCGCCACCGACACATTATTCAAAACAATAGGCCGGGGGGGACTGGCCTGAGACTTTCAGTTCCTCCACCGTTCCACCACAGGTGCCACCACCACGCACTCTCATCCCTAGTGTTACCGCTTCTCCTACAATCGGAGCCATGCACTCCTCACCTGTCCACACTCACTCAACTCCCCCGGGACACCCCCTCAATCACACCCCCACTCACACCGGCCTGGAACGGGAAATTGCTTGTACAGGGTTGTCTGATAAAGAGGGGAACTCTCCTCGGAGTCAATATTGGGGGTTCTCTGTCCCTCGGGCTGTTTGGGTCTAAGTCATCAGAGCTGGAAAATGCATTTGCTGCCTTTGATTTGTGGCTTTTCTCTTGCTCTGGGATGGTCGAGTTTCTTTTCACCGTCACTCTCTGAGGTCATCATGCACTGGATGTCACCCGCCGCGCGGGGTTCGTACGGTACATGCCCCTTTTAATTATCCTGGATTCTGCGGAACCTCTCCGTATTCTCGTTAAACCTCCCTCCAGGGGCCCAGTCTTTATGAGCCACTCGATCTCATCTTCTATAGTTTTGCTCGTGTTTATGGTCGATGATCGGAGCGCGCTGGATGGCTTTCGGTCTTCTCCTTTCCCTTTTAAACAGAGCCATGTCTTCATCGCTTGGTTCCCTCGTCCACCACCACTGCGCTTGGTATAAAGGGAACCCAGGCGCTGTAACCAGCCGCAATCCTGTCTGCGTTAGGCATGCGGACTGACATGAGGTTTTACTTCCCCTTGAAAATGTCCCCTGTAATCCGTAACATTGCGTGCATTCTCCTCCAGGTATCCATTACAAGTCATTAAAGGGATTCTGTCTGGCTTTCATGCCTTTAACCTTTCCCCGTTTTTTTTTTTTTTGGGGATGTTGCTGTGCGATCCTTAACACAACGGATCCTTAAGAGTAGGCCGCAAGCATGGGACTCAATCCACCAGGGTCCAGAACCTACAGGGCCCCTCTGCAGCCCTTTTTAAGGGGTTTTCTGCCCCCCCTCCACATGCTGCCCGGGCATCTTAACGTTGGCTCTGGGGGGTCCCGGGTCCATTTCCTTCCCTCTGTTACAGGGTTTTGACCAGGAGCCTTCGGTTCCTTCCTCCACTGCCGTGAGGGCAACGACGGCCCGTCTGTGCTGGACGAGAACCGACCGGGGGCCACATGGATTACTTCAGAGGCAGAAGAAACCACTTATCAATCCTCTCCCACCTGCAGCTCTTACCTCGGGTTTGGCAAACCAGCTTCCCCTGGCACTGCATGTTAGGCCCAGAAGCCTGGGGCGGAGTTCTGCTGTCCCTTTCCAGGCAACTGAGCTGGGCTAACTAGCTATGGGGAAAAACTCCCCACAAAAATACAAAATAACAAAAAAAAAACCTGTCTGTTACTTCAACAAAACAGAAATAAACCGAAATAAACGAAATTAAACCAAAATAAACGTACCGATGGTGCAGAAGAAGGACAGAAGAAAGAACCAACAAAATCCCACGAGGAGACAGAGAGAGAAACACAAAAAGTGGTATCCAGAGTTCCTGATAACTCAACTGTGTCCTTGTACCTTGATATGGACACAGAACTCCTCAGGACTTCTAAATTATTTCCTTATAATTTACAGTAGGGGGGATACAGTATCCCTTATAATACATGAGTGGTTACCCAGAGTTCCCTGTATAACTTCAGTCTGTGTCCTGTACTTATATAGCCCCACAGAACTCCCTCAGTGACTTATAATTATCCATTATTAATGTACAGTAGGGAGACATGATCCCTTATAATTAATGAGTGTACCCAGAGTTCCCGGTTATAACTCAACGGGAGTCTTGTCCTTATATAGACACAGAAACTCCTCAGTGACTTCTAATATCTTTATAATTTACAGTTGGGGATACAGTATCCCTTATAATACATGTGGGTACCCAGAGTTCCCTGTATAACTCAAGTCTGTTCCTTGTACTTTATATAGACACAGGAACTTCCTCAGTGCATTATAATATCCTTATAATACAGTAGGGGATACATTTATCCCTTATAATACATGAGTGGTACCCAGAGTTCCTGTATAAACTCAACTGTGTCTTGACATTTATATAGACACAGAAATCATCAGTGGGACTTCTAATATCTTTATAATTTACAGTAGGGGATACATTATCCCTATAATACATGAGTTTTACCCAGATTCCATGTATAATCAGCTGTGTCCGGGGTGTACCTGTATTATGGGACACGAACTCCTCAGTGACTTCTAATATCCTATAATTTACAGTAGGGGAACATATCCCTTATAATACAGGAGTTGGTACCCGAGTTCCCGATCAACTCAGTCTGCCTTGTTACCTTATTATAGACACAGAACTCCGTCAGTATGAGTCTATATCCTTATACTTACATAGGGAACGACATTATCCCTTAATAATACATGAGTGGTACCCAGAGGTCCCTGTATAATCAACTTGTGTCCTTGTACCTTTTTATATAGATACAGAATCATCAGTGACTTCTAATAATCCTTTATAATTTAAAGTAGGGGATTACATTTCCCGATTAATACATGAGTGGTACCCAGAGTCCCTGTATTAACTCAGTCTGGGTCATTGTACCTTTATATAGAACAGAATCCTCAGTGACTTCTAAATCCTTATAATTACAGTAAGGGGATACATTATCCCTTATAATACATGAGTGGGTACCCGGTTGCCTGGATAACTCAACTTGTGTCCCTTGTACATTTATATAGAAACCGAAACTGCCTCATGACTTCTAATATCTTTATAATTTACAGTGGGGATACAATTATCCTTATAATCATGAGATGGTACCCAGAGTCCCTGGCATAACTAAGGCTGTGTCCTTTGTACCTTTATATGGACACAGAACTCCTGCAGGGACTTCAATTATCCTTATAATTTA
The DNA here is from genome assembly GCA_019447015.1 of Hymenochirus boettgeri. Taxonomy (NCBI): domain Eukaryota; kingdom Metazoa; phylum Chordata; class Amphibia; order Anura; family Pipidae; genus Hymenochirus; species Hymenochirus boettgeri. Next base: position 348,365,291 of record CM033470.1, read on the forward strand.
CAGGTAGGGGATACATATCCCTTATAATACAGAGTGGGTAACCCAGGGTTCCTGTATAACTCAGTCTGTCCTTGTAACTTATATAGACACCAGAACTCCTCAGTGACTTCTAAACCTGAAATTACAGTAGGGGGATACTTATCCCTTATAATACACGAGTTGGTACCCAGAGTTCCCTGTATAACTCAACTTGTGTCCTTGTTACCTTTATATAGAAACAGAACTCCTCAGTGACTTCTTAATATCTTTATAATTTACAGTATTTGGGGATACATTATCCCTTCATAAGACATAGTGGTACCAGAGTCCCTGTTATAACTCAGTCTGTGTCCTTGTAACTTTATATAGACACAGAAAACTCCCTCAGTGAATTCGAATATCTTTATAATTTCAGTAGGGGGATACATATCCTTATAATACATGAGTGGTACCAGAGTTCCCTGTATAACTCAGTCCTGTTCCTTGTACCGTTATATAGACACAAACTCCTCAGTGACTTCTAATATCCTAATATTTAAAGTAGGGGATAATATCCCTTATACTACCATAAGTGGTACCCATGAGTTCCCTGTATAACTCAGTCTGTGGTCCTTGTTCCTTATATAGACCCACAGAACTACTCAGTGACTTCTATTATCCTATAATGGACAGTAGGGGATAACATATCCCTTATTAACAGAGTGTGTACCCAGAGTCCTGTATAAACTCAACTGTGTTCATTGTGTACCTTTATATAGACACAGAATCCTCAGGTGACTTCGAATATATGTATAATTTACGTGGGGATACATTATCCTTTATAATAGCATGAGTGGTACCCAGAGTCCCGGTATAACTCAGTCTGTGTCCTTGTACCTTTATATAGACACAGAACTGTGCAGTGACTTCTAATATCCGTATAATTTACAGTAGGGGAACATTATCCCTTATAATCATGAGTGGTACCCCAGAGTTCCCTGTATAACTCAGTCTGTGTCATTTTGACCTTTATATAGACCGAACTCCTCAAGTGGACTTCTAATATCATGATCATTTAAAGTAGGGGATCATTATCCCTTATAATACATGGAGTGGTACCCAGAGTTCCCTGGGTATAACTCAGTCGTGTCCTTGACCTTATTATAGACACAGGACCCCTCAGTGACCTTCTATATCCTTATAATTTACGGTAGGAATTACATTATCCCTTATATACATGAGTGGTACCCAGGTTCCCTGTCTAACATCAACTGTGTCATTGTACTTTATATGGACACAGAACTTCCTCAGTGACTTCTAATATCCTTTAATTTACAGTAGGGGATACATTATCCCTTATAAATAACATGGGTGGGGTACCCAGGCTTCCTGTCCTGTATAACTCAACTTGGGTCCTTGTACCCTTTATTTATATGGACCACAGAACTCATCAGGACTTCGAATAAACTTATAATTTACAGTAGGGGATACATTATCCGTTATAAAACATGAGTTGGTACCCGAGTTCCCTGTTATAACTCAGTCTGTAGTCCTTGTACCCTTTATATGGACACAGAAACTCCTCAGTGACTTATACATAGCCTTAGAATTTTACAGTAGGGGATACATTATCCAGTATAATACAGCGGTGTGGGTACCCAGCGTTCCCTGTCCTGTATAACCAACTTGTGTCCTTGTACCTTTATTAGACACAGAAACTGTCTCAGTGACTTCTCATATCTTTATAATTGACAGTAGGGGATACATATCCCTATAATTACATGAGTGGTACCCAGAGGTCCCTGTATAACTCAACTTGTGTCCTTGTCTTTATATGGACACAAAATTCCTCAGTGACTTTAATATCCTTATAATGTACAGTAGGGGGATACATTATCCCTGTATAATACATGAGTGGTACCCAGAGTTCCCGGTTATAACTCAGTCTCGGTCCTTGTACCCTTATATGGACACAGACTCTCAGGATTCTAATAGCCTTATTAATGTACAGTAGGTGATACATTATCCGTATAATACATGGTGGTACCCAGGTTCCCTGTCTAACCAGTCTGTGTCCTTGTACCTTTATATGGAAACAGAACGCCTCAGTGACTTCTAATATCCTATTAATTTACAGTAGGGGTACATGATCTCCTTATAATAAGAGTGTACCAGAGTTCCCTGTATAAACTCGTCTGTGTGTCTTTGACCCTTATAGGACACAGAACTCCTCAGTGACTTCTATATCCTTATAATTTACAGAGTAGGGGATACAGTATCCCTTATAATACATGGGGTACCCAGAGTCCCTCGTATAACTCACTTGTGCCTTGTACCTTTATATAGCACGGAACTCCTCAGTGATCTCTAATATCCTTATAATTTACAGTAGGGAATACATGACCCTTATATACATGATGGTACCCGAGTTCCTGATATAACTCAGTGTACTGTACCGTTATATAGAACAGAAAACTCCTCAGGGGATTCTAATATCTTATGATTTACAGTAGGGGATACATTATCCTCTATAATCATGAGTGGTCCCAGAGTCCCTGTATAACTCAGTTATGGTCCTTGTACCTTTATATGGAACACGACGCCTCAGTGGACTTCTAATATCTTATAAATTCACAGTGGGGATACATTTGTATCCCTTATAATACATGATGTGGGAGTGGTACCCAGAGGTTCCCGGTAAACTGATTCTTCTTTACCTTTATATAGACACAGAACTCCTTCAGTGACTTCTAAATCATTATAATTTACAGTAGGGGCTAACATTATCACTTATACTACATGAGTGGGTACCAAGAGTTCCCTGTATACTCAACTGTGTCCTGGTAACTTTATATAGACACCAAGAAACTCTCAGTGAACTTCTAATATCCTTCTAAATTTACAGTAGGGGATACATTATCCCGTATAATACATGAGTGGTCCCAAGTTCCCTGTATAACTCAGTCTGTGTCCTTGTTACCTTTATATGGACACCAGAACTCCTCATGTGACTTCTAATATCCTTATTAATTTACAGTAGGGGATACCATTATCCCTTTATAATACATGACGTGGGGTACCCAGAGTACCTGTAAACTCAGGTCTGTCCTGTGACCTTATATAGACACAGAAACTCCTCAGTGACTTCTAATATCCTTATAAGTTACAGTAGCGGGATTACATTATCCCCTTAATGACATGATGTACCCAGAGTTCCCTGATAAATCAGTCTGGTCCTTGTACTTTATATAGACACAGAACTCCTCAGTGACTTCTAATATCTTTATAATTTACAGTAGGGGATACATTATCCCTTAGAATAAGGATGGTACCAGAGTTTCCCTGTATTAAACTCAGTGTGTCCTTGTACCTTTATATAGACACAGAACTCCTCAGGGACTTCTAATATCCTTATTAATTTACAGTAGGGATACCTTTCCCTTTATAATACATGAGTGTACCCAGAGTCCCTGGTTGTTATACTAACTTGGTCCGTGTACATTATATAGACACGAACTCCTCCGTGACTTCTAATATCTTATAATTTACAGTAGGGATAATTACCCTATATTAAGTCTTAGTGGTACCCAGAGTTCCCTGTATAACTCAACTTGGGCCTTTACCTGTATATAGGACACAGAAACTTCCTCAGTGAGCTCTAAATACTTATAATTTACAGTAGGGAATACATCTCCCTTTAAGACATGAGTGGTACCCAGAGTTCCCTGTATAACTCAGTTGTCCTTTGCTACTTTATATAGACACAGGAACTCTCAGGACTTCTAATATCCTTTGATTTACAGTAGGGGTACATATCCATTATAATTAACATGAGTGGTACCGCAGTTCCCTGTATAAACTCAGTCTGGTCCTTGTACCTTTATAATGGACACATAACTCCTCAGTGACTCTAATATCCTTATAAGTTACAGTAGGGGATACATTATCCCTTATAATACATTGAGTAGGTACCCAGAGTTCCCTGGATAACTCAACTGGTAATTGGACCTTTCTATAGACACCGAACTCCCAGTGACTTTAATTATCCTTAATAAGTTACAGTAGGATACATTATCAATGTAAAACAATGAGTGGTACCCAGAGGTCCTGTATTAACTCAGTCTGTGTCCTTGCTTGTACCTTTTATAGACACCAGAATCCTCGTGGCTTCGATATCCTTATAATTTTACAGTAGGGGATACATTATCCATTATAATAATGAGTGGTACCCAGAGTTCCCTGATATAACTCAACTTGTTGTCCTTGTACCTTTTATATAGGGGGACACAGAATCCTAGTGACTTCTAATACTTATAATTTACAGTAGGGGATACATTATCCCTAGAATACATGGATTGGTACCCAGAGTTCCCTGTATAACTCAAGTCTGTGATCCGTGTACCTTTATATAGGACACAGAACTCCTCAGTGACTCTAAATTCTCTTATAATTACAGTTGGGGATACATTATCACTTACTAATAATGAGTGGTTTACCCAGAAGTTCCCCTGTATTAACTCAAGCTGTGTACGGTACCGTTATATAGACACAGAAAGCCTCAGTGACTTCTAATATCTTTCATCAATTTACAGTAGGGGATCCATTATCCCTTATAATACAGATTGGTAACCAGAGTCCCTGGTTATAACTCAGTCTGTGTCCTTGTACCTTTTATGGACACAGACAAACTCCTAGTGACTTCTTAATATCCTTATAATTACAGTAGGGAGACATTTTATCCCTTATAATAAGAGTGGTACCCAGAGTTCCTGTAAACTCAGTCTGTTTTTCCTGTACCTTTATATAGACACAGAAACTCCTCAGTGACTTCTAATATCCTGATAATTTACAGAGGGGAGAAATATCCCCTTATAATCACATGATGGTACCCAGAGTTCACTGATAACTCAAACTTGTGTCCTGTACCTTTAATAGACACAGAACTGCCTCAGTGACTTCTAATATCCTTATATTTACAAGTAGGGGATACAATCCCTTATCATACATGATCGGTAACCAGAGTTCCCGGTTATAAAATCCAGTCGGTGTCCTTTGTACCTTTATATAGACACAGAAACTCAGCAGTGACTTCTAATATCTTTATAATTACAGTAGGGCGATACATATCCTTTCTAATACAGGGGTTGGTACCAGCCTTTCCCTGTCCTGATATAACTCAACTTGTGTCCTTGGACCTTTATATAGACACAGAACTCTCAGTGACTTATAATAACTTTATAATTTCATAGAGGAAGGATACATTATCCTTTATAATACATGAGGTACCAGAGTTCACTGTACACCTCAGTATGTGTCCTTGTACCTTATATGGACACAAAATTCCCAGTGACTTCTAATATCCTAATTAATTTTTAAAGTAGGGGATACATTATCCTTATAATACATGAGTGGTACCCAGGAGTTCCCTGTATAAATCAGTCTGTGTCTTGTACCTTTATATAGACACAGAAAACTCCCTCAGTGACTTCTAATATCCTTATAATTTATAGTAGGGGATACATTATCCATATAATAGATGAGTGCGTAACAAGAGTTTCCCTGTATAACTCAGTCGTGTCCTTGTCCATTATATGGACACAGAACTCCTCAGTGACTTCTTAATATCCTTATTAATTGAAAGTAGGAACATTATCCTTATTAATACATGAGTGGTTTTAAAAAAAACCCCAGAGTTCCTGTATAACTCAAGTTATGTGGCCTTGTACCTTTATATAGACCACAGAGAACCCTCAGTGAATTCCTAATATCCTAGAATTTACAGTAGGATACAGATCCCTTATAAATACATTGAGTGTGACCCAAGTTCCCTGTGAAACTCAGTTGTGTCCTTGTACCTTATATGGACCACAGAATTCCTCAGTGACTTCTAATATCCTTATAATTCTAGTAGGGGATACATTTCCCTTATAATACATGGGTGGTACCCCAGAGTTCCCTGTATAACTCAGTCTGGTCCTTGTACCTATATGGACACAGAACTCCTCAGTGACTTCGAATATCCTATAATGTACAGTAGGGGAGGATACAGTTATCCTTATGTACTACATGGTGGTACCAGAGTTCCCTGTAGATACAGTCTGTGTCCGTGTTACCTTTATAGGGGACACAGAAACTCCCCAGTGCCTTCTAATATCCTTAATAATTTACATAGGGATACGTTAGCATTCACGATTATCCCTAATATACATGAGTGGTACCCAGGAATTCCCTGTATAACTCAGTCTGTGTCCTTGTACCTTTATATAGACGCAGAACTCCTCTGTTGAATTCGAATATCCTATAAGTTTACAGTAGGGGGTGATTATCCCTATATTACATGAAGTGGTTCTCAAGAGTTCCCTGTCCTGTATAACTCATTCTTATCTAGTAACTTATATAGACGCCAGAACTCTCGGTGACTTTAATATCCTTATAATTTACAGTAGGGGGTTTAATATCCCTTATAATACATGAGTGGTTATCAGAGTTCCCGGTCTGTATAACTCTCCTGTATCTAGGTTACTTTATATAAGACACAGAACTCCTCAGTGACTTCTCGAAATATCCTGATAAATTTCAGAAGGGGATACATTATCAAACTATATTTTGTATAGTTGGATCGGTAGGGATACATGGTGGGGATTATGAAGTGATAAAAATTCTACTTATGTGAGACATTTACATATATGTATATGATTAATGATGTGCCTATATTATTATTATGATTATGATATTATTAATTATTTAGTAATATTTTGGATTTTGAAATAAGAAAAATCAGAAGATATTTAAATCCTTGAATGATTGCAATCTGTGATGTTCATTCACTAGGAAATAGCATGAAAAATTTGATCACTCCCGCCGGTGATGTATAAAACCCAGTAAAACATTTTATTAAGGTGGGGACAGTGATGAAGCAGGACTCCCCTTTTTAGAACGTTTCTGCATGTTCCTGAATCTTTTGCATTTTTCCATCTTTTATCTCTACAAGCTCCACCCATGTTAATATTTAATCTTCTTTTTTTGGTGATGGTGTTGGTATGCTGGAACCGTAACAGTTACTATCATTCCCAAGTGCACCGTCAGTAAGTACTCTCCTTTACTTTATTTTATAAAGGGGGGAACTGTAACTGTATTGAAATTTCCCTGAATTGGTTTAGCCATGTGACCCTATACTCATGTGACCAGCTTATCGCAATGGACCATCTTATAGTCATGTGACCAGCTTAGCGCCATGTGACATCTTATAGCCATGTGACCAGCGGATAGCCATTTTTGTGACCATCTATAGCCATTGTAACCAGGTTATAGCCATGTGACAAGCTTATAGCAATGTGACCAGGTTATAGCATGTGACCAGCTTATAGCCATGTGATTACCTTATAGGTCATTGTGACCAGGGTATAGCCATGTGACCCATCTATAGCCATTGTGACCCTCTTATAGCAACGGTGACCTCTATAGTCGTTGGTTGACCAGGTCTATAGCCTTGACCAGCTTATAGCCCATGTGATTACCTTATAGTCATGTGGACCCCCAGGTTATAGCATGGGACCATCTTATAGCCATGGTGTGACCATCTTATAGTCGTGTGCCAGGTTATAGCCATGGGACCAGCTTATAGCCCGTGATTTACCTTATATCCATGTGACAAGGTTATAGCATGTGCCCAGCTTATAAGCCATGTGACCATTTATTAAGTCCATGTGACCAGGTTTTAGCCATGTGACAAGGTTATAGCGCATGTGACCATCTGCATAGCCATGTGACCAGCTTTATAGCATGCTGACCCTCTTATAGCCATGTAACACGGTTATAGTCATTTTTGTGACCAGGTTATAGTCATGTGGACCGGTTATAGCCATGTGACCATTTAAGCCATTGTGATTAGCTTATAGCCATGTAAACCAGGTTATAGCGTTGAACCAGCTTATAAGCCATGTGACCAGGTTATAGCCATGTGACGCAGCTTATAGCCATGATTAGCGTATAGTCATGTGACAGTCTCGGCCTGCATTAATGGCTCCCCCCATCCAACTGTCAATTTTACTAAATGTTGTCCAGGTTCTTCCTGTTTCCCACGCATTAATATTAATGAGTCATGTTCATCCTCTGGGCGGACTGGGGTGGAAGCAGAGATCATTGATGTCCCAACCAAACTGGAGCAAGATAATGTGAACCAATTTACTATACCAATCCCATACACTTCTCCACAGTACAGCAGAGTGATGTCACAAGTCCCTATTTGATGGGATTGTCCCGACTCTGCAGTAAACAACAAATCCTGAGTCCCCAGCCGGGGCCATTAAATTCCTGTCGAACAGAGAAAAACTGAGCAGCCACCCACCCCCATGGGTGGTGTACCAACCAGAGTTACCCTGTTATTAACTCAACTTAGTGCCTTATTGTAACCCTTTATATACCAATGACACAGAACTCCATCACGTGACTTCACATTTCTAATATCCTTATAATATTACAGTAAGCTTCGGGATCAAACATTTCCTTATAACACTGAGGGTACCCACGGATTTTCCCTGTTAACGTCAGTCTGTGCCTTTTAGTACCTTTCTATATAGGACCAACAGAACTACCTCATGAACTTCTAATACTTATCATAGTCAGAGGGGATACATGATCCCTATTTAATTACACCGAGTGGTACCACAGAGTCCCTGTATACGCACGTGTGTCCTTGTACTACGTTTAGATAGACACCAGAACTCCTCAGTGCATTTCTATAATCTTAGCTACAATTTACAGAGGGTACTACATGTATCCTCATAATAATGCAGTGGTGTAACCCCTAAGAGTTCCCTGTATAAACTCAGAATCTACTAGTCCTTCGTACCTTTAATACGATAAAGACACAGAAATACCTCCAGTGCCTTCTAAATCCTCTATAATTTTTACAGTAGAAGGACTACATTATCCCTATAACTCATATTGGTCCACCCCACGAGTACTCCTGTATACTCAGTCGTGTCCCTGTTTACCCTTTATGGAGAACACAGAATACTCCTCAGTGATTTCTAGATATCTTATAATTTTAAGTACGGGTGAGACATATCCCTATAATACATGGGTGGTACCCAGACGATTCACTCTGCTATAACTAGTCGCGATCCTGTGTCCTGACCTTTATATGCACACATAGAACACCTCCAGTAGACTTCTAACACCTTATAATTTACAGTAGGGATACATTATATCCTATAAACTACATAGTGATGTACCAAGAGATTCCCTGTCTATGAACTCAGTCTGTGTCCTTGACCTTAATATGGACTCACACAGAACTCATTATGAACTTTCTAAATCCTTATAAATTACAGTAGGGGATACACATATCCCGTTATAATAATGAGTGGTACCCAGAGTTTCCTAGTACTACACCTCAGTCTGACGTCCTTTATCAACCTTTATATGACACAGAACTCCGACCTTCTAATCATCATTATAATTTACCAAAGGGCGTCACATATCCCTACTAAGATACGTGAAGTGGTACCACAGAATTCCCTGTATAAACCGCAGTATCTAGTGTCCACTTGACCTTATAGACACAGACCATCCTCAGATAGCATTTCAAATATCCCTTATAATTACCAGATAGGGGATACATTATCCCTGATAATCAATACATGAGTGTCACAACCAGGAGTCCCCTGTAGTATACACTCAGTCTGCTCGTGTCACTTTATGTACACCAATTGATACACTCTTCACAAGTGACATACATCACGACACAGTGATAAATCTTATATAGTACAGTAGGGCGCATACATTACGTCCTGTATTAATACATGAGTATGTATTCACTTTCTGATATACATGGGAAGCCACAAGTGGATTTTTTCATCCGGCACTATGTCCAGGGGGCTCTGCGCGGATCCAGGGATTTCCACAAACCTGCACCCTCCCAAGGATTCTTTTTGAAACACTCCACATCACTCCAGGCTTACGATTAAAACCACTCCACCATGATGCAGAAGGAAAAAACCAAAGGAATAACTCAGGTCGGAGTCTACGATGTTTTCGAAACATCTGGACCTGGGCCTCAGTAGTCTAGGGATATCCCCTTCTCTGCGGCAATATGAGCAATAAAGTTTCTATATTCGATATAACAAAATATTTAGAGACAGTAAGTTCTAAGTACTTATAATTAACAGAGAGATAAACAGCCGTGCGCCGTGCCATCTCAACCCGATGTAGTAGGCGCGGAATCCCTAGCATTGAATACCCACAGCATTAAGTAATCGCAGAAAAAGTCCCAGCCGACATCATTACTTACCTTCAGATAAATATTTTACGTGGTACCCTACTATCGGGCGTACCCCGAACACTATAATATTGCCGAAGTACCAGACCTCTACTGCTATCATGGTCGACCACTCGTCTATCTCCAAATGCTGATTCCTGCATGATAGCCAGGGCCGACCCGGGACACAGCTGCATCTGTGATTGGCTGAGAGGCCACAAAGGGAGCAAAGGGAAGGTGAAATAAAGACTCAGGGGACTTTCTAGCAAATATAATATAGCAGTTTGGGGCTGGGGGGAGATTTATGCTAGGGAAGCGGAGACCAAAACGGGACGTCGAGGGGGGGGGGGGGGGCCTTTCACGACACATGGCAAAATTTTCCCATATGAGAGAGGCCAGAGTCCTATAACAGTCTCACTGGGGGAGCCAGTTTGTTGGGACTTTGGGAGAACATTGCAGAAAACACTTATTTAAACTGGGATGTAAGGTTTATCGACACCCCATACATACGGTGGGGCCTGTCGTGGGGATGAGAATTATAATTTTTTTGGGGAGACAACCCTTTAATTGTAGTGTCACTGCAGCTTTGAGCAGATATGCAATTTTTTCTTTAGATTTATTAATAAATTTACTTCTATTTAATTTTTACTTAAGTTACGAATACAATACATGAGTGGTACCCAGAATTCCCTGTATAACTCAGTCTGTGTCCTTGTACCTTTATATAGACACAGAACTCCTCAGTGACTTCTAATATCCTTATAATTTACAGTAGGGGATACATTATCCCTTATAATACATGAGTGGTACCCAGAGTTCCCTGTATAACTCAGTCTGTGTCCTTGTACCTTTATATGTACACAGAACTCCTTAGTGACTTCCAATATTCTTATAATTTACAGTAGGGGATACATTACGCCTTTTAATACATGAGTTGTATTCACTTTCTGTATAATGAGGTATCCAAGTTGATTTTTCCCGGCTATGCAGGGCTCTGGGTCAGGGATTTCCAACCTGCAGCCCTCCAGATTTTTGAAAACTACAACTCCCAGCATTCCTCCATTGCAGAAAAAACCAAGGAATACTGGGAGTTGTATTTTTCGAACATCTGGAGGGCCGCAGGTTGGATATCCCTGCTCTGGGCAATAGAGCAATAAGTTGTTATTGGATATATATTTAGTTATCAGATCATCTTCTAAGTGGGGGATACTTATAATTAACATAAGTAACAGGGCTGCGTTAATTACAACCTTCTATGTTGTAGGGCTACCTCCCCGAGCCCCAACAGCATTATTATAATTGCCAGAAAGTCCCCCGACTTACCTTCTTCTTACCTTCTACTTACCTTCCCTCTATCCTCCACCACACTGCCTGACCTTCTGCTTGCATGGAACTGCAAGCAGGGGGCCGGACCGGCAGCTGCATCTGTGATTGGCTGAGAGGCAGCAAAGGGAGGACAAAGGGAAGGTAAATAAAGATCAGGGGACTTTCTAGCAAATATAATATAGCAGTTGGGGCTGGGGGAGAGATTTATGCTAGGGGAAGGGAGACCCCCGAGCACCCAACAGGCATTATTATAATGCAAAGAAAGTCCCCCGACTTCCTTTCTTACTTACCTCGACTATCCTTATCTCTATCCTAAACACATGCCTGACATTCTGCTTGCATGGGAAGCCGGCAATGCAGGGGCCGGACCGGCAGCGGCATCGGTGATGGTCTGAGAGGCAGAGGTGAGGACAAAGGGAAGGTTAAATATAAGATAGGGGGACTTGTTACGCAAATTAATAGATATATAGCAGTTGGGGCTGGGGGAGTAGGAGATTTTATGCGAGGGGAAGGGAGGACGGCAGAGGCCATAACAGGCTCGGGGCCATGGTTCGGATGATCTTGGGGAGATCACTGCAGAAAAAACATTTAAACGGATGTAAGGAAACTGCAGCTTTGAGCATATGGTCCCGCAGGTTATATTATGGAGGGTGGTTAGCCGATTACAGAATTAGGGATGTAGAGAGATGACAATGCTCATAGGAGCAGAACTTGTTTACAATGGAACACGCCACAGTGTGTGTTTATCAGCCATGGCGGAAACAAGCCATCACAAGCAAAAGGTAGAAAGCGATGTCAAGGCATCGTTGATCCACCATAGCCGGAAAATGACCAAAGACCCGGTCAAAACCCCACCGGCCTAAAGGATGTAGGAGGGAGAAAGTCCACAGGAAGGCGAACCACACAACGGGATTGAGGGGATCCACCAGGACGCCTATGCTGGGAACCCGAACCCATACCTGGCCGGGCCATGGGCTGGTTGAAGTTTGGCTCCGGGCGTGGTCGTTGATCCGGCCAGGGAGGAACCAAGAACCCAACCAGCTGGACACACCCGGGCAGATGGGTGTGAACGTCCGGTTGGGCGGGTTTCGTTGATGCCGCCAGGTTGGGAAGAGAGCCCCCCCGGGCGGCGTTGCTGAGCGCAGGCTGGAACCAAGGACCCCAATGGCCGGACACAAGGGCGTTGTTAAACTCACAGGGAACCGAAGATGTCCATTCAGCTGGACATTTGTTGCATCGACATGCGAGAAGCGAAAGGAACGAGGAGGATCCAAAGGGAAGAGAAGCCCACAGGAATCGGGAGGATACCACCAGGAAGTGAAGCCAACCGCCACGGGGCGGCAAACAACAACGCACCACCCAGCCGTCCACCAACCGGCATGGGTGTGAAAAGTCGGCCCCGGTCGGGCGAGTCTAGGTATGATACACAGGGCTGGCAACCCTCAGAGACTGCCTATGGGCGGAGACATGGGCAATTGGAAGTCCGAGAGAAGGGAGTCAGGCTCAAACACTAGGAGCTGCGAGCGGACGTGTGTTGAACTCTCCAGAAAAACGAAGAGCAACAAGGTAACAAAGACCATACACTTAGGAATTGAGTGCCAAAAGGGAATAGGAGGATCATATTCAGATGAATCGTATCCACATGGAAGGGAAAAAAAAGCATAACACTAGAATGAAAGTTGGATAGTGCACCATAGCCTTCATTTATATACGCCACCACGTGATCCGCCATGGTCGAGCAATGTTCGTTAATCCACTAGGAACCGATGAAGCGTCAAGAACCGAGGAGAATATGCCAGGAAGCGAGCCCACATGGAACCGACGAGGATCCATCAGCTGCATTCTTTAATCCGCCATCGCAGGAACCGAGTCCTCAACCCCCCGGCCTAAAGGAATTTCAGATGGTGTTCATTTATATACGCAACCGCGTGATCCGCATGGTCAAGCAACGTTTGTTGAACTTCCAGGATGTGAAGAGCGACCAGGAACCAAGGAGAATACGCAAGGAAGCGAGCCCACAAGGAACCGAGGAGGATCCATCAGCAGCATTCGTTGATCCACCATAGCCGGAACTGAGCCCTCAACTCACCGGCCTAAAGGAACGTCAGATGGTGTTCATTTATATATGCAACCGCGTGATCTGCCATGGTCGAGAAATGTTCATTGATCCACTAGGAACCGATGAAGCGTCAGGAACCGAGGAGCATCCACCAGGAAGCGAACCCACAAGGAATTGAGGAGGATTCACCAGGAGCCAAAAGCAGATGTCCATAGGCGTGAAGTCCGGTTAGGCGGTGTTTGTTGATCCGCCTATGCTGGGAACCGAACCCCCAACTGGCCAGCCATGGGTGTGAAGTTTGGTCGGGCGGTGTTCGTTGTTCCGCCAGGGCCGGAACCAAGCACCCAACCAGCCGGCCACACCCAGCAATGGGTGTGAAGTCCGGTTGGGCGGTGTTCGTCGATCCGCCTAGGTTGGGAACGGAGCCCCCAACTGACCAGCCATGGGCATTAAGTCCGGTCGGGCGGCGTTCGTTGATCCGCCAGGGCTGGAACCAAGACCCCAACTGGCCGACAATGGGCATGAAGTCCAGACGGGCGGCGTTCATTGATCAATCAAGGTCGAGCGACGTTTGTTGAACTTCCAGGAACCGAAGAGCCACCAAGAACTAAGAAGTATACGCCAGGAAGTGAGCCCACAAGAAACCAAGGAGGATCCATCAGCTGCATTTGTTGATCAGCCATGGCCGGAACCAAGCCCTCAACACGCATAAAGGAACGTTGGATAGCGTTCATTTATATACGCCACCACGTGATCCGCCATGGTCGAGCAACGTTCGTTGATCCACTAGGAACCGATGAAGCGCCAGGAACCGAGGAGGATCCACCAGGAAGTGAACCCACAAGGAATCGAGGAGGATCCACCAGGAACCAAAAGCAGATGTCCATATGCGTGAAGTCCGGTTGGGCGGTGTTTGTTGATCCGCCTAACTTGGAATCCGACCCCCAACTGGCCGCCCACGGGTGTGAAGTCTGGTTCGGGCGGTGTTCGTTGATCCGCCAGGGCTGGAACCAGCACCAACCAGCCGGCCACACCCGGCAATGGGTGTGAAGTCCGGTTTGGGCGGTGTTCGTTGATCCGCCTAGGTTGGGAACCGAGCCCCCAACTGACCAGCCATAGGCGTGAAGTCCGGTCGGGCGGCGTTCGTTGATTCCGCCAGGCTGGAACCAAGACCCCAACCGGCTGACAATGGGCATGAAGTCAGACGGATGGCGTTCATTGATCAATCAAGGTCGAGCGACACGTTTGTTGAACTTCCAGGACTTGAAGAGCCACCAGGAACTAAGAAGTATACGCCAGGAATGACCCACAAAAACCAGGAGGATCCATCAGCTGCATTTGTTGATCCGCCATGGCCGGAACCAAGCCCTCACCACGCATAAGGACGTTGGATACGTACATTTATACTACGCCACCACGTGATCCACCATGGTCGCGGCAACGTTTTTTTGATCACTAGGACCGATGAAGCTCGGAAACCGAGGAAATACACCAGGAAGCGCGCCCAAAGGAACCGAGAGGATCCATCACTGCATTTGTTAATCCGCTATGGCCGGAAGCGAGCCCTCAACCCCCCGGCCTAAAGGAATTTCAGAGGGTGTTCAATTATATACGCAACCGCATGATCTGGGATGGTCAAGCAACGTTTGTTGAACTTCCAGGATGCAAAGAGCTGCCAGGAACCAGGGAATATACAAGGAACGAGCGAGCCCACAGATACCGAGGAGGATCCATCAGTTGCATTCGTTGATCCACCATGGCCGAAACAGCCCTCAACACGCATAAAGGAACGTTGTATAGCCTTCATTTTAATACGCCACCACGTGATCCGCCATGTTCGAGCAACGTTCGTTGATCCACTAGGAACCGATGAAGCGTCAAGACCGAGGAGAATATGCCAGGAACGAGCCCCAAGGAACCGAGGAGGATCCATCAGCGGCATTTGTTGATCACCATGGCCGGAACTGAGCCCTCAAACCCACCAGCCTAAAGAACGTCAGATTGTGTTCATTTATATACGCAACCGTGTGATCCGCCATGGTCAGCAATGTTCGTTGATCTACTATGAAACGATGAAGCGCCAGGAACCAAGGAGAATCCACCAGAAGCGAACCCACAAGGAATCGAGGAGGATCCACCAGGAACCAAAGCAGATGTCCTAGGCGTGAAGTCCGGTTGGGCGGTGTTTGTTGATCGCCTATGCTGGGACACGAACCCCCATGGCCGGCCACGGTGTGAAAGTTTGGTCGGGCCGTGTTTCGTTGATCCGCCAGGGCCGGAACCAAGCCACCCAACCAGCCGTCCACAACCCGGCAATGGTGCAAGTCTGGTTGGGCGGTGTTCATTATCAAACAATTGCGAGCAATGTTTGTTGAACGTCCAGGAACCGAAGAGTCACCAGGAACTAAGAAGGAACTATAACGCCAGGAAATGACCCACAAGGAACAAGGAGATCCTCAGCTGCATTTGTTGATCCGCCATGGCCGTAACCAAGACCCTCAACACGCATAAAGGAACTGGATCGCGTTCATTTATATACGCCACACGTGATCCGCCATGGTCAAGCATTCGAGTTCGTGTCACTAGGAACCAATGAAGCTTCAAAACCGAGGAGAATACTCCGGAAGTGAGCCCTCAAGGAACCGAGGAGGATCCATAACTGCATTCGTTAATCTGCCATGGCCGTAACCGGAACCCGAACCCTGAACCCCCGGCTAAGGAATGTCAACATGGTGTTCATTTACATACGCAACCGCATGAATCCTCCATGGTCAAGCAACGTTCGTTGATCCACTAGGAACCGTTGAAGTGTCAGGGACCGAGGAGGATCAGCCGGAGCGAACCTACAAGGAACTGAGGAGGATCCCCAGGAAACCAAAAGCAGATGTCATGGGCGTGAAGTCTGGTTGGGCGGTGTTTCATTGATCCGCTTAGGTTGGGAACCGAGCTGCCAACTGACCACCACGGACGTGAAGTCGAACAGCGTTCATTGATCCGCCACGGTCGAGCAAAGTTGTTAACCCTTCAGAAACAAAAGCTGCCAGGAGCTGAGGAGGATCCGCCATGAAGTGAGCCCACGAACGAACCGTGAAATCACCAGGAAACAAAAGAAGCACAAGGATACTAAGGCTATGGGTTAAGTCTGTCAGGTGAGGTTGATTATATATAAAGGCTGGACAGAACCCCCCCAACTGGCCTGCCAACGGTGAAGTCCGTCGGTGGCGCCATTCTGATCCGCCAAGGTCGAGCGATGTTTGTTTAACACTTCTAGGAACCGAAGAGCCACCAGGACTGAGGAGGATAACTCCGAAGAGAACCCCCAAGGAACCTAGTAGGATCCACCAGAACGAACCTTGCAAGGAACCCAGGTAGGATCCAGCAGAGAACCAAGAGACCATCATTTCATATACCCAGCCTCTGGTATGGTACTTAGTTTTTCTATTTTGTCGTGTCTTAGAATTCGCTAGTTGATTTAAACTAGTACACTTACCTTTCTATAATTGGTTAGGGAAATATGCTTCATATTTTGGCCAAATAGATTTAACTAAATAGACTCCTTGCGTTATTATAGAACAAGTTAACCTAGAGTTAAAAACGCAAGACAAAAAAAAAAAAGATTCTGATGTAGGGTAGAGTGTTATGGATTTATTCTCTTTCTGATTCTAGTGTTTAGAATTTGCAGGTGGTGAAGCTTAGAAGATTTGGTTACGGTTGTTGAGGATAATCAGTTTAGTATGAGGCCCTGCCTGAAAGATCTACCTGCACTGTGTACGCAGCTTATCAGAATCTTTTGTCCAAAATTTTATTACTAAAGCGGGGGTGGATTGTGTGGCGGTGAAACATATGTGCCGAGACCAAATCCTACTCGGGAGGTGGCTTTCGTGGGATGCGCCAAGACTGGAACATAACTCCACGACGACCGTCCACCCGTTTGCCTCTTGTCTGGTCGGGAGCGTTAACCCACAAGGAATCAAGGAGGATCCACCAGGAACCAAAACCAGATGTCCATAGGCGTGAAGTCCGGTTAGGCGGTGTTTGTTGATCCGCCTATGCTGGGAACCGAACCCCCAACTGGCCGGCCACGGAGTGAAGTCTGGTCGGGCGGTGTTCGTTGATCCGCCAGGGCCGGAACCAAGCACCCAACCAGCCGGCCACACCCTGCAATGGGTGTGAAGTCCGGTTGGGCAGTGTTCGTTGATCCGCCTAGGTTGGGAACCGAGCCCCCAACTGACCAGCCATAGGCGTGAAGTCCAGTCGGGCGGCGTTCGTTGATCCGCCAGGGCTGGAACCAAGACCCCAACCGGCCGACAATGGGCATGAAGTCCAGACAGACGGCGTTCATTGATCAACCAAGGTCGAGCAACATTTGTTGAACTTCCAGGAACCGAAGAGCCAACAGGAACTAAGAAGTATACGCCAGGAAGTGAGCCCACAAGGAACCAAGGAGGATCCATCAGCTGCATTTGTTGATCTCCATGGCCGGAACCAAGCCCTCAACACGCATAAAGGAACGTTGGATAGCGTTCATTTATATACGCCACCACGTGATCCGCCATCGTTGAGCAACGTTTGTTGATCCACTAGGAACCGATGGAGCGTCAAGAACCGAGGAGAATACGCCAGGAAGAGAGCCCACAAGGAACCAAAAGCAGATGTCCATAGGCGTGAAGTCCGGTTGGGCGGTGTTTGTTGATCCGCCTATGCTGGGAACCGAACCCCCAACTGGCCGGCCACGGTGTGCTCTGGTCCACCCCTTCAGTGGGTAGGGGGATAAACTATGGGATGGTGTGAATTACAAGATGGGTGCCTCAAATAAATACGTATGTATGTAGTTTATTTATAAAGTGTCACTTGGGGACGCAACGCTGTACAATAACAACATATAGGAAAGTCATACAAGGGGGCAAATACATAAATAGTTCAGTACAATAATATCTTAATTATAGAAATATAACTATACAAGTGCTAGAACCTTGCCACAATTGAAAAGGAGGTCACTGCCCCATAGAGCTTACAATCTAGGAGGGTAACATACAGATGCAAAGGAAAGGGTAAAAGTGCAGTAGTGAGACGTATGCAGTGCAAATAACTCATATACTGTGCTAGTTACCAGATAGATATGTATGTAGGTAGGATGTAAGGCTAGATTTAAAGCCGCTGAAGGGGATACATTATCCCTTATAATACATGAGTGGTACCCAGAGTTCCTGTATAACTCAGTCTGTGTCCTTGTACCTTTATATAGACACAGAACTCCTCAGTGACTTCTAATATCCTTATGATTTACAGTAGGGGATACATTATCCCTTATAATACATGAGTGGTACCCAGAGTTCCCTGTATAACTCAGTCTGTGTCCTTGTACCTTTATATGGTCACTGAACTCCTCAGTGACTTCTAATATCCTTATAATTTACAGTAGGGGATGATAGTAAAGTATAGTACAGCAGTATTAGTATAGTAGAATATAGTACAGTATAGTCAGTATAGTACAGTATAGTTATAGTTACAGTATGAGTATAGCACGTACAGTATAGTGAACCTGCATAACAGACGTCCACTGGACAGACAGTTCCATAAGCTTTGACCGACTTTACAGTGACAAACCTTTCCAACTCTCTTTAGTTGTATCAATACCAGTAAACTTGTCATTCCGTTTGTAGTAAGCAAAATCATCCAAGCTTTTTATTAAACTGGACCAATAACTGCCCAAAAAAAATCCAGGAAGACAAGTTCCATAGCTTTACCATCTCCAGTGACAAACCCTTCCCAATTCTACTTTAGTATCAATACCAGGAACTTGTAACATTCCTCTGTTTGTAGGAAACTCATCCAGCTTTTTATAAAACTGACAATGAAACCGACTGCATAACAAGTTCACTGGAAGGACAGGTCCATAGCTTTACCGTTCTAACAGGTGACAAAACCCTTTCCCACTCTACTTTATTGTATCAGTACCAGTAAATTCTTGGAAACATTCCTCTGTTTGTAGAAAACACTCAGTTTTTATTAAACTGCCAATGAACTGCCATAACAACGCTCCACTGGAAGACAGTTGCAGCTTACCGTTCTCACAGTGGACAAACCTTTCCCAATCTACTTTATGTATATCAATACCAGTATTGTAACATTCCTTGTTTGTAGAAACTCATCAGCTTTACTATTAAACTGACACAATGACCGCCTATACACCAACGTCCAACTGGAAGGACAGTTCCATTAGCTTTACCGTTCTCACAGTGAAAAAACCTTTCCAAACTCTACTTTATTGTAATAATACAAGTAATTGTAAACATTCCTTGTTTGTAGAAACTCATCCAGCTTTTATATTAAACTGACCAATGAACCTGCCATAACAACGTCCCCAACTGGAGACAGTCCATAGCTTTAACGTTCTCACCAGTGACAAACCCTTTCCCCAAACTCTGATTTAGTATCAATACCAGTAACTGTGTAACATCATTGTTTGTAGAAGAAACTCATCCACGCTTTTATTAAACTGACCAATGAACTGCCATAACCAACTTCCATGGAAGGCAGTCCATAGCTTTACGTTCTCACAGTGACCAAAACCCTTTCCCAACTCTACTTATGTATCAATACAGTAATTGTACACATCCTGTTGGCTAGAAACTCATCCAGCCTTTTTATTAAAACTGACCAATGAACATGCCATAACAACGTCAATGGAAGACAGTTCCATAGGCTTTACCGTTCACACGTGGAACAAACCCTTCCCAATTCTACTTTATGTTCATACCAGTAACTGTAACATTCCTTGTTGTAGAAACTCATCCGCTTTTTGATTAAAACCGACCAAGGTAACATGCCATAACAACGTCCACGGGAAGACAGTTCCATAGTTTACCGTTCTCACAGTGCAAACCCTTTCCCAACTCATACGTTATGTATTCATACAGTAACTTGTAACATTCCCGTTTGTAGAAACTCATCCAGCTTTTTATTAAACTGAAGTACATTCGCCCATAACAAACGTGTCCACTGGAAGAAGTTCCATAGCTTTGTTTAAAAACCATTTCACAGTGACAAACCCTTCCAATCTACTTTATGGTCAATACCAGATAACTTGGTTCTTCCTTGTTTGTAGCAACTCATCCAGCTTTTTTATTAAATCTGACCAATGAACCTGCCATAACAACTGTCTCCACTGCGAAGACAGTTCCATAGCTTTGACCGTTCTCAAGTGACAACCCTGTCCCAACTCTACTTATGTATCAATACCAGAATTGTAACATTCTGTTTGTAGAAACTCATCCAGCTTTTTATTTACAACTGCACCAAGAACCGCCAAACAAACGTCCATGGAAGACAGTTCATAGCTTTACAGTTCTCCAGTGAACAAACCCTTTCCCAACTCTACTTATGTATCCAATACCAGTTAACTTGATACATCCTTGTTGTAGAAATCATCCAGTTTTTATTAAACTGACACATGAACCTGCCATAACAACTGTTCCACTGGAAGACAGTTCCATAGCTTACCGTTTTCACAGTGACAAAACCCTTTCCCAACCTACTTATAGTATTCATTACCAGTAACTGTAAAAAATCCTTGTTGTATGTAGAACTCATCCAGCTTGTAGTATAAACTGCCAATGAACCTGCCATAACAAGTCCCTGGAGACAGTTCCATATAGCTTACCGTTCTCCAGTGACAAACCCTGTCACCAACTTTACTTATGTATCAATACAGTAAACTTGTAACATTCCGTTTGTAGAAAACTCATCCAGCTTTTTATTAAACGACCAATGAACTGCCATAACAACGTCCACTGGAAGACCGTTCCATAGCTTTACGTTCTCACAGTGACAAACCCTTCCCAACTCTACTTTATGTATCAATACCAGTAACTTGTAACATTCCTAGTTTGTAGAAAACTCATCCAGCTTTTTATTAAAACTGACCAATGAACCTGCATAAACAACGTCCACTGGAAGACAGTTCCATAGCTTTACCGTTCACAGTGACAAACCTCCCAACTCTTTTATGTATCAATAACAGTAACTTGTAACATTCCTGTTTGTAAGAAACTCATCCAGCTTTTTTTAAACTGACCAATGACCTGCCATAACAACGTCCATGGAAGAACAGTTCCCATAGCTGTTACCGTTCTCACAGTGACAAAACCTTTCCCAACTCTACTTATGATCAATACCAGTAACTTGTAACATTCCTGGTTGTAGAAAACTCATCCAGCTTTTATTAAACTGAAAATGACCTGCCATACAACGTCCACTGGAAGACAGTTCCATAGCTTACCGTTCTCACAGTGACAAACCCTTTCCCAACTCTACTTTATGTATCAATACCAGTAACTTGTAAACATTCCTTGTTTGTAGAAACTCATCAGCTTTTTATTAAAGACCAATGAACTGCCATAACATACGTCCACTGGAAGGACAGTTCCATAGCTTTACCGTTCTCACAGTGACAAACCCTTCCCAACTCTACTTTATGTATCAATACCAGTAACTTGTAACATTCTCTTGTTTGTAGAAAACTCATTCAGCTTTTTATTAAACTGACCATGAACCCTGCCATAACAACGTCCACTGGAAGACGTTCCATGCGCTTTACCGTTCTCACAGTGAAAAAACCTTTCCCAACTCTACTTGTATGTAATCAATACCAGAAACTTGTAACATTCCTTGTTGTAGAAACTCATCCAGCGTTTATATTAACTGACCAATGAACCTGCCATAACAACGTCCAATGGAAGACAGTTCCATAGCTTACGTTCTCACAGTGACAAACCCTTCCCAACTTACTTTATGTATCAATACCAGTAACTTGTAACATTCTTGTTTGTAGAAACTTCATCCAGCTTTTATTAAACTGACAATGAACTGCCATTAACAACGTCCACTGGAAGACAGTCCATAGCTTACCGTTCTCACAGTGACAAACCCTTTCCCAACTTCTACTTATGTAATCATACCAGTAACTTGTAACATTCCGTTTGTAGAAAACTCATCCAGCTTTATAAAACTGACCAATGAACCTGCCATAACAACGTCCACTGGGAAGGACAGTTCCATAGCTTTACCGTTTCACAGTGACAAACCCTTTCACCAACTTACTTTATGTATCAATACCAGTAACTTGTAAATTCCTTGTTTGTAGAAACTCATCCGCTTTTATTAAACTGACCAAGAACCTGCCATAAAACGTACACTGGAAGACAGTTCCATAGCTTACCGTCTTCCACAGTGAAAAACCCTTTCCCAACTCTACTTTATGTATCAATACCAGTAACTTTGACACATTCTGTGTTTGTAGAAACTCATCCAGCTTTTTATTAAAATGACCAATGAACCTGCCATAACAACGTCCCTGGAAGACAGTTCCATAGCGTTACCGTTCCACAGTGACAAACCCTTTTCACAACTCTACTTTCATGTATCAATACCAGTAATTGTAACATTCCTTGTTGTAGAAACTCATCACGCTTTTTATTAAACTGACCAATGAACTGCCATAACAAACGCTCCACTGGAAGGACAGTTCCATAGCTTTACCGTTCTCACAGTGACAACACCCTTTCTCACAACTCTACTTTATGTATCAATACCAGAACTTTAACATTCCTTGTTTGTAGAAACTCATCCAGCTTTTTATTAAACTGACAATGAACCCTGCCATAACAACGTCCACTGGAAGACAGTTCATAGCTTTAACGTTCTCACAGTGGGACAAAACCTTTCCCAACTCTACTTTATGTATCAATAACAGTAATTGTAAACATTCTTGTTGTAGAAACTCATCCAGCTTTTTTATTAAACTGACCAATGAACTGCCATAAAAACGTCCACTGGAAGGACAGTCCATAGCTTTACCGTTCTCACAGTGACAAACCCCTTCCCAATCTACTTATGTATCAATACCAGTCAACTTGTAACATCCGTTTGTAGAAACTCATCCAGCTTTTTATTAAATGACCAAGAACCGCCTAACAACGTCCACGGGAGAAAAGTTCCATAGCTTTACCGTTCTCACAGTGACAAACCCTTCCCAACTCTACTTGATGTATCAATACCAGTAATGTAACATTCCCTGTTTAGAAGAAAACTCATCCAGGCTTTTATTAAACGACAATGAACTGCCATAACAAAGTCCATGGAAGGACAGTTCCATTAGCTTTACCGTTCTCACAGTGACAAACCCTTTCCAATCTACTTTATGTATTCGTATCCCAGTAACTGTAACATTCCCTTGTTTGGTAGAAACTCACCAGTTTGTATTAAACTGACCCAATGGACCGCCATAAACAACGTCCACTGGAAGGACAGTTCCATAGCTCTTTACGGTTCTAACAGTGAACAAACCCTGTCCCAACTTACTTTATTGTTCAATACAGTAACTTGTACATTCCTTGTTTAGTAGAAACTATCAGTATTTTATTAAACTGGACCCAATGAACCTGCCAAACAACTGTCACACACGTGGAAGAAGTTCCATAGCTTTACCGCTCACGGCAGAAACCCTGTTCCCAAACCCTCTACTTTATGGTGCAATCCCAGTAACTGTAACATTTTCTGTTTGTGAGAAAATCCACCAGCTTTTATGTAACTGACCAATGAACTGCCAAAACAAACTGTCTACTGGAAGACAGTTCCATCCATAGCTTTACCGTTCTCACAGTGACAAACCCTTTACCAACTGTACTGTATGCTATCAATACCAGTAACTTGTAACATTCATTGGTTTGTAGAAAGATCATCCAGCTTTTTATAAAACTGACCAATGAACCTGCCATAACAACATACACTGGAGGACAGTCATAGCTAGTACAGTATAGTACAGTACAGTACAGTATAGTACAGTATAGTATAGTACAGTATAGTATAGTACAGTATAGTACAGTACAGTATAGTACAGTATAGTACAGTATAGTATAGTATAGTTCAGTACAGTATAGTATAGTACAGTATAGTACAGTACAGTACAGTATAGTACAGGGTCAGTTGGGGGCTCGGTTCCCAACCTAGGCGGACAACGAACACCGCCCAACCAGACTTCACACCCCATTGCCGGGGTGTGGGCCGGCTGGTTGGGTGCTTGGTTCCGGCCCTGGCGGATACCGAACACCGTCCGACCAGACTTCACACCCGTGGCCGGCCAGTTGGGTCGGTTCCAGCATAGGCGGATCAACAAACACACACCGCCCAACCGACTTCATGCCTATGGACATCTGCTTTGGTTCCTGGTGGATCCTCCTCGATTCCTTGTGGGTTCGCGTCCTGGTGGATCCTCCTCGGTTTCTGACACTTCGGTTGCCTAGTGGATCAACGAATGTTGCTCGACCCATGGCGGATCACACGTTACGTATTATAATGAACACCATAGTGACTTCCTTTAGGCTGGTGGGTTGAGGGCTCAGTTCCGGCCATGGCGGATTAACGAATCAGCTGATGGATCCTCCTTGGTTCCTTGTGGGTCGCTTCTGGCATATCTCCTCGGTTCTTGACGTTCATCGGTTCCTAGTGGATCAACGAACATGGACATCTGCTTTTGGTTCCCTGGCAGCTCTTCCATCCTGGAAGTTCCAACACGTTGCTCTGAGGAAGTGGGTCAAACCCACGAAACGCGTCAGGCGTTTTGCCTGGAGTCATTCCTTGCCCTGTGATGTTGTATATCTTGTCCTCTGGAAATATCTTGTAAGAAATAAATAGATTTATCCATTTCATAATCGTGAGTAGCGTTCTTCCTCATATGTTCTTAAACGTCGCTTGACCATGGCAGATCACACGGTGGCGTATATAAAACAACGCCATCCTCTTTCCTTTAGTTCCTTTAACTCCCTGATCGCGTCTAAAGTTCCGCTCTATGAGCAATGGTCACGCTCACAGAAGTACCAGAAAACAGCAAACCATGTGCAAATGCATTGTGGAATGTTAGTTCTCCTCACATACATACCCTAACTACTATCCCTAACTCTGATGCCTACCCCTCCCATAATATCTGCTGGGAAAAGAAAAAAAATACAGATCACAACAATTTAACATACTAAGTAAGTATAACTTAAGTAAAAATTAATAAAATAAATTATTTAAATAAATTAAAGAAAAAATTTGCCATACTGCTCAAAGCTCAGTTACACTGCATTTAAAGGGCGTGTCTCCCCAAAAACTATAATTTCCCACACTACTGGCCCCACTCTGTAGTGGCATAAACCTTACAATCCCGCTTCAAATAGTTCTTCTGCAATGTTCTCCCCAAAGTCCCAAACTGGCCACCAGGAGCCTGTTATAGGACTCTGCCTCTCTCCTATGGGAAAATTTTGCCATGTGCAGTAAAGCCCCCCCCCCCCCCCTCTCCCTTCCCCTACCATAAATCCCTCCCCCAGCCCAACTGCTATATTATATGGCAGAAGTCCCCTGACTCTTATTTACCTTCCCTTTAATCCTCCGACAGTTCTGAACTGCCGCAGCCACGTCCGTATTGGCTGCCTCTCAGCCAATCACGATGCGGCTGCCGGTCCGGCCCCCTGCTTGCAGTTCCATGCAGCACAAGGTCAGGCAGTGCGGTGGAGGATAGAGGGAAGGTAAGTAAAATCGGGGGACTTTCGGCAATTATAATATGCTGTTGGGGCTGGGGGAGTAGCCCTACAACATGAAGTTGTAATAACGCAGCCCTGTTACTTGCGTTAATTATAGTGTCTCCAATTAGAAGATGATCTGATAACTAAATATTATATCCATAACAACTTATTTGCTTCTATTGCCCAGAGCAGGGCTGTCCACCTTCGGCCCTCCAGATGTTCGAAAATACAACTCCCAGTATTCCTTGTTTTTTTTCTGCAATGGAGGAGTGCTGGGAGTTGTAGTTTTCAAAAATCTCGAGGGCTGGCAGGTTGGAAATCCTGACCCATAGCCATGACATGCCAGGAAAACTTGGATACCTCATATACAGAAAGTGAATCCAACTCATGTATTAAAGATAATGTATCCCCTACTGTAAATTATAATATTAGAAGTCACTGAGGAGTTCTGTGTCATATAAGGTACAAGGAATAACATGTCCAGTAAAGAACTCTTAACATCATGAATTATAAGGGAAAATGTATCCCCTACGTAAATTTAAGGATATTGAAGTCACTGAGGGTTCTGTGTCTTTATAAAGGTACAAGGACACAGACTGAGTTATAAGGGAACTCTGGGTACCACTCATGTATTATAAGGGATAATGTATCCCCTACTGTAATTAAATAAGATATTAGAAGTCACTGAGGAGTTTCTTGTCCTATATAAAGGAACAAGACACAGACTGAGTTATACAGGGAACTCTGGTACCACTCATGTATTATAAGGGATAATGTATCCCCTACTGTAAATTATAAGATATTAGAAGTCACTGAGGAGTTCTGTGTCCATATAAAGTACAAGACACAGTTGAGTTATACGGGAACTCTGGGTACCACTCATGTATTATAAGGATAATGTATCTCACTGTAAATTATAAGGATATTAGAAGTCACTGAGTTTCTGTGTCCATATAAAGGTACAAGGACACGACTGAGTTATAAGGGAACTCTGGGTACCACTCATGTTTATAAGGATAATGTTCCCTACTGTAAATTATAAGGATATTAGAAGTCACTGAGGAGTTCTGTGTCTATATAAGGTCAAGGACACAGACTGAGTTATACAGGGAACTCTGGGTACCACTCATGTATTATAAGGGATAATGTATCCCCTACTGTAAATTATAAGGATATTAGAAGTCACTGGAGTTCGTGTCCATATAAAGGTACAAGGACACAGACTGAGTTATACGGGAACTCTGGTACCACCATGTATTATAAGGGATAATGTATCCCTACTGTAAATTATAAGGATATTAGAAGTCACTGAGGAGTTCTGTGTCCATATAAAGGTACAAGGACACAGACTGAGTTTATACAGGAACTCTGGGTACCACCACTCATGTATTATAAGGATAATGTATACCCCACTGTAAATTATAAGGATATTAGAAGTCACTGAGGAGTCTGTGTCTATATTTATAGTCATGTGACCAGGTTATAGCCATGTGACCATCTTATAGCCATGTGACCATCTTATAGTCGTGTGACCAGGTTATAGCCATGTGACCAGCTTATAGCCATGTGATTACCTTATAGTCATGTGACCAGGTTATAGCCATGTGACCAG
Organism: Hymenochirus boettgeri; assembly: GCA_019447015.1. Classification (NCBI taxonomy): domain Eukaryota; kingdom Metazoa; phylum Chordata; class Amphibia; order Anura; family Pipidae; genus Hymenochirus; species Hymenochirus boettgeri. The sequence goes on from CM033470.1 coordinate 348,393,070, forward strand.
CTTATAGCCATGTGACCATCTTATAGCCATGTGACCAGGTTATAGCCATGTGACCAGGTTATAGCCATGTGACCATCTTATAGCCATGTGACCAGCTTATAGCCATGTGACCATCTTATAGCCATGTAACCAGGTTATAGCCATGTGACCAGCTTATAGCCATGTGACCAGGTTATAGCCATGTGACCAGCTTATTACTTAGTATTTTAAATTGTGTACTGTAGTTTTTTTCTTATTCCCAGCAGATATTATGGAGGGTGGTTAGGCATCAGAATTAGGGATAGTAGTTAGGGTACTGTATGTGAGGAGAACTACATTTCCCACAATGCATTTGCACATGGTTTCCAGTACTTCTGAGAGCATGACAATTGCTCATAGAGCAGAACTTTTAGACATGATCAGGGAGTTAAAGGAACTAAAGGAACGTAGGATGGCATTGTTTTATATACGCCACCGTGTGATCTGACATGGTTTTTCGTTGATTCACTAGGATGGGAACCGAGCCCCCAACTGACCAGCCACAGGTGTGAAGTACGGTCGGGCGGTGTTCATTGATCCGCCAGGGCTGGAACCAAGACCCCAACCGGCCGGCCATGGGCATGAAGTCCAGATGGACGGCGTTCATTGATCAACCAAGGTCGAGCAATGTTTGTTGAACTTCCAGGAACCGAAGAGCCACCAGGAACTAAGAAGTATCCATCAGCTGCATTTGTTGATCCGCCATGGCCGGAACCAAGCCCTCAACACGCATAAAGGAACATTGGATAGCGTTCATTTATATACGCCACCACGTGATCCGCCATGGTCGAGCAACATACGTTGATCCACTAGAAAGCGATGAAGCGTCAAGAACCGAGGAGAATACGCAAGGAAGCGAGCCCACAAGGAACCTAGGAGGATGCATCAAGTGCATTCGTTGATCCACCATAGCCGGAACTGAGCCCTCAACCCACCGGCCTAAAGGAATGTCAGATGGTGTTCATTTATATATGCAACCGCGTGATCTGCCATGGTTGAGCAATGTTCGTTGATCCACTAGGAACCGATGAAGCGTCAGGAACCGAGGAGCATCCACCAGGAAGCGAACCCACAAGGAATTGAGGAGGATCCACCAGGAACCAAAAGCAGATGTCCATAGGTGTGAAGTCCGGTTAGGCGGTGGTTGTTGATCCGCCTATGCTGGGAACCGAACCCCTAACTGGCCGGCCATGGGTGTGAAGTTTGGTCGGGCGGTGTTCGTTGATCCGCCAGGGCCGGAACCAAGCACCCAACCAGCTGGCCACACCCGGCAATGGGTGTGAAGTCCGGTTGGGCGGTGTTCGTTGATCCGCCTAGGTTGGGAACCGAGCCCCCAACTGACCAGCCATAGGCATGAAGTCCGGTCGGGCGGCGTTCGTTGATCCGCCAGGGCTGGAACCAAGACCCCAACTGGCCGACAATGGGCATGAAGTCCAGACGGGCGGCGTTCATTGATCAATCATGGTCGAGCGACGTTTGTTAAACTTCCAGGAACCGAAGAGCCACCAAGAACTAAGAAGTATATGCCAGGAAGTGAGCCCACAAGAAACCAAGGAGGATCCATCAGCTGCATTTGTTGATCCGCCATGGCCGGAACCAAGCCCTCAACACGCATAAAGGAACGTTGGATATCGTTCATTTATATACGCCACCACGTGATCCGCCATGGTCGAGCAACGTTCGTTGATCCACTAGGAACCGATGAAGCGACAGGAACCGAGGAGGATCCACCAGGAAGCGAACCCACAAGGAATCGAGGAGGATCCACCAGGAACCAAAAGCAGATGTCCATAGGCGTGAAGTCCGGTTGGGCGGTATTTGTTGATCCGCCAGGGCCGGAACCAAGCACCAACCCAGCCGGCCACACCCGGCAATGGGTGTGAAGTCCGGTCGGGCGACGTTCGTTGATCCACCAGGGCTGGAACCAAGACCCCATCCGGCCGACAATGGGCATGAAGTCCAGAAGCGTTCATTGCTCAACCAAGGTCGAGCGACGTTTGTTGAACTTCCAGGAACCGAAGAGCCACCAGGAACAAAGAAGTATACACTAGGAATTGAGGCCACAAGGAATTAAGGAGGATCCATCAGCTGCATTTGTTGATCCACCATGGCCGGGAACCAAGCCCTCAACACGCATAAAGGAACGTTGGATAGCCTTCATTTATATACGCCACCACGTGATCCGCCATGGTCGAGCAA
>CM033470.1:348395487-348552522 GCA_019447015.1 Hymenochirus boettgeri
GGGTGTGAAGTTTGGTCGGGCGGTGTTCGTTGATCCGCCAGGGCCGGAACCAAGCACCCAACCAGCTGGCCACACCCGGCAATGGGTGTGAAGTCCGGTTGGGCGGTGTTCGTTGATCCGCCTAGGTTGGGAACCGAGCCCCCAACTGACCAGCCATAGGCGTGAAGTCCGGTCGGGCGGCGTTCGTTGATCCGCCAGGGCTGGAACCAAGACCCCAACCGGCTGACAATGGGCATGAAGTCCAGACGGATGGCGTTCATTGATCAATCAAGGTCGAGCGACGTTTGTTGAACTTCCAGGAACTGAAGAGCCACCAGGAACTAAGAAGTATACGCCAGGAAGTGAGCCCACAAGAAACCAAGGAGGATCCATCAGCTGCATTTGTTGATCCGCCATGGCCGGAACCAAGCCCTCAACACGCATAAAGGAACGTTGGATAGCGTACATTTATATACGCCACCACGTGATCCACCATGGTCGAGCAACGTTTGTTGATCCACTAGGAACCGATGAAGCGTCAGGAACCGAGGAGAATACACCAGGAAGCGAGCCCACAAGGAACCGAGGAGGATCCGTCGTTGATCCCCAGGGCCGGAACCAAGCACCCAACCAGCCGCCCCACCTGGCAAATGGGTGTGAAGTCCGGTTGGGCGGTGTTCGTTGATCGCCCTAGTTGTGGACCGAGCCCCCCAACTGACCAGATAGGCGTGAATGTCTGGTCGGGCGGCGTTCGTTGATCGCCAGGGCTGGAACCAAGACCTCAACCGGCGACAATGGCATGAAGTCAGAGACGGACGGAGAGTTCATTGATATCACCAAGGTCGAGCGACGAGTTTGTTGAACTTCCAGGAACCGCAAGAGCACCAGACCAGGAACTAGAAATATCCCAGGAATGTGAGCCCACAAGGAAACCAAGGAGGATCCTCAGCTGCATTTGTTGATTCGCTCAGGCGCCGGAACCAAGCCTCAAAACGCATATAAAGGAACGTTGGATAGCGTTCATTTATATAGCCACCATGATCCGCCTGGTTCGAGCAACGTTCGTTCATCCACTAGGAACGACGTGAGATGAACGATCAGAACCGAGGAAAATAGCCAGAGCGAGCCCACAAGGAAAACCGAGGAGGATACCACAGCTGCATCGTTAATCCGCCATGGCGGAACCGAACCCTCAACCCCCCGGCCTAAAGGAATGTCAGATGGTGTCATTATATACGCAACGATGATCCGCGCTGGTCGAGCAAGGCTCTGTTGAACTTCCAGGATGCGAAAATAAGCCAGGAACCAAGGAGAATACGCAAGGAAGCGAGCCCACACAGGAACGAGGAGGATCCATCAGCCATTGTTGATCGCCATGGCCGGAGAACTGAGCCCTCAACCCACGCCTAAAGGAACGTCAGATGTTGATTCATTATATACGCAACCGCGTGGATCCGCCATGTCGAGCAGACGTTGTTATCCACTAGGAACCGGATGTGCTGAAGCATCAGGAACTGAGGAGGATTACACAGGAAGCCCCATAAAACGCATAAAGGAAACATTGGATAGCGTCATTTTATAACGCCACCACCGTTGATCCGCATGGTCGAGCCAAAAGTTCGTTCATCACACTAGGAGTACCGATGAAAGCATCAAGAACCGAGGAACATACGGCCAAGGAAAGCGAGGCCCACAGGAACGCAGGAGGATCCATCAGCTGCTATTTAACCGCATGGCGGAAAAACCGAACCCCAACCCCAGGCCTAACAGGAATGTCAGACTGGTGTTTCATTTTATACGAACAAACCGTGATCTCGCGTGGTCGAGAAGCAGCTGTTGAAACTTCCAGGATTGACGAGGATAGCCAGCGAACAAGGAGAATACGTCAAGGATAAGCGAGCCACACAGGAAACAGAGGAGGATCCATAGCCGCATTGTTGATCCGTCCATGGCCGGAAAACTGAGCCCTCAATCCCACCTGCCTAAGGAACCGTACAGATGGTGTTCTTTATAACGCAAACCGCGGTTCCGCATGATCGAGGCCAACGTTCCTTGATCCACTAGGACACCGTGATATGAAGCGTCTAGGAAAAATCCGAGAGAAGGATCCACCAGGAAGCGAACCACAAGGAATCGAGGACGAGATCAACAGAACCAAAAAGCAGATGTCATAGGCATGAAGTCGTGGAGCGTGTTGTGATCCCAACTGATGCTGGGAACCGAACCACCCAACTGGCCGGCTGCCGGGTTTGTGATTGGTCTGGGTCGGGCGGTGTGTCGTTGACTCCGCAGGGCCCGGAACAAGCTCCCAACCAGCGGCCAACTGGTTGAATGGGTGTGAAGTGTCTGGTTGGGCTCACAAGGTTTGTTCGGGTGATCTCGATAGGTTGGGAACCAGAGCCCCCAACTGACCAGCCAATAGGCGGACAGTCGGGCTGGCGGGCGGTTGCGTTGATCCGCCAGGGCTGACAAAGACCCCAAACGGTTCGGCCGACAATGGGCAGGAACCAGATCCAGACGGAAGTTCAATGATCAACCAAGTGGCTTAGCGAAACTGTTGTTGAACTTCAGGAACCGAAGAGCCAAACAGGAACAACTAAGAAGTATTACGCCAGGAAGTGAGCCCCACAAGGAATCAAGGAGTATCCATTCAGCTCCGATTTGTTGATCTTCCCATGGGCCGGGAACCAAAGCCTTCAACACGCAATAAAGGACACGTGGATAGCGTTCATTTATTGAACGCCCCACCAAGTGATCCCGCCATAGTCGAGCACCGTCGTCATTCCACAGGAACCGATGAAGGCATTTCAAGAACCGAGGAAAAATATGCCAGGAAAGCGAAGCCGACAAGGACCTGAGGAGGATCCATCAGCGGCATTCGTTAATTCCGCCATGGCCGGAACGAACCCTCACCCCAGGCCTAAAGGAAGTCAGATGGGTGTTCATTATATACGCAAACGGCCATGATCCGAGATGGTGCGGAGGCAAGCTTGTTGGAATTGGAACTTCCGGAGGCGAAAATAGCAGGAACCAAGAGAAAATATGCAAGGAATCGAGCCCACAAGGAACCAAGGAGGATCCATCAGCTGCATTTGTTGATCCGCCAGGGCCGGAACCAAGCCCATAAAACGCATAAAGGAACGTTGGATAGCGTTCATTTATATACGCCACCACGTGATCCGCCATGGTCGAGCAACGTTCGTTCATCCACTAGGAACCGATGAAGCATCAAGAACCGAGGAAAATATGCCAGGAAGCGAGCCCACAAGGAACCGAGGAGGATCCATCAGCTGCATTCGTTAATCCGCCATGGCCGGAACCGAACCCTCAACCCACCGGCCTAAAGGAACGTCAGATGGTGTTCATTTATATACGCAACCGCATGATCCGCCATGGTCGAGCAACGTTCGTTGATCCACTAGGAACCGATGAAGCCTCAGGAACTGAGGAGGATCCACCAGGAAGCGAACCCACAAGGAATCGAGGAGGATCCACCAGGAACCAAAAGCAGATGTCCATAGGCATGAAGTCCGGTTGGGCGGTGTTTGTTGATCCGCCTATGCTGGGAACCGAACCCCAACTTGCCGGCCACGGGTGTGAAGTTTGGTCGGGCGGTGTTCGTTGATCCGCCAGGGCCGGAACCAAGCACCCAACCAGCCGGCCACACCCGGCAATGGGTGTGAAGTCCGGTTGGGCGGTGTTCGTTGATCCGCCTAGGTTGGGAACCGAGCCCCCAACTGACCAGCCATAGGCGTGAATTTCCGGCCGGGCGGCGTTCGTTGATCCGCCAGGGCTGGAACCAAGACCCCAACCGGCCGACAATGGGCATGAAGTACAGACGACTGACGGCATTTATTGATCAACCAAGGTCGATCGACGTTTGTTGAACTTCCAGAAACCGAAGAGCCACCAGGAACTAAGAAGTATACGCCAGGAAGTGAGCCCACAAGGAACCAAGGAGGATCCATCAGCTGCATTTCTTGATCCGCCATGGCCGGAACCAAGCCCTCAACACGCATAAAGGATTGTTGGATAGCGTTCATTTATATATGCCACCACGTGATCCGCCATGGTTGAGCAACGTTGATCCACTAAGAACCGATGAAGCGTCAAGAACCGAGGAGAATATGCCAGGAAGCGAGCCCACAAGGAACCGAGGAGGATCCATCAGCTGCATTCGTTAATCCGCCATGGCCGGAACCGAACCCTCAACCCCCCGGCCTAAAGGAATGTCAGATGGTGTTCATTTATATACGCAACCGCATGATCCGCGATGGTCGAGCAAGCTTGTTGAACTTCCAGGATGCGAAAATAAGCCAGGAACCAAGGAGAATACGCAAGGAAGCGAGCCCACAAGGAACCGAGGAGGATCCATCAGCGGCATTCGTTGACCCGCCATGGCCGGAAATGAGCCCTCAACTCACCGGCCTAAAGGAACGACAGATGTTGTTCATTTATATACACAACCGCGTGATCCGCCATGGTCGAGCAACGTTCGTTGATCCACTAGGAACCGATGAAGCGTCAGGAACCGAGGAGGATACACCAGGAAGCGAACCCACAAGGAATCGAGGAGGACCCACCAGGAACCAAAAGCAGATGTCCATAGGCGTAAAGTCCGGTTAGGCGGTGTTTGTTGATTCGCCTATGCTGGGAACCGAACCCCCAACTGGTCGGCCACGGGTGTGAAGTTTGGTCGGGCGGTGTTCGTTGATCCGCCAGGGCCGGAACCAAGCACCCAACCAGCCGGCCACACCTGGCAATGGATGTGAAGTCCGGTTGGGCGGTGTTCGTTGATTCGCCTAGGTTGGGAACCGAGCCCACAACTGACCAGCCATAGGCGTGAAGTCTGGTCGGGCGGCGTTCGTTGATCCGCCAGGGCTGGAACCAAGACCCCAACCGGCCGACAATGGGCATGAAGTCCAGACGGACGGAGTTCATTGATCAACCAAGGTCGAGCGACGTTTGTTGAACTTCCAGGAACCGAAGAGCCACCAGGAACTAAGAAATATACACCAGGAAGTGAGCCCACAAGGAACCAAGGAGGATCCATCAGCTGCATTTGTTGATCCGTCATGGCCGGAACCAAGCCCTCAACACGCATAAAGGAACGTTGGACAGCGTTCATTTATATACGCCACCACGTGATCCGCCATGGTCGAGCAACGTTCGTTCATCCACTAGGAACCGATGAAGCATCAAGAACCGAGGAAAATATGCCAGGAAGCGAGCCCACAAGGAACCGAGGAGGATCCATCAGCTGCTTCACTAACCGCCATGGCCGGAAAAGAACCCTCAACCCCCCGGCTAAGGATGTAAGATGTGTGTTCATTTATATACGCCACCACGTGATCCGCCATGGTCGAGCAACGTTCGTTGATCCACTAGGAACCGATGAAGCGTCAAGAACCGAGGAGAATATGCCAGGAAGCGAGCCCACAAGGAACCGAGGAGGATCCATCAGCGGCATTTGTTGATCCACCATGGCCGGAACTGAGCCCTCAACCCACCAGCCTAAAGGAACGTCAGATTGTGTTCATTTATATACGCAACCGTGTGATCCGCCATGGTCAAGCAATGTTCGTTGATCTACTAGGAAACGATGAAGCGCCAGGAACCAAGGAGAATCCACCAGGAAGCGAACCCACAAGGAATCGAGGAGGATCCACCAGGAACCAAAAGCAGATGTCCATAGGCGTGAAGTCCGGTTGGGCGGTGTTTGTTGATCCGCCTATGCTGGGAACCGAACCCCCAACTGGCCGGCCACGGGTGTGAAGTTTGGTCGGGCGGTGTTCGTTGATCCGCCAGGGCCGGAACCAAGCACCCAACCAGCCGTCCACACCCGGCAATGGGTGCAAAGTCTGGTTGGGCGGTGTTCATTAATCAAACAATGTCGAGCAATGTTTGTTGAACGTCCAGGAACCGAAGAGTCACCAGGAACTAAGAAGGAACTATACGCCAGGAAATGAGCCCACAAGGAACCAAGGAGGATCCATCAGCTGCATTTGTTGATCCGCCATGGCCGGAACCAAGACCTCAACACGCATAAAGGAACGTTGGATAGCGTTCATTTATATACGCCACCACGTGATCCGCCATGGTCAAGCAATCGAGTTCGTTGATCCACTAGGAACCAATGAAGCTTCAAAAACCGAGGAGAATACGCCAGGAAGTGAGCCCTCAAGGAACCGAGGAGGATCCATAAGCTGCATTCGTTAATCTGCCATGGCCGGAACCGAACCCTGAACCCCCCGGCCTAAAGGAATGTCACATGGTGTTCATTTACATACGCAACCGCATGATCCGCCATGGTCAAGCAACGTTCGTTGATCCACTAGGAACCGTTGAAGTGTCAGGGACCGAGGAGGATCAGCCAGGAAGCGAACCTACAAGGAACTGAGGAGGATCCACCAGGAACCAAAAGCAGATGTCCATGGGCGTGAAGTCTGGTTGGGCGGTGTTCATTGATCCGCTTAGGTTGGGAACCGAGCTGCCAACTGACCAGCCACGGACGTGAAGTCGAACAGCGTTCATTGATCCGCCACGGTCGAGCAAAGTTTGTTAAACCTTCAGAAAACAAAGAGCTGCCAGGAACTGAGGAGGATCCGCCATGAAGTGAGCCCACAAAGAACCGATGAAGATCCACCAGGAACCAAAAGAAGCACAAGGAACTAAAGGCTATGGGTGTGAAGTCTGGTCAGGTGAGGTTGATTTATATATCAAGGCTGGAACAGAACCCCCAACTGGCCTGCCACGGCAGTGAAGTCCAGTCGGGCGCCATTCATTAATCCGCCAAGGTCGAGCGATGTTTGTTAAACTTCTAGGAACCGAAGAGCCACCAGGAACTGAGGAGGATACTCCAGGAAGAGAACCCACAAGGAACCGAGTAGGATCCACCAGGAAGCGAACCTGCAAGGAACCAAGGAGGATCCATCAGAAACCAAGGAGGATCCATCATTTATATACCAAGCCTTGGTATGGTACATTTATTTTGTAATGTTGCTGCTAAATTAGCTAGTTAGTTATAAACTAGTAGACTTACTTTCTATAATATTTAGGAAATATGTTCATATTTTTGGCCAAAAGATTTAACTAAATGACTCTTGCTTATTTATAAACAAGTTAACCTAAGATATAGAATAACAGCAACAAAATCATATGTGGATTATGAGTGTTTAGTATTTATTTCTCTTTTCTACATTTGTTTAGAATTTGGCAGGTTAGCTTTAGATAGATTTGGTTAGGTTAGGTTAGATAGATCAGGTTAGTTAGGGCCCTGCTGAAAGAGTCTACCTTGACGTGGTAGCAGGGCTTACAAATCTTTTGGCCAAAGATTTTTTCTAAACGGGGGAATGGGATTGGTGGGCGTGAAACATTATGTGCCGGGAGACAATCGCTAACTGGGAGGCTTTCGTTTATTCGCCAAGACTGGAACAGAACTCCCGACTGACCGGCCACCCACGTGTGCCTCTTGTCTGGTCGGGAGGCGTTTGTTGATCTGCCAAGGCAGGAACCAAACCTCCACCTGACCAGCCACGTGTGTGGTTATCATTCAGACAGACGACATTCGTTGCTCCACCAGATTAACTCCGAACCCACATTTGAAAGTCGATGTGTGGTTATCGTTCAGTCATTAGCGGATTAAGGAACGTCACCCGTTTGGATGAGGTAAGTGGCATTGATCCCAATCAGTTAGCGACCAGATTTATATTTTTACTTTGTTTCTCGTTTAATACATGAATTTCAAAGTTGGTCCAGGGATTTTTTCCTATTGCCATTTGGAGTCAGGAAGGAATTTCTCACTTTTTTTTTTAAACATGAAAAAAATCCACTGTCTATTATGTTACAACCTTCTTGCCAGCTTAAAGGGACACTAAACTGTAGATTTTAAGTACATTGCATCTGCATCTATTATTCACAGGGTGGTGAGAACCTCCCTGTCAATAGAACACAAAGGGAACAGTGCAAAACTTACCTTTTTGGGCACTCCACTCGTGGCTCCTTTGCGACGAGCACACACTCATGGAAACGGCATGACATCATCACACCACGACCAAGCACGTTGAGGTGTGCACACTCTCGCGGTGCGGCTTACGTCATTCGCATACACACTGATTCTGTCTGTAATCTTTTAAAGATCTGTCTGTATCCTGCTCTAAGGGCATGTCCACCCACCAAACTAAAATATAGATTTAAGCCAATCACTGATGCTGCTGCCAGTCCGGCCCCCTTCTGCTGCTGCCATGCACGGAAAAAGACAGCCGAGGGAATGATTGCTGGTAAGTATACTTAGGAGTCTCGCAGAATGATCAAACCGTGTAAAATTACATGGACGTGAATATAGATTGTTTTGTACACGTATACTGTATGTAATGTACCTTATCTTCAATGTTTCTGTATTAGAACCACCTGGTCTGTTCTTCTCTTGTATAAGCATACCTATACATATAAATATATGGATATAAGTCAGGATCGATCATTCAGTAGGAATCTCTTAGGATATTTTGTGCATCTCTTGTAACACTATTAAATGGTAACTAAATTCAAGGGTTTACCCAGGATTAGGTACATTATGTAGGAGAAGTTGTAGTGATCCAGTGTTCTCTGGTCCACCCCTTCAGTGGGTAGGGGGATAAACTATGGGAGGGTGTGAATTACAGGATGGGTGCCTCAAATAAATATGTATGTATGTAGTTTATTTATAAAGTGTCACTTGGGGACGCAACGCTGTACAATAACAACATATAGGAAAGTCATACAAGGGGGCAAATACATAAATAGTTCAGTACAATAATATCTTAATTATAGAAATATAACTATACAAGTGCTAGAACCTTGCCACAATTGAAAAGGAGGTCACTGCCCCATAGAACTTACAATCTAGGAGGGTAACATACAGATGCAAAGGAAAGGGTAAAAGTGCAGTAGTGAGACGTATGCAGTGCAAATAACTCATATACTGTGCTAGTTACCAGATAGATATGTATGTAGGTAGGATGTAAGGCTAGATTTAAAGCCGCTGATTGAGGTTTCTTGGTGAAGATCGAGGGGAATAGAATTCCAGAGGATGGGAGCCACCAGAGAGAGAAGTTTAAGGCGAGAGGAAGCAGTATGGGTCTGTACAGGAGATGGTATGGTGGTGATCAAATGATGCGGGAGGGAACATATGGGGACACTAGAGAAGAAATATAAGGAGGTGCAGCAGAGCAAAGGGATTTAAAGGGTCACAAAGGGATTTAAAGGGTCACTAAACTCACTCAAACAACTTTACATTTTCTGAAACTACAAAGAAGTAAAAGGATGGTACTCCCATATTTATCTGTGCTTGCTTTGTCATTAAATTATTAATGTTTAGTGAGTGCTCCTAATTCCCCCCACCCTCCCTTACTCTGCTCTGCTTACACATCTCCCCTCCCTCCCCCTGTCTTCGTTTCATTGCTAATTCTATTAAATGTTGTAGAAAGTGTGCTGGCAGGCAGCTAATGATCCCAGTAAGAGGCCAGCAATAGGGAACATATTGTCATTTCTGCTTCTGGAGTGACAGGTCTTTCCCTGTAAATGCTGTGAATTCAAATAATGATTTCTCAGGGTCTACAGCTCAGATTTATAATCTGAAAAAAGTTTTGGAGCAGTGGGATCTTACTGTACCTAAAGGTTATTCTACAGTAAAGTTAGTATAGTATATAGTATAGTATAGTATTTGAGGTTGAATAAAGACATACGTCCATCCAGTCCAACCCATCTAGCAATATCCTCATTTCCTGCCTAACTGTTGATCCAGAGGAAGGCAAAAAACCCACCAAATTTATGAAGGGGGAAAAAATTCCTTCCTGACTCCAAGTGGCAATCGGAAATTTCCCTGGATCAACTCTACTTTATGTATCAATCCCAGTAACTTGTAACATTCCTTGTTTGCAGAAACTCATCCAGCTTTTTATTAAACTGACCAATGAACCTGCCATAACAACGTCCACTGGAAGACAGTTCCATAGCTTTACCGTTCTCACAGTGACAAACCCTTTCCCAACTCTACTTTATGTATCAATCCCAGTAACTTGTAACATTCCTTGTTTGCAGAAACTCATCCAGCTTTTTATTAAACTGACCAATGAACCTGCCATAACAACGTCCACTGGAAGACAGTTCCATAGCTTTACTGTTCTCACAGTGACAAACCCTTTCCCAAATCTACTTTATGTATCAATTACCAGTAAACTGGTAACTTCCTTGTTTGTAGAAACTCATCCAGCTTTTTATTAAACTACAATGAACCTGCCAAACAACATCCACTGGAAGACAGTTCCATAGCTTTACCTTTCTCACAGTGACAAACCTTCCCAACTCTACTTTATGTATCAATACCAGTAACCTTGTAACATTCCTTTGTTTGCAGAAACTCATCCAGCTTTTTATTAAACTGCCCAATGACTGCCATTACAACGTCCACTGGAAGACAGTTCCATAGCTTTACCGTTCTCACAGTGAAAAACCCTTTCCCAACTCTACTTTATGTATCAATATCAGTACCTTGTAACATTCCTTGTTTGTAGAAACTCATCCAGCTTTTTATATAAACTGACCAATGAACCTGCCTTACAACGTCCCACTGGAAGACAGTTCCATAGCTTTACCGTTCTCACAGTGACAAACCCTTTCCAGCTTGAAGCCTAAACCTTTTTCTTCATTCTTAGGATGTCCTCGTGTCCTTTGCATGTTCTCTTGGTGAACAATGCCCAGATAGTTTATTGTATGGCCCGTTAATGTATTTATACACAGTAATCATATCCCACGCAAGCGCTTTTCTCCAGCGTACATAATTGTAACTTTTCCAGTCTCTCTCATATTCAAAGCCCCCCAATCCCCTTATTAATTTAGTTGCCCTTCTCTGAACCCTTTCCATTTCAAATGTCCTTTTTGTACACGGATTCCAAATGCACTGCATATTCCAATGAGGCCTTACCAATGCTTTGTAAGAGGGAGAATTACATTTTCCTCCCTTGAATCCATACCTCGCTTTATACAAGACAATACCATGCTGGCTGCTTGCTACCTTTAAGTTTGTTATCCCACCAAACTCCAAGATCCCTTTCCAACAGGGATTCACTTAAACACAGAGCCATTTATAGTATAAGTAGCACAAGTATTTTTAAGTCAAAATGCATCGCCTTACTTTTATCAACATTGAATTTCATCTGCAACTTAGCAGCCCAAGTGTGATAATCTATCTAGATCCCCTTGTACGATTGCACATCCTCTGAAGTTTTTAATGGTCGACAAAGTTTTGTGTCGTCAGCAAACACAGAAACCTGCTGACAATACCCACTTCCAAATCATTAATAAATAGATTATAGAAGCGGCCCCAACACAGAACCCGTGGGCACCCCACTTAGCACTTTAGTCCATAATGATGAAGCCCACTTAACACTACTCTTGCATCCTATTCTTTAACCAATTTTCTATCCATGTACAAATTGGACTCCCCAGACCAACAGACCTAGTCTTATTCATTAGTCGCCTATGGGGGACTGTATCAAAAGCCTTTGCAAAATCCAAGTAAAACTACATCTACTGCTATACCAGATCTAAATTTCTACTTACTTCCTCATAAAAGCCAAGCAAGTTAGTTTGACAAGATCTATTCCTCCTAAATCCATGCTGGTTACTACTTATAATGTCAGTCCTTGAAACATACTCTAGAACAATCCCTTATTAAACTTTCCAGGATCTTCCCCACCACTGAATTTAAACTTACAGGCCTGTAATTACACCCGGCTGTGAACGACTACCCTTTTGAATATTGGAATAACATCAGCCTTTTTCCAATCCAGAGGCCACCACCGGACATGAGAGAATCAGCACAAATAAGAAACAATGGCCTAGATAAAACTGAACTTAGCTCCCTAAGTACCCTAGGATGTATTTTATCCGGTCCAGGAGATTTACTAATATTAACCTTATTTAGTTCTTTCATATCCTCGGTTAACCAAAGTGAACTTGAATCTTGTATACCTTTATTGCTACTATACTCTATGATATCTTGGATCTTCTATAGTGTATACAGAGGAAAAAAAATTATTCAAGACATTTGCTTTATCGCCATCCTCCGTAACTAACTTATCCCCATTAATTAATGGTGCCACATTCTCAGTCCTCATCTTCTTACTATTAATATACTTAAAAAAATGTTTAGGCTTAGTGATGCTTTCTTCAGCTATCCTAACTTCATTATTAATTTTAGCTAGTTTGCTTTCTTACACTCCTTGTTACAGTTTTTATACTCCCTAAAGGCCCTTTCCGTTCCCTCGGCCTTAAAGGTTTTAAATGCCTTTTTCTTCCTTACCATTTGCCTCTTTACATCAGAATTCAGCCACATGGGCGCGGATCTATTTTTTTTATATTTATTTCCCAAGGCTATAAATTTAGATGTGAACTGGCTTAAAATCCCCTTGAACACAGTCCACTTCTGTTCAGTACCTTTACCTGATAATACATTATCCCAGTTGACATTCTGAAGAGCTGCTTTTAACCTGGGAAAATTTGCTTTCCTGAAATTAAATGTCTTTGTTAACCCAGCGCACTTTTCCTTTCGATAACAAAGTCCAAATGCCACTATTTCATGATCACTATTCCCTAAGCCTCCAGTTACCTTTATATCTATAATGCGCTCCACAATGTTAGATATTACCAGATCCAACAGAGCTCCTTTTCTAGTAGGAACCTCAACCACCTGTGAGAGAAAATTCTTCTTCTTGCAGCAAATTCAGGAACTCATCGCCTTTTTCTGTGATGGCAGTTCCACCACACCAATCAATGTCAGGGTAATTGAAGTCCCCCATAATGAGCACACTCCCCAAACTTGCAGCCCTTGCCAACTGCATATGAAGTTGACTCACCTCCTCTCTGCTAGCATTTGGCGGCTTATAGCAGACACCAACAATGACATTACCCCCTTTCCTGTTGCCTAATTCCACCCATATTGCCTCCACTTTAACATCCATATCACCAGTTATCTCTTCTTTTAAATTTGGCTTCAATTCTTTTTTAACATATACACATACTCCTCCCCCTTTCCTTTTTTTTCTGTCCTGCCTAAACAAGGCATATATATTTAAACAAGGCCTTCTATATTTACAGCCCAGTCGTGAGAACTGTTCAACCACGTTTCTGCTATACCTATTACATCATACTTTTCATTCAATGCCATCATTTCCAATTCACCCATTTTGTCAGCCAGGCTTCTCGCATTTGCAAACATACATTTTAGATTATGATCCTGTAATTTATTCGTACATTTTGATACACATTCCTCCCTATCCCCTATGCTAGCCCCACCCCCCTTTCCACCCACCACTGGCCTATCTACACCCTGCTTTCCTCCTGGACAATCTATCCCAGTGAGACTGCTAATACCCTCCCCCCCAAACCTAGTTTAAAATCTCCTCCAACCCTCTAGCCATCTTCTCCCCTAAAACAGCTGCACCACCATCAGTGAGGTGCAACCCATCCCTACTAAAGAGCCTGTAGCCGACAGCAAAGTCTGCCCAGTTCTCAATAAACCCAAACCCTTCTTCCTTACACCACTCTCTTAGCCACGCATTAATGCTCCTAAGCTCCCGCTGTCTCCCTGGCTTAGCACGTGGCTGCGGTAGTATTTCTGAAAACACTACCCTGGAGGTCCTTGCTTTTATCTTGGCCCCTAGTTCTCGGAAATCATGTTTAAGGACCTCTCCTCCACCTCTAACTTTGTCATTGGCACCAATGTGAACCAAGACCGCCGGGTCACACCCGGCCCCACCCAATAATCTGTCTACACGATCCACCACATGCCGAACCCTAGCACCAGGCAGGCAACACACAGTTCGGCATGTAGGGTCTTGGCGGCAGATTACCCTATCTACCTTCCTTATAATGGAGTCCCCTACCACTACCACCTGCCTTGCATTCCTGACCCTTCGTTCCTCCTCCCTTGTATCAGAGATGGCAGTCCCCTGGGTGCTCAAGGGACTAGCCCCCTCCATACATGCTAATTCCGAGGTGTCCTCCTCCACTTCATTACCTAAGGCAGCAAATCTGTTGGGATGGACAATCTGGGAAGAAGCCCCCCTATTCTTCCGTCCCCCACTTCCCCTAGTAACCCTAACAAAACTACCTCCTTCCTCATCCTTTCTTGTCCCTCTTCCACCCACCTCTATACTGGCCCCAGCCAGTGCCTGCTGACCCCCCAGTTCTGCCAATCCCCGCAATGCTGCAAGCTGCCCCCTTAGACTCTCCACCTCAGCTTCCAAACGGGCAACCCACTCACACCTGACACAGACATAGGTTCCCCGGAACGTCTGCTCCAGGTTCCTATACATGTGGCACGATGCACATTGCATGGTACTGACAAAACTGTCCCTTCTAATACACCACACCAACACAGTGACGCACAAACCTTGTTTAATTGCCCTTCTTGTTTCAATGTCCTTCTTTTTTTATGTCCTTGAGATCAAGGTCCTTTAGAGCAAGGGCACTCACAAGTTCGTTACACTCACAGGAAACTTCCTTTTGTTAGGTCCAAACCACAGGCCCAACACTGTGAATCCTATTTAACTAATAGGCCCCAACCCCCACACCAATTAGTGCAAGAGCCAGAAAGAGAGGGAAAAAAAAAAACCAAACACTTATTAACCCTTTTACAGCCTGTTTGTGATTACAACAGGTACAATACTAGAATATAGAAGTCCAGCACACCCCTTTAACTGGAAGAAGAAAGATTAGTCTGCTTACTGCACACTCAATCCTGCACACAGTTTTTAACAGTACAAACAATCCTTATTTTCAAACTGTCAAACAATCCTTATTTTCAAACTTTCACACACACCATACAACCATCAAATGATTAAGTGTCCTTCTTTTTTTATGTCCTTGAGATCAAGATCCTTAAGAGAAAGGGCCACTCACAAGTTCGTTACACTCACAGGAAACTTCTCTGCTAGGGAAATGCAGAGAAGGTGAGTTGTGTAACAGTCCAATTTTTCTATAATAATAAAGTTTTTTCATATTTATCCCTCTTGCGGTTTACAGATATGTAAATCAGATTGTCAGCTCTATGGGACAGGGACCTCATTTCCTATTCTGGCAAGGCTCTAGCACTTATATAGTTATAATCATATTTATATAATTTACTGTATATATTTATTTACTGAACTATTTGTGTATTTTCCCAGCTTGTACGACTTTTTAGATCTTGTTAATGTACAATGCTGCGTCCTCAAGTGCCGCTTTATAAATAAAATATACATACTTACATACATACATATATACTATCAGGGTTATTCAATAAAAGTTCTTATTGTTTAAAATGGTGCTAATTTTGCCCCAGCCAATCAGATGTTAGCTTTCAAATGTTAATTAAGATCTGATTGGTTGGGGCAAAATTAGCACCATTTTAAACGATAAGAACTTTTATTGAATCTCCCTGTATGTACATTGTAAAGACAGCAAAAGTGCCCAGTTCACACCTAAGTTAAAATATCCAACAAATGATGTAAATAGGGTAACTGCACAGCCAGACACACAAGTGATAGAATATCTGATGATCCATGTCTGTTTCCTGTTAGCAATGATATAAATGACTATTATTGAGTGAGGAGAGGCTGAGCAGACATTGGTTTATCAGCCCTAATTCAAAAGGAACATTTCATCTTCTTTACCCATTTTCTTCAATTATATTAGCTAATGGTGACCCCTCAATGTTAAAACATGTAAGAAGATTCAATAAAAGTTCTTATCGTTAATAATGTTGCTAATTTTGCCCTAACGAATCAGATGTTAGCTTTTAAACGTTAACTAAGATCTGATTGGTTGGGGAAATTAGCACCTTTTAAACGATAAGAACTTTCATTGAATCTCCCTGTTAGTGTAGTAACTAATGGCACCCATCATGGCTCATGACTGAAGATTGAATATAAAATATCGTTTTAGGTATGTACAGGGGAACATGTATTACTAAGTATTTTTTAACAGAAACATTCTAAAACGGACATGAAAATATTGGACATTTAATACATGATTGTTTTGACATTTCCTCACATGGATGGTCACTGACATTGGATACTCTTTGGACTTTCTAAGTAGTATCTATAAGTACTACTTTATTCTATGTTTCCTACTAAGGTTTTCACTTTCTGATTTTATTACGTCCATGTTTGCACGTACGGTTAATCTTGGGACTGAGGGGTGGGGTTAGAGGTATGTCACTTCCAGGTTAACTATAAATGGTTTTCACTTTGGAACATGTGGTGTGCACATGTTTCTTTAAAGGGCATGTCCACCCTTTAAAATTTATTTTTAGATGCGGTAGGGCACCTTCCCCCAGCCCCAACCGCACCATTAGATTTTAAAGAAAGTGCCCCGATAGTTACTTACCTTACCTCTTTCCCCCACCGCACAATCTCGGCACAATCTCGGCCCTCTGCTTGCACTGCAAAGTTTACCAGCCATGGTTAAGATACCAGTGGCTGCGTAGGGAATACATTATCTAGAATATACACTGTAAATAGCTCATTATCCTTTGTAATTTAACTATTCCCCAGTTGGTAACCATCATTTAGCTATAGATATGCTCGGTAACTTTGAATTTCCCATTGTGCTTACATAGCAACATAGTAATTAAGGTTGAATAAAGACATACGCCCATCAAGTCCAACCTATTCACCCTCTTTTTTTTTTTTAACCCTACCTAACAGTTGATCCAGAGTAAGGCCAAAAACCCCAGCTAAAACGGGGGGGGGGGGGGAATTCCTTCCTGACTCCAAACGGCAATTGGAAAGTATCCCTGGATCAACCAGATCTATATTCATTAATACCGGTAATTCTCAATATTATATAGTATCCCTATACCAACCAGAACTACAGTATATGTATTAATACCAGTAATTCTCAATATTATATAGTATCCCTGTACCAACCAGAACTCCAGTATATGTATTAATACCAGTAATTCTCAATATTATATAGTATCCCTGTACCAACCAGAACTCCAGTATATGTATTAATACCAGTAATTCTCAATATTATATAGTATCCCTGTACCAACCAGAACTACAGTATATGTATTAATACCAGTAATTCTCAATATTATATAGTATCCCCATACCAACCACAACTACAGTATATGTATTAATACCAGTAATTCTCAATATTATATAGTATCCCCGTACTACCAACCAGAAATACAGTATATATATTAATACCAGTAATTCTCAATATTATATAGTATCCCCGTACCAACCAGAACTACAGTATATGCATTAATACCAGTAATTCTCAATATTTTTTAGTTTTAGAAACTTATCCAGGCCTTTTTTAAAGCTATTTAATGAACTTGCCATTACCACATCTGCTGGAAGACAGTTCCACTGTGTCACCGTTCTCACTGTAAAGAAACCTTTCCTAACCTGAAGATGAAACTTCTTTTCTTCCAACCTTAAAGGATGTCCATGAGTCCTCTGATATGATTATAGTCCGAAAATAGAGGATGTGGAGAAACCAAGATAGAACACAGGCTTCATATCTTCTATAATATCCCCTGGATGGTGGATGAAACCCATACGTACACCATTAGCCCGCCTCACCTATTACGCTATAAGTCCTCTGATATGACCTATTAATAAACAATGCACCAGAGAGTTCATTGTATGGCCCATTAATATATTTGTATAAGGTTATGTCCCCACGCAAATGTCACTTCTCCAATGTAAACAGCCGTAACTTGTCTAATCTGCCTGCATATTTAAGCCCCTCCATTCCCCTTATTAATTTAGTTGCATTTCTCTGAACTGCTTCAATTTCCAAGATGTCCCTTTTGTATATCGGATTCCAAAACTGCACTGCATATTCCAAATGTGGCCTTACCAGTGCCTTGTAAAGAGGGAGAATGTGATTATAAACTACAGATAACAACAAACGGTGATTATAAACTACAGATAACAACAAACGAATAGATTCCCCCTTCTAACCAACGACCTGTAGCCAGTACCTTCCTTCCACCCTCCCTCCCATATCCTGGTTCTAGAGGACAATTCCGATTTCCAAGCCAGACCAATCATTTTATTGGTTCCCCATGTCCATGTAAACAGGTCAATATGTAACAAGACATAGTAAACAATGAGTGGAAACCATTCATAGCAGGTGTAACGTCTGGTGTGGACCACCCATCACACACAGGGGATTCTCTGCCACATGTGTAATTACTATATTCCTATTTCCAGGCGATTCATCGAGAGATCTAGAGGTTAAATCCTCTCTATGGCTCAGGACACGACTTACCTGGTCTTTAGATTTGGTTCTGCGACAATCTGGAGGTTTTCCGTAGACGTTCCATCATTAATGTGAAGAAACAAGACTTCCTTCTGGGACCGCACGGAACGTACCCATCCCTGAAACATGTGTTTATAATAAGATTATCCAACACGTGGGCGACTGGTCACTGGTTGTTGTCTAGACATTGGTCAAACATTAAGGGAAGAACAGGAAGGGACATTTCTGTTGCAGCTTAAATGGCGACTATACAATAAAATAGTTTTATTAAAGTGACACTAACCTGGTAATTATAAGCACCTAAAATCCGTTTCTATTATTTACAGGGAGATGAGAACATTTATTCTGTTTAGTGTCCCTTTAAATTGCCCGTTACTGGAAACGCTAATTTTTCCCAATTATCACCATTTATTTGTTCATCTGCCCTTTATTTCTTTAGACATCCAAGTGAACCATCATACATTTCAGCTGTCAATCAAGTGCCTCATTATCATAAACTCTTCTGCTGCGATAGGAGGCGTCGGTTTAGAGAGGAAGCCTGAGCAAATCAAGTACTGGATTTAACGCAACACACACCTCAGATTAAGGGCTACTTACATACATTCATTTAAAGATTAAGGAGTCATTTTTTTCATTATAGTTGCCCTTTAACCCATAGTTGGAATGTGTAGACATTTCCCCATGTGTTGAAACTTTCTTTCCTTCATGGAGAAACGGATAAATCCACAGCCCATAATGAACATCATCTGGGCCTTATACACTGACCTGGATTGTGATATTTATGGAGCTTCCTTCAGTCTTCGCCAGGGCTTCTCGCACACTCATCCTGACAGCAGAAACCAAGTGTCCCTTATTGCGGTGATGTCTCGAACAGTTACCCAGGAGGGCAACGAGAAGCTTCCCAGGTCTGTACATGGTTGAACACGGAGCAAAGTCTCATCCCTTTAATGTGAGAAGCAACCAGAAATGTATCAGGAAAGATAATAAATATTATTATTATACATTCTCACAAATAAAGATCAGCTACACATCAACCAGAAACAGCAGTTAATTGTGGTTTTGTGTCCATTTGGTCCAGGGCTACTGCCTCATTTGAATCTATAAATGAATCTATGTAAGCAGCACTTACTCTTATCTGTGTTGCTGCATGACTTCGATCCAGTACTTGTGTTTCTCAAGCTCAGTCCCCGCCCCCTGCCGGACTATCTGACTCTTTGTTAGGGCAAGCATGCTCAGTAATCCCTATGAGGCAGCATTGGGAGAGGGAATTTCCCACAATGCCGTTCACATACCAACTGTCACCATTCCAGCTACAGCAAAACTATAGTAACATAGTAACATAGTAATTAAGGTTGAATAAAGACATTCGTCCATCAAGTCC
The DNA here is from genome assembly GCA_019447015.1 of Hymenochirus boettgeri. Lineage (NCBI taxonomy): Eukaryota > Metazoa > Chordata > Amphibia > Anura > Pipidae > Hymenochirus > Hymenochirus boettgeri. The sequence continues at coordinate 348,415,148 of CM033470.1, forward strand.
AACCTATTCCCTTTTTTTTTTTTTTTTTTTTTTTAACCCTACCTAACAGTTGATCCAGAGGAAGGCAAAAAAACCCAGCTAAAAAAGGGGGGAAAAAATTCCTTCCTGACTCCAAACGGCAATCGGAAAGTATCCCTGGATCAACCAGATCTATATGCATTAATACCAGTAATTCTCAATATTTTTTAGTTTTAGAAACTTATCCAGGCCTTTTTTAAAGTTATTCAATGAACTTGCCATTACCACATCTGCTGGAAGACAGTTCCACAGTGTCACCGTTCTCACTGTAAAGAAACCTCTCCTAACTTGAAGATGAAACTTCTTTTCTTCCAACCTTAAAGGATGTCCACGAGTCCTCTGATATGACCTATTAGTGAACAATGCACCAGAGAATTCACTGTATGGGCCATTAATATATTTGTATAAGGTTATCATGTCCCCACGCAAACATCGCTTCTCCAATGTAAACAGCCCTAACTTGTCTAATCTGCCTGCATATTCAAGCCCCTCCATTCCCCTTATTAATTTAGTTGCCCTTCTCTGAACTGCTTCCATTTCCAAGATGTCCCTTTTGTATATGGGATTCCAAAACTGCACCGCATATTCCAAATGTGGCCTTACCAGTGCCTTGTAAAGAGGGAGAATAATATTTTTCTCTCTTGAATCCATTCCCCTCTTTATACAAGACAATATCTTGCTAGCTCTAGCCGTTGCTACCTGGCATTGTTTGCTACAGCTAAGTCTGTTATCTACCAGAACCCCCAAATCTTTTTCCATTACAGATTCACTTAACACAGAGTTATTTATGGTGTAGGTGGCACAGGGATTATTAAATCCCAAATGCATCACCTTACATTTATCAACATTGAATCTCATCTGCCATTCTGCTGCCCATTTTGATAATCTATCTAGGTCTGCTTGCAGCACTTGCACATCATTGGACGTTTCCAAAGCTCTGCATAGTTTAGTGTCATCAGCAAACACAGAGACCTTGCTCTCGATGCCCCCTTCTAAGTCATTTATAAACAGATTAAACAGAAGCGGCCCCAGTACAGAACCCTGAGGGCCCCACTTAGAACTTTAGCCCACATAGATGTAGCTCCATTTACCACCACTCTCTGTTTGCGGTCCAATAACTAGTTCTCTATCCATGAACAAATGTTTTCTTCTAGGCCAACAGTCCTCAGTTTATACATTAGTCACCTGTGTGGCACAGTGTCAAAAGCTTTCGAAAAATCCAAATATACCACGTCCACAGCTGTGCCTGAATCTAACTTCTTACTCACTTCTTCATAAAAACCAATTAAATTTGTCTGACATGATCTATTTCTCATACATCCATGCTGACTACTACTAATAAGATGATCTCTGGAGACAAAGTCAAGGATATGATCCTGTAACAAAGTTTCCATCACCTTCCCTACCACTGATGTTAGGCTTACAGGTCTATAGTTACCAGGCTGTGAACGACTACCTTTTTTGAATATTGGTATTACATTGGCTTTTTTCCAATCCAGCGGCACATCCCCAGACCAAAGCGAATCTGAAAAGATGAGAAACAGTGGTCTAGATAGAACTGAACTAAGCTCTTTTAAAATCCGAGGATGCAATCCATCTGGTCCTGGGGCTTTATTGATATTAACTTTGTCTAATTGTTTCTGTGCCATATCCTCTGTTAGCCAATGTGAATAATCTTTATTTCTTCCCTGCATATTATTACAATCCCTGCTGTAAGGACTAGGATTCTAAACAGTAAAAACCAATGTAAAAAAACGGTTTAGCAGATTAGCCTTTTCGGCATCCTCTACAACCACCTCAGCCCCATTATTTAATGGTCCCACATTCTCAGTCCTAATCTTTTTACCATTTATTTACTTAAAAAAGGGGTTGGACTTGCTTTGTTCGGCAATCCGTATTTCATTTTCTATTTAGCTAGTTTAATTGCTTTCTTGCACTCTTTATTACAGCTTTTGTACTCCCTGTAAGCCTGTTCTGTTCCCTCTGTTTTCAAAATTTTAAAAGCCCTTTTCTTTTTTTCCATTTCCCTTTTTACCTGAGCATTAAGCCATGCAGGAGTGGACCTAATTTGTTTACACTTGTTACCTAAAGGTACCGATTTAGAAATGTAATAGTTTAATATCCCTTTAAAAGTGGTCCACATCTGCTCATTATCTTTACCTAGAAACAGTTCCCCCCAGTCTATGAGCAGGAGCGATTCCTTTAACAGCATAAAATTAGCTTTCCTAAAGTTAAAAGTTTTTGCAACCTATATTGAATGGTCACTATTCCCTATATTAAATGACACTATATCATGGTCACTATTCCCTATATTAAATGACACTGTATCATGGTCACTATTCCCTATATTAAATGACACTATACCATAGTCACTGTTCCCTATATTAAATGACACTATACCATGATCACTATTCCCTATATTAAATGACACTATATCATGGTCACTGTTCCCTATATTAAATGACACTATATCATGGTCACTGTTCCCTATATTAAATGACACTATATCATGGTCACTATTCCCTATATTAAATGACACTATATCATGGTCACTGTTCCCTATATTTAAATGACACTATATCATGGTCGCTATCCCTATATTAAATGAACACATATATCATGGTCGCTATTCCCTATATTAAATGACACTATATCATGGTACTAGTTCCCTATATAAATGACACTATATCATGGTCCACTGTTCCCTATATTAAATTGACACTTTATCATGGTCACTATTCCCTATATTACCAATGACACTATTCATGGTCACTATTCCCTATATTAAATGACACGTTATACCATGGTTACTATTCCCATTATTAAATGACACTATATCATGGTCACTATTCCTATATTAAATGAACACTGTATAGGCGTCACTATTCCCTATATTAAATGACATATATCAGGTCAATGTCCCTATATTAAATGGACACTATATCATGGTCACTATTCCCATATTAAATGACACATATCATGGTCACTATTCCTATATTATAATGCACTATATCATGGTCACTATTCCCTATATTAAATGACACCATATCATGGTCACTATTCCCTATATTAAATGACACTATATCATTGGTAAACTATCCCTTATATTAAATGAACTATATCATGGGCACATTCCCATTAAATGAACTATAATCATGTCACGATTCCTTATTAAATGACACTATATCTGGTCACTATTCCCGATATTAAATATACACATATATCATGGTCCTATTCCCTATATAAATGACATTATCATGGTCACTATTCCCTATATTAAATGCACACTATATCATGGTCACTATCCCTATATTAATGACACTATATCATGGTCACTATTCCCTATATTAAATGACACTATATCATGGTCACTATTCCCTATATTAATGAACTATATCATGGTCACTATTCCCTATATTAAATGACATATGATCATGGTCACTATTCCCTATATTAAATGACACATATCACATGGTCACTATTCCTATATTGAAGGACACTTATCATGGTCACTTTCCTATATTAAATGACCTATAATCATGGTCACTTTCCCTATATTAAATGAACACGTATATCATGGTTCACTATCCCATTATTAAATGACACTATATCATGGTCACTATTCCCTATCTTAAATGACACGTTGTACATCGGTCACTATTCCTCATATTTAAATGAACCTATATCATGGTCACTATTCCCCTATATTAAATGACACTATATCATGATCACTATTCCCTATATTAAATGACACTATATCATGGTCACTATTCCCTATATTAAATGACACTATATCTGGGCCACTATCCTATATTTAAATGAACACTACATATCATGGTCACTATTCCCTATATTAAATGACATCTACCATGGTTACTATTCCCTATAATGAAATACACTATATCATGGTCACATTCCCTATATTAAATGACACTGTATCTGGTCACTATTCCCATATATTAAAGACATATATCAGGTCACTGTTCCCTATATAAATGACACTATATCATGGTCACTATTCCTATATTAATCATATAATGGTCACTATTCCCTATTAATACCATATATGGTCACTATTCCCTATTATTAAATGACACTATATCATTGGTCACTACTATGGTAACCTACTATGAAATGACACTAATATCATGGTCACTATTCCTATATTTAAATGGACACTATATGGTCACTATTCCCATATAAATGAACTATATCAGGTCATATGTCCCATATTAAATGACACTATATCATGGTCCACTATTCCCTATATAAATGACACATATCATGGTCACTATTTCCTATATTAAATGACACTATATCATGGTCACTATTCCCTATATTAAATGACACTATCTCATGGTCACTATTCCCTATATAAATGACACTATATCATGGTCACATTCCCTATATTAATGAATATATCATGGTCACTATTCCCTATATTAAAGGACACTATATCATGGTCACTATTCCTATATTAAATGACACATATATCATGGTCATATTCCCTATATAAATGACACTTATCATGGTCACTATTCCCTATTATTAAATGACAATATCATGGTCACTATTCCCCTATATTAAATGAACATATATCATGGTCACTGGTTCCCTACTTAAATGTAATCATGGTCACATCTCTTATATGACCATGGTCACTATTCCCTATATTAAAGACACTATATCCATGGTCACTATTCCCTATATTAAATGACATATATCATGGTCACTATTCTATATTAAATGACACTATCATGGTCACCATTCCTATATTAAAGGAAACTATATCATGTTCACTATTCCTAGATTAAATGACACTATAGCATTGGTCACTATTCCCTATATTAAATGACACTATATCATGGTCACTATTCCCTATATTAAATGACACTATACCATGGTCACTATTCCCTATATTAAATGACACTATATCATGGTCACTATTCCCTAAGCTTCCCATTACCTTCATCTCCAAAATGAGCTCTGGGTTATTAGATATCACCAGACCCAACAACGCATTCTGTCTAGTAGGAACTTCTACCATCTGTGAAAGAAAATGCTAATATAGGAAATTTAAAAACTTTATACCTTTTGAGGTGCTGGCAGTTCCCTTACTCCAATCTATGTCAGGGTAGTTATAACCCCCATAACCAGAACATGCCCCATACCAGCAGCCTTCGCCAACTGCATATAGAGATTCATTTCCACCTCCTCCCCAGCATTTGGCAGCTTATAACATACTCCAACAATTAATTTACCTACCTTCTTGTTTCCTGTACACAGTTCCACCCATATTGTTTCTGCCGTATCATTTCCGCCCCCATCTATTCCATCTTTTAAATTTGGCTTCAATTCCTGTTTAACATACATACATACATACTACTCCTCCTTTCTTATTAACACTGTCATGTCTAAATAAGGAGTATCCTTCAATATTTACAGTCCAGTCGTGTGAATCATTTAACCATGTTTCTGCTATACCTGTCACATCATACCTTCCCTTTAAAGTTATTAGTTCTAGTTCCCCGGTTTTTACAGCCAGTCTTTTTGCATTTGTAAACATACATTTTAGATTATCAATTGATTTACTTCCATACATGGTCGTACATGCCTCCTTATCCTCTATGCTCCCCCCTCCCCCTTCTCCATCCTCCGTTGTGTTAATAGCCCCCTGATCCCTAACTTCTCCCCCTGTGTAGTTCAACATACCCTCCCCCCCATACCTAGTTTAGTTCCTTAGGGACCGTGGAAAATGTTCAGTCCTTTACCCACATTTGTAACTATATTGAATTAAAAGTCAGTTTTCTAATGCATGCTAATTAAATACATCTCAAAGGAGTTAAAGAAAAAACTGTTTAGAAGACCTTTTTATTGTGTCTCAATCACAGTCATGACTATTGGGCATGTGCAATACCATGCCCAATAGTGCGTACAGTGGGAGGAGCAAACAGAGCAGCCCTTATGGAACAGCTTTAAAATCAAGTAGCTTCCCTGTCATTGGGCTGATGCTACTCTGAACCATTCACAGTGTTTCTGGCCCAAGTTGTTTTTTACTGTTAGTTGTAGTTCCCCTTTAAATCTTTTTTATAATTTGTGCACAAAAAACAGAAAGAAATGGTCAGTGCTCAGTCTACCCTTACACTGTTTGCTGGGACGATGCTAATAGGTATTGCTTAAAGAAAAAATCTTTTTTAAAAGGCAAACTGTGTGCCAGTGAATGATATGCCCAGCCCTTTGGCCTTATAGGACCCATATGTTGACTGTGTCTTTTTTCTCTGCTGACTTCAATCCCATATATCAAATTATCCCTATTCATTACCCAGAAATACCATGACTCATCTGGACAACCCAGACAGAGATGGAAGGTCGTCACAAATGATCTTTGATCCAAAAGTCAATTACAAAGAACCAGGATGACCTCATGTAAACTCAGGTTTATTTCCATAAACATATTTAATATTGGGCTAATCCCACTTTACCCAGTCACACAAGAGGACAAGTCAATACACAAAAGATAGTTACAGTCCACCGATCAGAAGAAGTTACCACCTGACACAAATGTCCACTATAACAAGCAACACAAACAGGGATGGGAAATAAAGGCCCCAGTATTAATTTGATTAGGGACACAATTTCAGAATAAATAAGGGTTGTCCATGGTGTAGTTAATCAAAGTTATGGATGAAAAGGAACAAACTACAGTAGATCTGTCAAGTTCAACCTCTGCTTGATAGACCACAAGGAACGTCAACCAGTTATTTCACATATAATATTGAGGTTATTTTTAGGAGGCCTCCTTGTTGGGACCCAGGAGTTAATCCCCTTTGTATGAAAACAAAAAAACTTTGAATATTTGCCCTTGTATGATACATGCAGTATTGTCACATTGATACTCATGAGTTTGAAGCTTGAACCCTGTTTGGGTGGAAAAGTCGACCCAATCCAACTCGGATCTGTCTGCTTTTAATGCTGTAAATAATAGGGTTCAACATCGGAGGTACCAAAATATATACACTGGCCATGAATATTTTTAAGGAAGGAGAGAGGTGCGTCCCAACCCTGTGTATAAAGGAAAGCGCCACAACAGGGACATAGAAGGGAAATACGGCGCAGAGGTGGGAAACACAAGTGTCGAACACTTTGGAACGATCAACTCCGGACTTCATGGCAAGCACAATTCTGATGATTATTATGTAGGAGATAAAGATAAAAACGGCATCCAGTGTCACTGTAGAGAGGATGATCACCCAGCCATAGACAATATTAAAGGTGTTGGTGCCATCACAAGCCAACTTCATTACATCCTGGTGTAAGCAGTAAGAATGGGACAGAACATTGCCCTTACAGTAGGGCAGAGGCTCAAGGCTGTAGACCAATGGTATGTGAATTACTATGCTCCGAGCGGCCAAGGCCACACCAATCCTTCCAACAACAGCATTTGAGAGGATTGATGTGTATCGTAGAGGGTTACAGATGGCCACATAGCGGTCAGAAGCCATAGCTAATAAAAGTCCAGAAGAAACAACAGAAAGAGTCTGTACAAAGAACATCTGCAGTAAGCACGCGTGGGACTGGATCTGTCTGGAGTTGAACCAGAAGATGTTCATCACCGTGGGACAAGTGGACAGCGAGAAGAGTAAGTCAGAGAGAGACAACATGGAGAGGAAGAGATACATGGGTTGGTGGAGTGTATGATCTTGCAGTATAACCATGATGACTAGTCCATTTCCAACCATAGAGATGGTAAACACAATGAAGTATGGTATGGAGATAACACTGTACTCCTCTTCCAGTCCGGGGCCCCCTAACAACATGAATATGGAAGGCAGATGGCTGCTGTTCAATTCTGGCATGGGATCTGTTTTGTAATTTTCACAAAACCTGTGGTTGTACAAAGAAAAACAGGATATTGAAACATTATGTCAACTGTACATTATACACAAGAGCCGTAAATAACTTACAAACTATACTAAACAGTGCTGGGATATGTCATCGGCTATAATCGGGGATTAGCTTGGTCATGAGTGTCACATAACTTTCTAAAACTTGTGTGTTAAGGAAATAAAGATACAGTACATTGAAATATCATGCTATTAGGCGACACCTCATTCCTTTATGTGACCGTGAAACTGCTTGGTGACTTCCAGGAATCTAAATGGAGATTTGATAAGGCTGAAATAAGTGTAAAACCCACGTTAACCTGATGTAATATTAGTGTAATGTGGGGTTTACACTAAATTTAGGGCGCTGCCATTTGCAAATCTTTCTGTAAATAGTGCAGCACATCTGATAGAATTCCAAATGTGTTCCTCTGGATTGGAAAAAGGCTGATGTTATTCCAATATTCAAAAAGGGTAGTCGTTCACAGCCGGGTAATTACAGGCCTGTAAGTTTAACTTCAGTGGTGGGGAAGATCCTGGAAAGTTTAATAAGGGAACATGTTCTAGAGTTTGTTTCAAGGACTGACATTATAAGTAGTAACCAGCATGGATTTAGGAAAAAATAGATCTTGTCAAACTAACTTGTTTGGCTTTTATGAGGAAGTAAGTAGAAATTTAGTCTCTGGCATAGCAGTAGATGTAGTTTACTTGGATTTTGCAAAGGCTTTTGATACAGTCCCCCATAGGTGACTAATGTATAAGCTAACGTCTGTTGGTCTGGGGAGTCACATTTGTACATGGATAGAAAATTGGCTAAAGGGCATGTCCATCCCCCATGGGGGGTGGACATGCCCTTTAAAGGACAATTATACTGTTATAATCCACCCCATCCCCTTACAAGTATCCATGGTGATTAGAGATGGCCGAACTCAAAGAAACTGAAAAAATCAGAATATCCACAAGTGGACCCATTGAAGTCAATAGGAGTTAAATAAATCCAAAAGTTCTTCCTAAAATGAAGGTATAAATAACAATGGAAACTTACTGTAAAGGCTCAGGGACCTGGGAAATTGTCTGGGGAACACGTATCAATGCCCAAAATCTTTAAAAAGCACCGTCCAGTACTGGGTACACTTTCTATGTCAACTAATACTTGCCTATACATTGTACACTTTTTTCTCTATGTAAGTATTCTCAAAAGTTAATGTAATTACTTAAACTTCAACATGTACACTTTCTCTGGCAGGTTAGGTAATAGTTAAGTAAACATGTACACTTTCTATGTCAAGTAATACTTACATAAACATTGTACACTTTCTATGCAAGTAATACTTACCTAAACTGTACCTTTCTATGTCAAGTAATATACCTAAAAATGTTACACGTCTATGTCAAGTAATACTTACCTAACATTGTACACTTTCTAGTGCAAGTAATTAACCTAAACATTGTACACTTTTCATGTCAGGAATACTTACTAAACATTGTACACTTGCTATGTCAAAGTAAAATTACCTAAACATCGTACACTTTCTATGTCAAGTAATACTTACCTAAACATTGTACACTTTCTATGTCAAGTAATACTTACCTAAACATTGTACACTTTCTATGTCAAGGTAATACTTACCTAAACATTGTACACTTTCTATGTCAAGTAATACTTACCTAAACATTGTTACATTTCTATGTCAAGTAATACTTACCTAAACATTGTACACTTTCTATGTCAGTAATACTTACCTAAAATGTTTACACTTCTATGTCAGTAATACTTACCTAAACATCGTACACTTCTATGTCAGGTAATACTTACCTAAAATGTAACTTCTAATAATCGTACACTTTCTCATGTCAAGTAATACTTACCTAAACATTGTACACTACATGTCAAGTAATACTTACCTAAACATTTACACTCTATGTCAAGTAATACTTACCTAAAATTGTACACTTTCTTGTCAGTAATACTTACCTAAAACATTGTACAATTTCTATGTCAGGTAATATATTCCTAACACATTGTACACTTTCTATTGTCAAGTAATACTTACCAAAACATGGTAACTATTCTATGTCAAGTAATACTTACAAACATTGTTACACTTCTAGTCAGATAATATATACTTCCTAAAATTGTACACTTTCTATGTCAAGTAATACTACCTAAAACATTGTACACTTCTATGTCAGTAATACTTACCTCCTAAAATGTTCACTTTCTATGTCGGAATACTTACCTAACATCGTACATTTCATGTCGGAATACTACTTAAACATTGACACTTTCTAGTCAAGTAATACTTACCTAACATTACATTTCTATGTAAGTAATACTTACCTAAACATGTTACACTTTCATGTGAAGTAAAATTAACCTAACAATCGTACACTTTCTATGTCAGTTAATACTTACCTTAACATTGTACACTTTGATATGTCAAGTAATACTTACCTAAACAATCGTACACTTTCTATGTCAAGTAATACTTACCTAAACATCTGTATGCTTTTATGTCAAGTTAATACGTACCTACAACATTTAACTTTCTACATGTCAAGTAATATTACTTAAACATTGTACACTTTTCGATGTCAGGTAATATCCTAAACATTGTACCACTTCTTTGTCAGGTATCTTACCCTAAACACGTACACTTCTAGTCAGATTTAGACTACTAAACTTGTACACTTTAGTCAATATACTTACTAAAAACATTGTACACTTTCTATGTCAAATAATACTTACCTAAACATTGTACCTTTCATGTCAGTAATACTACCATAAAATCGTACCACTTTCTAAGTCAAGTAATACTTACCAACACATGTACACTTTCTATGTCAAGTAATACTTACCAAACATGTACACTTTCTCTGTCAGTATACTACCTAAACATTGTACATTTCATGTCAAGAATACTTACCAAACATTGTACACTTTCTATGTCAGGTAATACTTACCTAAACTTACACTTTCAAGTAAGTAATACTTACCTAAACATAGTATGCTTTCTATGTCAAGTAATACTACCTAAACATCGTAACACTTTCTATGTCAAGTAATACTTACCTAACATCTTTACCACTCATGTCAAGAATACACTAACATCGTTGCTTTCTATGTCAAGTAATACTTACCTAAACCATGTACACTTTAGTCTGTCAAGTAAAACTTACCTAAAACATGTACACTGTCTTCATGTCAGGGTAATACTTACCTTAAACATGTACACTTTCTATGTCAAGTTAATACTACCCTAAAACATTGTACACTTTCTATGTCTAAGTAATACTTACCTAAAACATTTGCTATAAACTTTCTATGTCAAAGTACTACTTACCTAACATTGTACACTTTCTATGTCAAGTAATACTTACCTAAACATTGTACACTTTCTATGTCAAGTAATTACTTACCTAAACATCGTACACTTTCTATGTCAGGTAATTACGTACCTAAAACATTGTACACTTTCATCAAGTAGTAAGTAATACTTACACTAAAATCGTACACTTTCTATGTCAGTAATACTTACCTAAACATTGTACACTTGCAAGTTCAAGTAATACTTACCTAAACATTGTACACTTTCTATGTCAGGTAATACTTACCTAAAAACATTGTACACTTTCTATGTCAAGTTTAACTTACCTAAACATTGTACACTTTCTAGTCAGTAATACTTACCTAAACATTGTACATTTCTATGTCAAGTATACTTACCTAAACATTGTACACTTTCTATGTCAAGTAATACTTACCTAAACATCTGTACACTTCTATGTCAAGTAAATCTACCTAAACAGTGTACACTTCTATGTCAAGTAATACTTACCAAAACATCGTACACTTTCTATGTCAGGTAATACTTACCTAAACATTGTACACTTTCTATGTCAGTAATACTTACCTAAACATTGTACACTTTCATGTCAAGTAAACTACCTAAACAGGACACTTTCTATGTCAGGTAATACTTACCAAAATTGTACATTTCTATGTCAGATAATACTTACCTAAACATGTACACTTGCTATGTCAGATAATACTTACCTAAACATTGTACACTTTCATGTCAAGTAATACTTACATAAACATTGTACACTCTATGTCAAGTAATACTTACCTAAACATTGTACACTTATGTCAAGTAATACTTACCTAAACATTGTACACTTTCTATGTCAAGTAATACTTACCTAAACATTGTACACTTTCTATGTCAGGTAATACTTACCTAAACATTGTACACTTTCTATGTCAGATAATACTTACCTAAACATTGTACACTTTCTATGTCAGTAATACTTACCTAAACATTGTACACTTTCTATGTCAAGTAATACTACTAAAGTCACTTCTAGTAAGTAATTACTTACCTAAAACAGTGTGACACTTTCTATGTCAGGTAATACTTACCTAAACATTGTACACTTTCTATGGTCAAGTATATACTAACCTAAACATGTACACTTTCTATGTCAGTTAATACTTACCTAAACATTGTACACTTCTATGTCAGGTAAATACTTACCTAAACATGACACTTTCTATGTCAGTAATACTTACTAAACATTGTACACTTTCTTTGTCAGTAATACTACCTAAACAGGTACACTTCTATGTCAGATTAATATACCTAAACATTGTACACTTTCTATGTCAGGTAATACTTACCTAAACATTGTACACTTTCTACGTCAGGTAATACTTACCTAAACATTGTACACTTTCTACGTCAGGTAATACTTACCTAAACATTGTACGGTCTAACTCTGTCTTCCAGACTGTCAGTGATGTGATCAATGGGAAGACACGCTATACAAAAATCGCTTCTTCCCATTAGCCAGATTGCGAAGCAATGAGGGAATCTTTCGGTAATAATTACTGGACATAGAAAGTGTACCCAGTGTACCCAATGTTCAGGTCATCACCCTGGGTTTGTAACAATACATTTTACCATATATTAAATGAGAGAACTTACATCATATCATCAAATTTCCAAAAGGTTTTTTTATTACATTTTTTAATTGGAAGTAAAATCAAATCCTAATGCAGTCCAATCCGATCGCGCTATAAAATGCGCACACTAGTGTCTCGCAATTGTGGTGGCCACTCTAGTGAGATGCCGTGTGCTGCACACGCGATCCACATTTTTCACGCAATCCCATGCGCCCCGATTGCACATTACTTGACTGCAGGGCATGGCAAAATGCATGAGCGCACCAGTAGCGTTTCCTGCGCTCTTGTAAGCACTCCAGTGTGGTCTAAGCTCTAAGTCCTGATGTGAATTCTGAGCTCAAAGATTCTGCCACAGCAAGAGACCAAAGATTTAGCTCTACGTCAGCTGATGTCAAAAATACTGCTGGGTTTTATTACAGTGCCCTTATGGGTAATTATAAGTAATACACATTCACACTCACCTTTGTAAGTAATTTCAACCCAATGTCTACCTGTTTGAAATCTGTAAAATCCAGGAAAGACGTCTTTCCACTCAGCCCCTCTCCTAACCACATTGGACAGTTATTTTCCTTTTTCAGACCAATGGGAGAACATTCTCTTTTAGAAGCAAACCTTCCCATAGACTGTGTATCCCCAGAATCACCAGCTATGGGGAGGATGCAGGACCAGAGACCATCAGCTATTAGGTATCCAAACCACCCACCATACAGTCAGGGGTGAGGACCTAAAGCAAGTTAGTTTATGGTGTTTTTTTTTTTTACCCTTCTTTGTGTTATCTTTGGGATAGAATTTGGGGTTTGTGTTGTTCGTTGTACTGTAATTTTAATGAAAATAAAAATGTTAATTTCTTAAACATCTGTGTCTGTTTTTTTTTTTTGTTCTCCTCCACATTTAAAAATTTTCCTCTGTCATATGGGGATTAGACTTTGATTGGAAAGGGGCTAATTCATACCCTAGTTATACTCAATTCATATCAGTATCTTGTGTGTGAAGACAAATATTTAAATTAATGTACACTGTTCAAATTTGTGTTTATTAAATACATACAGGGTTAGTCAATAAAAGTTCTTATCGTTTAAAATGGTGCTAATTTTACCCGAACCAATCAGATGTTAGCTTTCAAATGTTAAATAAGATCTGATTGGTTGGGGCAAAATTAGCACCATTTTAAACGATAAGAACTTTTATTGCATCTCCCTGATAATTCCCAGTATTTGTCATTGGGGCCCAGTATCGATGTAGAATACGAGATAAACTCCCACAAAAAAGAGAAACAACAAGATTTTTAATTGGATAAAATATATTACGTTTGAATATTCAACAATTGTATCATAAGATGTATTTGAACATCTCTAAGAGGTTATCGGTTCACACAACCACAAGTAGACAAGACATGGGCCCTGTAACCTGCACAAAATGACTTTTCGTCTGTTAATAGAAACCTTGCTGACATTTTCCATGCAAAGTGCAAAAAATAAAAATGTTTTGGTGAAGTGTGGCAAAGAGAACAGTCTCCGAAGCTTTTGGCCTCTTTAGGCTGGGTAAACACTGGTTAATATTTCAGCATGAGAGACAGAATGGTGATTTCAACCAGTTTTCTTGGCAAAATATCATCATTTGCAATATCCTGCAGCAATAACTGCCCATTAAAAACTGTACGATTCCCTTTGGCATTACCACCCAGGTGACTGTGATAATTAACGTGTTTGTATTGATTCACTGGAGGTTAATAACCAGCAAGTTTGGTCTCAGAGTTCATTACGGAAATCTGCACTATAATTATTATGGGATGTGTGTTTGGGTGGACGTACAGTATAAATAGTAATCCTGGTCCTTGTCTAATCCAGTGGGGGGAACACAGATCAATCACATGACCTGGTAAGTCATTATTATGGGTAATCACATTGTAGGATCATGGAACAATTGAATTACATCGATTAGCTAAATTGAGAAATGGAATTACAGAAAAAGACCCTGAGCGATACAGGAGACTAAAGACCCTGATCAGAAGCCTCTTCCAAAAATTGGTGTGAAACTACATCTCCCAGTATCCCCTGATCCTCTTCATTAACCCCAGGATTGAATTGACACGCTAGAAATGATTAAATAGAATACGGGTAATAATAATGTAAATATAATGTGGGTTACTACATGCTATGGAATGTGTCCCTGTCACTGATTCACGACCTTGGATCTTAACAGCAAATAAAGTTAAAGATACGTATTTATTCATCTAAACCAGACCGAATGTTTATGGAATGTGTTAATTTTACAGTACAGTTTAGTACATAGTATAGTACAGTATAGTATATAGTACAGTATATAGTACAACAGTACAGTATAGTATTGTATAGTATATAGTACAGTATAGTATTGACACAGTACAAGTATAGTATTTGTTAGTATGGGATAGTAACAGGATAGTATATAGTACAATCACAGTACAGTATAGTATTGTATAGTATATAGTACAGTATGTATTGGGGGTATAGTATATAGTATCAGTATATAGTATCTGGATAATCAGTTACAGTATAGTATTGTATAGTATATAGTACAGTATAGTTATATATTAACAGTACAGTATAGTATTGTATAGTATATAGTACAGTAAATAGTATATGTATATAACAGTACAGTTAGTATTGTATAGTAATATAGTACAGTATAGTATATAGATATAACAGTACAGTATAGTATTGTATAGTATATAGTACAGTATAGTATAGTATACAGTCATATAGTATTGTATATATAGTACAGTACTAGTATAGTATAACAGTACAGTATAGTATTGTATAGTAATATAGTACAGTATAGTATATAGTATAACAGTACGTATAGTATGTATAGTATATAGTACAGTATAGTTATAGTATAACAGTACAGTATAGTATGTATAGTATATAGTAAGTATAGTATATATAACAGTACAGTATAGTATTGTATAGTATATAGTACAGTATAGTATATAGTATAACAAGTACAGTATAGTATTGTCTAGTATATAGTAATATAAATGTATCAACAGTACAGTATAGTATTGTATAGTATATAGTACAGTATAGTATATAGTATAACAGTTACATTATAGTATTGTATAGTATATAGTACAGTATAGTATATAGTATAACAGTACAGTATAGTATTGTATAGTATATAGTACAGTATAGTATATAGTATTTAGTACAGTATAGTATAGTATATTATAGTATATATGTACAGTATAGTATTAGTTCAGTATAGTATGTATTGTATAGTATATAGTACAGTATAGTATATAGTATATAGTTTTATAGTATAGTATATGTAGAGTATATAGTATAGTATAGAGATAGTACAGTATAGTTATAGTATATATACAGTATAGTATAGTATATTATAGTATATAGTACAGTATAGTATATAGTTATAACAGTTAAAGTATAGATGTAATATATAGTACAATATAGTATAGAAGTATAGTAATAGTATAGTAGTTAGTATATAGTACAGTATAGTTACATAGTACAGTATAGTATTGTAATAGTTATAGTACAGTATAATATAGTAGTATAATATAGTGTCAGTATAGTATAGTATTATAGTATATAGTACAGTATATTTAACACAGTACATATTGTATAGTATATAGTACAGTATAGTATAGTAGCATGGTATATAGTTCAGTATAGTATAGTAGTATAGTATATAGAATTGGCTCTTCTGTGCTGGGCCATACGTTGATGCAGTTGCTGAACACATTAATGCGGTAGACCCAAACATCAATTTACAAGGGAAGATACAAAACAAACACACTGGCTTTCTTGGACTGCTTGGTAGAAGTCAGGAGAATGGTAAACTGGAAGACCCAATACTGAAACACAAGAAAAGGGACATCATATACGCAGTGCAGTGAAGAGTGACATCATATACGCAGTGCAGTGCAGTGAAGAATGACATCATATGCGCAGTGCAGTGAAGAATGCTCTGATTTGTATTGGGGGAGACCAACAGCAACTGCATCAACGTATGGCCCAGCACAGTAGAGCCAATTACTCAGGACTCAGCCGTGTACCTGCATCTTAAGGATAAAGGACATACCTTGAAGATTGTATGTTAACATATTGCAAAGGAACGTGACTGGTTCAAGAGAGGTGTTAAGGAGGCCATTTTTGAAATAAAGAAACCAAGCCTAAATAGAGGTGGGGGGGTTTGACACCAACTGTCTGCCATGTACAATGCTGTTTAAACCTTATCTCTGGGCGTTCCTATAACACCTCTAGCCCTATCCAATCACACCCTTAACACCTGGCTGTGTATAGTATTGTCTAGTACATAGTACAGTTAGTATGGTATTATACTGAGTAAGTATAGTATGTACAGTATAGTATGCATACATATACGTACTAGTATTAGTGTTTTAGTATATAGTAGCATAGTACAGTATAGTATAGTATTAAATGTAAGTATAGTAGATAGTATGGTATGTAATAGTACAGTATAGGTATATAGTATAAAGAGTACGTATAGTCTAGTATAGCATAGTACAGTATAGTATATGTATAACATAGTACAGTATAGTATATAGTAGTTTAGTATATAGTATAGCATAGTACAGTATAGTATAGTTGTATTAGTACAGTATAGTAGTATAGTATGGTATGGTATACTAGTACAGTATAGTACTATAGTATAACATAGTACAGTATAGTAATCTAGTATAGCAAAGTATAGTATAGTAAAATGGTCTACATAGTACAGTATAGTATATAGTAGTTTTATATATAGTATAGCATAGTACAGTATAGTATAGTATAGTATATAGTACAGTATAGTAGTATAGTATGGTATGGTATATAGTACAGTATAGTATATAGTATAACATAGTACAGTATAGTATCTAGTATAGCATAGTACAGTATAGTATATAGTAGTTTAGTATATAGTATAGCATAGTACAGTATAGTATAGTATAGTATATAGTACACGTATAGTAGTATAGTATGGTATGGTATATAGTACAGTAAGTATATAGTATAACATAGTACAGTATAGTATCTAGTATAGCATAGTACAGTATAGTATATAGTATAACATAGTACAGTATAGTATATAGTAGTTTAGTATATAGTATAGCATAGTACAGTATAGTATAGTATAGTATATAGTACAGTTAGTAGATACGTATGGTATGTGTAATACTCTAAGTATAGTATATATATAACATAGTACAGTATAATATCTAGTATAGCATAGTACAGTATAATCTAGTATAGCATAGTACAGTATAGTATCTAGTATACATAGTACAGTCTAGTATATAGTACAGTATAGTAGTATAGTTGGTTATGTATATGTACAGTATAGTATCTAGTATAGTACATAGTACAGTATAGTAATTAGTATGGTATGGTATATAGTACAGTATAGTATATCGTATAACATAGTACAGTATGTATATAGTATAACATAGTACAGTATAGTTATATAGTACAGTATAGTATATAGTATAGTCATAGTACAGTATAGTATATAGTACAGTTATAGTATTTTAGTCTCTAACTGTAAGCTCTCGGGCAGGGCCCTCCATCCTAATGTACCACAGCTGTAACTTACCACACTGAATGCTGCTGGACCAGCACTTAAATTATTTGCACTTGTATTACTTGCACTACTTTTGTATGTAACATGTATGTTTTCCTCATGTATATTAAGCAACTGTAAAGCGCCATGGAAGATTTTGGCGTTATATAAATCCACAATAATAATAATAGACAGCATATTATTTAGTATAGTACAGTATGATACAGTACAGTATAGTATATAGTACAGGATAGTACAGTATAGTACAGCTTTTGTCAAACAGGGGTTATGGGAATTTGTAATTTTATAGTACAGTGATAGTATATAGTAATTATTTATATAGTATTGTATAGTACAGTATAGTATAGTACAGCTTTTCTCAAACAGGGGTTTATGGGAATTTGTTCATTTATAGTACAGAATAGTATAGTATATATCTTGTGAAGGTTCTCATTCATCCAGGTCATGGTATATCTGTTATATATATTTATCCAGGTCATGGTATATCTGTAATATTCATCCATCCAGGTCATGGTTATATGTAATATTCATCCATACAGGTCATGGTATACTTGTAATATTCATCCATCCAGGTCATGGTATATCGTAATATTCATCCATCCAGGTCAT
The DNA here is from genome assembly GCA_019447015.1 of Hymenochirus boettgeri. NCBI lineage: Eukaryota > Metazoa > Chordata > Amphibia > Anura > Pipidae > Hymenochirus > Hymenochirus boettgeri. The sequence goes on from CM033470.1 coordinate 348,434,210, forward strand.
GGTATATCTGTAATATTCATTCATCCAGGTCATGGATATCTGTAATATTCATCCATCCAGGTCATGGTAATCTGTAATATTCATTCATCCAGGTCATGGTATATCTGTAATATCATCCATCCAGGTCACTCGGTATATCTGTAATATTCATTCATCCAGGTCATGGTATATTGTAAGATATCATCCAGGTCACGGTATATCTGTAATATTCATTATCCAGGTCATGGTAATTCGTAATATTTATCCATCCAGGTCACGGTCTATCTGTAATATTCATTCATCCAGGTCACGGTATATGTAATATTATCATCCGGTATGGTATATCTGTAATATCATTCATCCAGGTCATGGTATATCTGTAATATTCATCCATCCAGGTCATGGTATATCTGTAATATTCGTTCATCCAGGTCATGGTATATCTGTTGTATTCAATTAGATCAACTGGACTTGAAGTTTAGTTCTTGAAGACGTTTCGCTAGTCATCCGACTGGCTTTCTCAATTCAGAATGACTTGTACAAGAATCTGTGGCAATTATGTACCCTGGAAAATCCCAATTAGCATATCACAGCCAGGTGTTAAGGGCGTGATTGGATAGTGGCTAAGAGGTGTTATAGGAACGCCCAGAGTAAGGTGTCAAAACCGCATTCTACATGGCAGACAGTTGGTGTCGAACCCCCCCCACCTCTATTTAGGCTTGGTTTCTTTATTTTCACATAAATGGCCTCCTTAACACCTCTCTTGAACCAGTCACGTTCCTTTGCCAATATGTTAACATTACAATCTTCAAAGGTATGTCCTTTATCCTTAAGATGCAGGTACGCGGCTGAGTCCTGACCCGAGGAATTGGCTCTTCTGTGCTGGGCCATACGTTGATGCAGTTGCTGTTTGGTCTCCCCCACATACAAATCAGAGCATTCTTCACTGCACTGCGTATATGATGTCATTCTTCACTGCACTGCACTGCACTGCGTATATGATGTCGCTTTTCATGTGTTTCGTTATTGGGTCTTTCGGATGCTTGGTAGAAGTTAAGGAAAATGGTAAACTGGAAGTAGAGGTTTACAGAAAACCAACACACACAGATCAGTATTTGATGTTTGACTCCCACCACCCTTTATATCACAAGCTGGGTGTCATCAGAACCCTGCAACTCAGAGCTGAGAACATCCATCCCCACTAGCACAGAGGTGAAGGCTAAAGAAATCAAACATCTCAGAGGAGCCCTTAAAACTTGTGGATATCCAGACTGGGCCTTTGTCAAAAGAAGTAGAAGGAAAGAAAAGAACACAAATACCAACAGTGAAGGGGAAAAGCAAGACAGGAGAAAGAACATGGTCATCCCATATGTAGCAGGGGTCTCCGAGAAATTAAGAAGAATTTTCAAAAAACATCGTATCCCTGTCTGCTTTAAAGGGCAACTATAGTGAAAAAAAAACTTAGTCTGTATACAATGTATAGATCACTTAGTATAAGCTGCCTTACTTTCATGTTTCTGTGTGGCTTCGTTTCTTCACACTGGCAGAAGTTTGTACCAAGCTGTGTAGTCCCCCTCCCCTCTCTGTCTACTCCCCCTCAAGCAGTGACGGGCTGTATACAGAGTCCGAGCATTGTCAGTTGAAAGGACTTTAAATGAAGTGCTGACATCCTGTTGACCCCTCCCTTCCAGAGCTAGACTGCAAGCAATCAAAGTAGCAATATGCTGAAGGGAGGGGCAGAGGGGGAGAGAGGACAAGTGGTGCTGAGATTCTTTACAAGTAAGTTACTGAACTCTGCCTGTTCTCTAACTTTGCTAATTGTTATTTACTTTTTACCTAAAGTTCATATCTCTCCCCCTGCTTAGCTGAGATCATAATCACTGAAGAGAGAGTCAGTGTAACAGCAGCTTGTAGTGAGACCTTCACAAACACAGTGACACTGCTTGTTGTCCTGTTACATTTCAGTTGCTTTAGTCTATATATTTCATAGATTGCACTGTGTGTCTTGTTTGGTATATAGTCTGTATTACTGTATTATATATACTGTATTAATGTTCCATTTGAGTCACTGGTTTTGTATGTATATAAGATTTTGTTTGGGGGGGAGGGGCTGTTTTATAGTGTGTTATGCTCATATTGCTGGGTTAATGGTTTATTGATTGTGTTTAGCACTACAGCATTTGACTATGTGTTGCACATGGTACATATAGTGTGGGTGAGAGAGTGTGTGACAGTACTGCAGGGGAGCTTTGGATTATGTGGGTGTGTGCCTTTGAGTGACAGATGAGGTGTAGCAGCTCCTACAAATCACAGCATATTCAAAGGCTTATATCTCGGGGACTATGTAGAATTTAAAGAAACTAAAGGTACCCTGGTGGATGGGATGACTTATAGGATACATTAGAAGAAATTAAAAAAAAACAATTTTCTCACTATAATTGCCCTTTAAACCGAATAACACACTGAGGCAGCAATTGGTACATCCGAAAGACCCAATATCACTATCAATATATCAATATCAATATTGATATATTATATATATAGTATCAATATCAATATCACTATCCAATCACGCCCTTAACACCTGGCTGTGATATGCTAATTGGGATTTTACAGGGTACATAATTGCCACAGATTCTTGTACAAGTCATTTTGAATTGAGAAAGCCAGTCGGATGACTAGCGAAACGTCTTCAAGAACTAAACTTCAAGTCCAGTTGATCTAATTGAATACAACAGATATAGTATAGTATATAGTACAGTATATTATATAGTATTGTATAGTACAGTATAGTATGGTATAGTATTTAGTAGAGTATAGTACAGTATAGTACAGTACAGTATATAGTACAGTACAGTATAGAGTATAGTATAATATAGTACATTATAGTATAGTACAGTTATACATTATATATAAAGTACAGTATATAGTATAGTACAGTACAGTATATAGTACAGTATAGTATAGTACAGTACAGTATATAGTACAGTATAGCATAGTACAGTACAGTATATAATACAGTATAGAATATAGTATAGCATAATATAGTACAATATAGTATAGTACAGTAAATTATATGGTATTTTATAGTACAGTATAGTATTGTATAGTATATAGTACACAGTATAGTATAGTACAGTATAGTATTGTATAGTATATAGTACACAGTATAGTATAGTATAGTATTGTATAGTATATAGTACAGTATAGTATTGTATAGTATATAGTACACAGTATAGTATAGTACAGTATAGCATTGTATATTATATAGTACAGTATAGTACAGTATAGTATTGTATAGTATATAGTACACAGTATAGTACAGTATAGTATTGTATAGTATATAGTACAGCTATAGTAAGTAGTATGGTTAATAGTATAGTACACAGTATAGTATTGTATAGTATATAGTACACAGTATAGTATAGTACAGTATTAGTATAGTATAGTATACACAGTATAGTATAGTACAGATTGTGTATAGTATATAGTACAGTATAGTTATAGTACTGTATAGTATATAGTACACAGTATAGATATTAGTATAGTATATAGTGACACAGTATAGTATAGTGACAGTATGTATGTATAGTATATAGTACACGTATAGTATGTTGTATAGTATATGTACACAATTAGTCAGTATTGTTATAGTATCAGTATAGTACAGTATAGTATGTATAGTATTATATAGTACACACATATAGTATATGTATTGTCTAGTATATAGTTTACAGTTAGTATGTATAGTAATAGTACAAGATTATGTATAACAGTATAGTATTGTATAGATTATAGTACACAGTGTATAGTAGTAGTACAGTATTAGATGTAGTGTATAGTATATAGTACAGTATATGTATAGTACTGTATAGTATATAGTACACAGTGAGTAGTATTGTTATAGTATATAGGTCACAGTATAGTATATAGTACAGTATAGTATTGTATAGTATATAGTACACAATATAGTATAGTATTGTATAGTATATAGTACAGTATAGTATTGTATAGTATATAGTACACAGTATAGTACAGTATAGTATTGTATAGTATATAGTGCACAGTATAGTATAGTACAGTATTGTATAGTATATAGTACAGTATAGTATAGTACTGTATAGTATATAGTACACAGTATAGTATTGTATAGTATATAGTACACAGTATAGTATAGTACAGTATTGTATAGTATATAGTACAGTATAGTATTGTATAGTATATAGTACACAATATAGTATAGTATTGTATAGTATATAGTACTGTATAGTATATAGTACACAGTATAGTATTGTATAGTATATAGTACACAGTATAGTATAGTACAGTATTGTATAGTATATAGTACAGTATAGTATTGTATAGTATATAGTACACAATATAGTATAGTATTGTATAGTATATAGTACAGTATAGTATATAGTACACAGTATAGTATATAGTACACAGTATAGTATAGTACAGTATTGTATAGTATATAGTACAGTATAGTATTGTATAGTATATAGTACACAATATAGTATAGTATTGTATAGTATATAGTACAGTATAGTATTGTATAGTATATAGTACACAGTATAGTATAGTATTTGAGGTTGAATAAAGACATATGTCCATCTAGTCCAACCTACTCAGCAATACCCACATTTCCTGTCTAACTTGATCCAGAAAAAGGCAAAAAAAAAACCAGAATGAAGGGCAATTGAAAAAAAATCCCTAGAAATCTCTGTCATGTTCTATTGGTGAACAATGCCCCAGATAGTTTATTGTATGGCCCATAAATGTAGTTGGGCAGCACGGTGGCTCGATGGTTAGCACTAATGTCTTGCAGCACTGATTTCGAACCCTCCTTTGGACACATCTGAAAGGAGTTTGTATGTTCTCCCCGTGCTTGCGTGGGTTTCCTCCAGGCACTCTGGTTTCCCCCACAACCATAAAGACATACTGATAGGTTGTATGTGTCCAATAAATGTGCTTAGATTGTAAGCTTTCCAAGTTATTATCTGTTTAAGAAAAATCTAGATTGACAAGAGAGAGCACATCTCTCTCTTCCATTTCTTGTAGATCCTAAAATGAATGTACAATGGAGATATTCAATACAAGCTACTTTCACCCCAAGTATTTCATCCTAATGGGAATTCCTGGCCTAGAAGACTCACACCTGCTATTGTCCATCCCATTTTGCTTCCTGTTTATTCTCACTTTAATGGGAAACTCTGTTTTGTTATTTATCATTGGAACCAACCAGAGCCTCCACCAACCCATGTACATGTTCCTTATGATGTTGGCAGTCACAGACCTCCTCCTCTGCTCTTCTGCTGTTCCAAAAACCCTCAGCATATTCTGGTTTAAATCTCACGAGATTTTGTTTAATTGTTGCCTTCTCCAAGTCTTCTTCATTCACTACCTTTCTGTAATCGAGACATCCGTTCTTCTCATCATGGCGTATGACCGTTATGTTGCGATCTGCTTCCCTTTAACATATCAAGTCACCCTGACCAATTCATTGATTGTGAAGGCCACCATCATAGCATTGTTTAGGGCCTTCTGCATAATTACTCCTCTGGTTCTTCTCCTGGACCGTTTACCTTACCAGAACAGCAATGTTATAGACCACACTTACTGTGAAAATATGGGTGTAGCAAAACTGGCCACAGCAGATACCCTGGTTAATAGTGTCTATGGCCTTGTTGTAGCAACTTCATCTACTGGCATTGATTTGATTTTTATTGTAGCATCTTATATTAATATTTTTAGGGCTGTTCTAAGACTCCCTTCCTCTGAAGATCGTTTCAAGGCCTTCAATACCTGTGTGTCTCATTTGTGTGTCATTACGTTGTTTTACATTCCAGCTTTTTTCTCTTTCATTGCCCATCGAGTCAGTAAAGATAAAATACCCCCAAGTGCCCACATCATGTTGGCCAACCTCTATGTCTTGGTTCCACCAATGATGAATCCGATCATTTATGGTGTCCGTACCAAGGACATCAGACAGAAATTCTTTCTTAACAAATGGAATAGAAATAAAAACAAGGGGGAATAAAGGTTATCAAAGTCTAAAGAGTAGAGATGGGACTCGGACCCGGATCCGACACGGAACCTGTCAGTTCCGAAATCTGAATGTTCCATCATAAACCGGACGGATCGTTCGGATTTCGGGACTTCGGACCGAATTTTAGATTTTTCCGAAAATTCTCGAAAATAGCCTCAAATGTTCGAGAATACTCGAAAATAGTTTCCGATCGTATTTTCAAGGATTATCGAACTTTCAAAAATATCCACTAACTAGCGCGCTCTGAATTTAAGTTCCGTTTTTGGATTTTCGTGATTTTCCCGAGATCCGAAAATGGAACAAAACCCAGCAGGCCATCTCTACTAAAGATGTCTACTCCTTCTTATCTCATAATTTACCATTTTTTGATCCCCCACTGTTTTTCAGGTTTTTAAAAGTATCTGATACCCCCCTTATTAATATTGTCTATTTTCTTCAATAAAAGAGTCAACGGGGGTGGGGGTGTGGTAGAATGTTCAGTAGAATATTTACATTATCAGTCAATGTTGGATATCAAATAAGTTTTGGCCGCAATTTTCTAATAAAGTTTCATTAGTGAAAGAAAATGCCCGACGTTATTGGGTTATTGGTCCATGGTTATTGGACCATTCAAGATATCAGAATATTTGATATTATAATTATAGAGCAAGTTACATTATTTTATCAGGTGTGTCTCCATTGTATTACCCTAATAATCCACTTATTGCAATCATTCCAGTCAGATAATCTCACAAGATATGCATTCTGAGTATCCTAAACCACCTACCCATTGATAAATACCTTAAGATTTTCCTGATGGAAACACTATTGCAGACAAAGAAACAAATAGCCTGCATCTGGAAACAATCAATCATACCTCAGGTTAACTCATGGAAAATGTCCATTAATGTTGCCCTACCATATAAAACACTGACGTACAAGCACAGGGGCTGCACTACCAAATACGCAAAGATCTGGGGAAGATGGGAGGAGTCTGACCAAACTTGTAACGATTGAATGTCTCTAAATCCCCCATAACCCATGATAAAATGCGCACATTCTCACCTATGGAAATCGCATTGACGCCCCAACAGTTCCTCATAGAAAATGACACATTAAAACTTTGCTTCCCTTCCTCCAAACATGATACTCGGTGTTAATGTTTTAGTTTTATACCCCCCAAATATGGATTGATACTACGAGGAAATCATCCAATGCTGAATGTTTATTGAGTTCCGGTTACAAACTATATGATGCTATGGCTGTTACAAAATGATTCAATGTTTATTCAATTTATAATGTAACAAAATCACGTTATGTTGTAACACGTATTCCGTTCAATTTACCAATAAAACATTCCTCCACCCAGAGGGGATTTTAAAAAAAATTCAGCGCCAGAAAAGTCAAAATTCAGTCAAAATAACTGGCAAAAGGAAACTCACCTGGAATAAACTGTGGATGATATCGCCAGTAAAAACAAAGGCCAGGCGCTAACAATGGACAAACAAGTATTGCATTTGGTGATACATTTTGCTTCTGGTTACATCACTGGTGTATCAATATGCTACAATTCCCAATTTTTGTAGAATATGGAAAATCTATTTTGAGAAATGTAAAGCATTTTTTTAATAGAATGTAATGTGGATGAATGGGCAATTACACTGTAAAAAAACCTACTTTTTAAAAAAGAGAAGTATCTTGGGTAGGGAGATTGGATTGGTTATCCCTACAACCTAATATTAGTGCCCTGGGCCTTCCTGTATTAAATATAGATAATTCTTCATCACTTAATAGTCTATGGAAAATTGATCATTGCTAATTTGTCATTTAGACAGTTATTTTGAACTTTTTATGCATCATCTTGTTATTCCAAAAACTGTAAAGTTATTAATAAAAAAATATTTTTCAATAATCGTAATGGATTGTAAGGGGTAGACCTCTCCCTATAAACAGTCTATGTTAAGTACACTGTGTTCAAGCCATATATCGTGGATTTTCCGGTTTTCCGCCTTCCGAACTTTTCCAAAGCGCGTTTTCGAAATTACGAGGATTTCTCGCATTTTTGAAAATACGAGAAATCGCAGATTTCGTATTTTTGAAGAATCCTCGTATTTTCGAATTTTAATAGGTTTTAATGGGTTCGCTCACGGATTTTCGAATTTTCAGACAATTCTAGGATCCTCGAGCGGACCGGATTTTGTGAAGTTCGGACATCTCTAATCGGGACACCCCCCCGTCCAGACCCCCGGCAATTAACGTGGCTCATCAGTTACCGGCCTTTATAAATAGAAGCGAGCGGTAACTGATGCGAGAAGCACGAAAGGTTAACGAGGTGTTAACTTTTCGCCGCCGGTTTTATAAATCGTGTTAATGGCGATTTTGCCAAAAACGGAGAGGAATACCGGTCACGGAAATTCACCGTTTGTTTATAAATATGCCCCCAAGTGGGTTTTTTTCATGCATTGATAAAGTAAAGTTATCTGGACAGATGAAGGTTGAAATATCAAAAAGGTTCATTTTATATTGAACTTTACCTTTGCTAAATGAATTGCTTTTACCAACGTTTGTGACTACTGGCCATGTGGCCATGTGCTACCAGCAGCTGGTCTTGACATTGCTATTGAAAATCATTAACATCTTTTGTGCTACGGACAAGTATTAATCCAGACCAAGACGACTAGATAATTAGCTTTCTGATAACTAATTTACTGGTGGGTATTAAATGGCTTGTTGGGTCTCTAGGGTCATTACAGAGAACTAGACTGTTGTCTAGGGATATACATTATGTGTGTGTGTCTACATAAATTGTACAGACAGTACAGAGGATCTGTAGCCAAGACAGAGGGGTGCAGTTCAATCACAGCCCCAGGTAAGGGATCTTCATGGATAATTAAACATCATTAATGCAGAACTATAGTGCACACATTGTACCTGGGGCAGGGAGATAGTGTTGGTACTTTATATCCCCAATATAATTTCTATGAGGAGTGCTTCGGCACTATCTTTAATACAGGAAGGCTCAGGGCACTAACCTGGCAGATGAAAACTGTATGTGCTGTAGCTCCTTAATGAAACAATATTGGGAAGTGTAAATAATCTATTTCCTGTCCCAGGTACTTTTCATTTGTTACATTTTGCAGTAGAGTAAAACAGATGGGACGAATTAGATTAGGGGATTTTGGTTTGGTTTTAGGCAGTCCTGTATTTAAGGCTGTCCATTGGGCTTTTATTTTTTTACAGTATATTATTTAAAGGGTTATTATACTCACTCAAACAAATTTACATTATCTGAAACTGCAATTTGAGAGAAGTAAAATGGTGGTACTCCTATATTTATCTGGGCTTGCTTTGTCATTAAATTATTTTTGTTTAACCTGTGCTTCTTACTCCCCCGCACCCTCCCTTACTCACTGCCTTCTTGTAGTGTCTGCGACACTTATCATTTCTGCACAGCCTCACCAGAGAGACTACTCTGCTTACACATCTCCCCCTCCCACTGCCCTATTTTCTTTGCTGATTCTTTTAATTGTTGCACAAACTGTGCTGTCAAGGCAGCCAAAGATCTTAGTAAGAGATCAGGGATGGGACATATTATAATTTTTGTTTTCAGGTCCCTTTCCCTGTAAATGCTGTGATTTTAAATGATGATTTCTCAGGTTCTACAGCTCAGATTTAAAGTTCTGGAGTAGTGGGATCTTGCCGTAGCTACAATTTTTGTATAAAGGACATAGATACCCTTTAATGATAAACGTAGCTTAAGCATATATTTAAGATCAAATTTAGCAAGTGATAACCTAATTATTTGCTTAAAACAATAGCTTTCTGGAGTTTCCTCCTTTTGATAGGTTTATTAGAAGGACGGAAGCTCCTAGATTCTAATTGTTTTTGTGGATTAACAAGAAATTCCACTTAAACCACAAGCCTAGTCCAAAACCATTACCAACCGTTGTTATATCATTGTTACTTTTAAAATGACATTGTTAGGCAACTTACCTGACAACTTGTCCATTGTGTTTGCAATTAACATTACACTGAACTGACGATTGGTTCAGACCAGGGAATGAAGTAGGAAAGGCAACAGATAAGACAACTAAACAGGCTGGTATTAGATCGATTTGATGATTGAACCGTGTGTCAATCTAATGTCAAGACAGTAGTAAGGAGCAGTTTCTAGCGCCAGTGGTTATTGTTTTAAATAGCAGCACTCAGAAAAGACATTAAAGTATTTAGGTTTTGGTGGTGCTCCAGTTATATAAAAGAAAAAAAGATGAAATAACAGGATTAAGATCTAATGTTTTAAAAGTTCTTATAAATATTAATATCTGATAAAACATATAAAAACCCACTTACTTTGGTAAAAACACCTGTCCACTCATCCAAGTGTATTTTTCAAAAACCTTTATTTATTATATTATTATTATTATTGTGGATTTATATAGCGCCAACATCTTTCATAGCGCTTTACAATTACATGGATACATTCACATCAGGCCCTGCCTCAAAGAGCTTACAATCTAAGCACATTTATTTGACACATACAACCTATCAGTATGTCTTTATGATTGTGGGGTAAACCGGAGTGCCCGGAGGAAACCCACGCAAGCACGGGGAGAACATACAAACTCCTTGCAGATGTGTCCAAGGGTGGAATCGAACTCAGGACTACAGCGCTGCAAGGCATCAGTGATAACCACTGAGCCACCATGTTGATTACCAATCTTGGTCAGTTAGTAACATAAAATGTCTAATAAAAGCAGTTCCACCTTAAAAATTCAATTTGGTGTATTGTGCTTTTAAAATCTAAAAACTAGCAGAAACAGACTGGTTGCCCATATGCAAGGGATCCCAATTATAGTGTGTTTTATAGTGATCCAACGCGTTTTGCTGCCTTAAAGTGTTTGCATCTTCATCAGGAAACTTGGATGAGTGGACCTTCAGATATTTTTACCAAAGTAAGTGGGTTTTTATATGTTTTATCAGATATTAATATTTATAAGAACTTTTAAAACATTAGATCTTAATCCTGGTATTTTATCTTTTTATTCTTTTATATAAATGGAGCGCCACCAAAACCTAAATACTTTAATGTCAAGACAGTGTATGGCCAACAATCTAAGCTAATTGCTGAATGGTTACTGTAGGACTTAGGAACCAAATTCTCCCGGTCATAATGTAAATTCTAATTTAATAATATGTAAAAATCACCACATTGGGAAATACATTGAATAAGAATTAAACATTAAAGCTGACACCTTTTTTTAGTAGGTTCACAACATTAGAGTGATTTCCTACAAAAATAACAGGTTGGCCTAGACAGTTTAAAGGGTATGTCCACCCCATAAACTTATTTTTAATATGCTGCTCCCCTATGTACCCACCCCCCAGCCCCAACCGCATAAATATTTTTTTCAGAAAAACCCCCAAACTCTTACTTACCTCCCCTCGTTCCCCCCCCCTGCCGGCCCTCTGCTTGCGAGATGCAACAGAGGGCGGGACCGGCAGTCGCGTCTGTGTATTGGCTGAGCGGCAGCCAATCACGGACGCGGCTGCCGGTCATTCAGTGCAGAGAGGAAAGAGGAGAGGTAAGTAAGAGTTTGGGGAGCTTTTTGAAAATAAAAAATATCGGTTGGGGCTGGGGGACATGGGGGAGCACAATATTAAGGGGGATTGACGCTAGGGGAGGGATAGTAGAACGGAGGGATTTTGCCGATCTTTAGCCAGGCCCTTTCTCCTTCTTTTGAGCCTTTGTTTTTTTCACCCCTATGAGCTGGGATGTGGGTGGATTAAACTACACTACATGGTGGGGCCAGTAGTTGGGGGGGATTATAGTTTGGGGGTGGATATGCCCTTTAAACACTAGAAAACTATAGTCACAATCAATCCAACCTGTATAACCTGGTCCCATAGGGACTGACTGATGCTTTAGTAGGGACAGCCAATAATAACTCAACTGAGTCTGGCTGGATGGTAGAGTTAATTATATTTTAGTTAAGTTATTATTTTCTTGGACCTACTTAACTAGTCTTTAAATAAACCTTCCAAGCTACCACATGAATAAATGTAAATGTCTAGAGAATGTCATTCGCTCTCATTTTTATGTCTGATCTTTGTGATCCTGATTCATTGTGTTTGGCTCTATAACTTATTTTTTGTTAAACACACACAAGATAAGAAAGTGTTATGGTTGTGCGATAGTGAGCCTTACCTGCGTTTCTGAAAGGTCCTTTCTGGCAACTATTGTCTAAATGTATGGGCGCTCAGTTGGCCAAATTATATTGTTGATGATCTAACCTAGCGTATCATCAATGAGGCCTGACCGAGCAACCATATACTAAGTGATAATTGTCCAAAACGACCATTAGGAAGAAACCCCGATACGTTGCGGGTCAGGCCTACGATCGCACGTGTGTACGAGTCTGTATCTCTTTCTTTTTTTCAGATGTTAAATACAGCAGACCGTGAAATTCTAAAGATCTACAATGGAAACAATCAACTCAAGCAGCTTCCATCCTAAATATTTCATTCTGATGGGAATTCCTGGGCTGGAGGAATCACATGTTCTCCTGTCCACCCCCTTCTGTTGCCTCTACACTTTTGCTCTTGTTGGAAATTCGTTTTTGTTATTTATCATTGGAACCAATGAAAGATTCCACCAACCCATGTACATGTTCCTTGATGTTGGCGTCACAGACCTCTCCTCCTGCTCTTCTGCTGTTCCAAAACCCTCAGCAATATCTGGTTTAAATCTCACGAGATTTTGTTCAATTGTTGCCTTCTCCAAGTTTTCTTCATTCACTATCTCTTTGTGATTGAATCTTCTATTCTTCTCATCATGGCGTATGACCGTTATGTTGCGATCTGCTTCCCTTTAACATACAAAACCACCCTCAGCAATTCTTTTATTGTTACGGCCTCCTTAATTGCATTATTTAGGGCCTTCTGCATAATTACTCCTCTGGTTCTTCTCCTGGACCGTTTACCTTACCAGAACAGCAAAACCATAGACCACACTTACTGTGAACATATGGGTGTAGCTAAACTGGCCACAGCAGATACCCTGGTTAATAGTGTCTATGGCCTTGTGGCAGCATCTTCATCCACTGGCATTGATTTCATTTTTATTGTAGCATCTTATATTAATATTTTTAGGGCTGTTCTGAGACTTCCTTCCTCTGAAGATCACTTTAAGGCCTTCAATACCTGTGTGTCTCATTTGTGTGTCATCTTACTATTTTACATTCCAGCTTTTTTCTCTTTCATTGCTCATCGAGTCAGTAAAGATAAAATACCCCCGAGTGCCCACATCATGTTGGCCAACCTCTACGTCCTGGTGCCACCAATGATGAATCCGATCATCTATGGTGTTCGTACCAAAGACATTAGACAGAAAGTTTGGGGCATTTTTTTTAAACAAACACAATTGAGGACAAGAAGGGGAATGAAGGTATCTTAGGTTCCATGTGTCGAAACCATTTCACCTACAAGGAATGGAATATATTACTTATGGATTCCCAGCAATGTAACTTGGGGAAAGGTGGGTTCTGGGTTCTCCCTCAACTCTCTGTTGGACTTAATATTTAATGATCTGGCAGATTTAATTGGTCAACTGAAAAAGGTAGAACACACCCACCTACTTATCTTCATTTGTACAATGTGTCTACTGTGGCACGTTTTCATGGATATGTTAATACATTTGTAAACGGATTTTGTGATTATGCGGAAATAAATAAATGGCCAAAATCCTAATACAATACAGGCCTAGAATATCAACTGTCAATAATGTGCCATAAAGAAGAAAATCTATAGTCAGATGGAAATCAGTAGAAACTAGATAGACAGGCCAAATTATAATTGTTAGGATATGTAGTGTCACAAACAGGAATCAATGTAAACTCCCATAGACAATATCTTAATTGCATTCTTAATTTTCAAATTATCTCACTTTATCGGCATGGTCAAGCAGTATGGCAGCTCCCACATTGTTTAACTGTCAGGCAATCACCGGGTTAAAAAAATCCCTGCCTGACAATTTGTAGAAGACTTTTCTTTCCCATAGCGATCTCCATTTGTTGTGTGTTCAACCCAGCATGGGGTCTTGCTTCAAACTTTTACCACTTTTTATAATGAGATGAAATTGAAAAGATTTGACATTAACCTACTGGTCTGGCCCTCTGGTCCCAAATTCACCCCTTATATTAATTGTATTAAAATGTTTTGCTTTCTCATGATTACACATGAATCCTGTATAAAGCAATCGAGATACAATCAGTCTCTGGGTTAACTGAAAACAACATCTGCATTAAAATTAAAATTCTTAGTAGCTAAGGCACAAGCTTTACATTAGAGGGCATGTCTACACTCCCAAACTTTACATTAGAGGGCATGTCTACACTCCCAAACTTTACATTGAGGGCATGTCTACACTCCCAACTTTACATTAGAGGGCATGTCTACACTCCCAAACTTTACATTAGAGGGCATGTCTACACTCCCAAACTTTACATTAGAGGGCATGTCTACACTCCCAAACTTTACATTAAGGGCATGTCTACACTCCCAAACTTTACATTAGGGGGCATGTCTACACTCCCAAACTTTACATTAGAGGGCATGTCTACACTCCCAAACTTTACATTAGAGGGCATGTCTACACTCCAAACTTTACATTAGAGGGCATGTCTACACTCCCAAACTTTACATTAGAGGGCATGTCTACACTCCCAAACTTTACATTAGAGGGCATGTCTACACTCCCAAACTTTACATTGAGGGCATGTCTACACTCCCAAACTTAAATTAGAGGCATGTCTACACTCCCAAACTAACATTAGAGGGCTTTCTACACTCCCAAACTTTACATTAGGGGCATGTCTACACTCCCAAACTTTACATTAGAGGGCATGTCTACACTCCCAAACTTTACATTAGGGGGCATGTCTACACTCCCAACTTTAACTTAGAGGCTGTCGACACTCCAAACTTTACATTAGAGGGCATGTCTACACTCCCAAACTTTACATTAGAGGGCATGTCTACACTCCCAACTTTACATTAGGGGCATGTCTACACTTCCAAACTTTACATTAGGGGCATGTCTACACTCCAAACTTTACATAGAGGGCACGTCTACACACTCCCAAACTTTACATTTGGGGCATGTCTACACTCCCAAAACTTTACATTAGAGGGCATGTCTACACTCCCAACTTTACATTAGAGGCATTTCTACACTCCCAACTTACATTAGGGGCATGTCTACACTCCCAACATTTACATTAGGGGGCATGTCTACACTCCCAAACTTTACATTAGGGGGGCATGTCTACACTCCCAAACTTTACATTAGGGGCATTTGTAACTCCCAAACTTTACATTAGGGGCATGTCACACTCCCCCCAAACTTACATTAGAGGGCATGTCTACACTCCCAAACTTTACATTAGAGGGCATGTCTACACTCCCAAAGTAGAATTGATATGTAGGTGCATGGCAACCTCCCAATCTCCACTGGCCCCTGCTGAAAGATTCACGCTTTATCTTCGAGCAGTACAAGTTCGTTATAAGCTAACACAGCCACAGAGGAAAGCAGAAGGAAGTCGCCATCTTGGCCTTGACTAGTGGCTGCTACCTGAAAGATTCCCCAATTGGGGTTATGGTATTGTATTGTATTGTATTGTATTGTATTGTATTGTATTGTATTGTATTGTATTGTATTGTATTGTATTGTATTGTATTGTATATGAATAATGTAATGAGTAATGACTACTGCAGTAGCCACCAAGAGCGGATGATCACAATCCAGCCCACAAGGACGACATCCATCAGTATATACAAAGTATCATATTGTATTGTTATAATATTCTTTAAAGGGCATGTCCACCCTAAAAAAAGTGTCCTTACAAATGTTAATCACCCCCCAAACTCTATTTTCGCATTATCTTCACGTTTCAAAGATGCCCCAGAAAGTTCCTTACCGACCCGGTCCCTCGTGGCTCCTCTTCTTCTCTGCGGCTGATAGCTGCTCCACTTCCCGTTTGAGGCTGTCAGTAAAGGCACAATGTCACATCACGTCCAATCGCGTGACAGCCATGACCTTTTGCTCAAAACAGGAGCAGGGCACCCAGGGACCAGGTATGGTAAGTCCCTTTAGGGGAATCTTTAAAACATATAGATAAGTTGGGTTGGGGGGGGGTTGATTAACATTTCTAAGGTTATTTATTTTTAGGCTGGACTTGCCCTTTAGCATAGGACAATAAATGGTACTTTTTATATACTAATGGGTGGTTCCTGATCATGAACTCTTGGTGCTGTTTGATTGATTTGTATCCGATGGCTGGACCAGTTCAGGAGGTGGCGCATGCTCGGCAAATTATACTGCAGACCCACGGGACTGTTTCTGGCATTTTAATTATACTGTAAATCACAGGAAGTCCCAATTTGTCCATTGTGATCTGTTGCGTTTTCTAACACGTCCAATCACCATTTCTTGTATATTTCTGTTCGAATCACCCCTAATTCTCAAGTCTATGGAAACGCGTGAAAAAAAGTGGACATAGGTGGATCCAAATTAACCGGCCACGTTTTTTTTTAAAGTGCATTTTTACCCATAATACCCTAAGAAAAGCATGAAAAATTAGATACAAATAGTCAAACGTGTTTTTTGTGTTGCAATGGGACCTCGGCCCTTTGCCAGCATTTCTGCACGCCCTGAACATGAAATAATTAATAACATTGCATATATAATTCCACTAGATTTTCAGATTCCGCTCTCACTCTGCCTGTCCTACTTAAAAGAAACATGTAGTTATACTATTGTTATAGGTCAGGAAGTCAAGCAGGGAATTGACCTCCTCAAACATGTACCGTATATACTCTAGTATAAGTCAAGGTTTTTAGGCTATAAAAATAGCCTTATACTCGGGTCACTCACCTGTGTAATCCTGTAATCCGTCTGCCTCTCGCTTCCACATCCACTCTTCTGGCAACTGATGTTCCTACTCGGCAACAGCGCAGAGCAGTGATGTCAGGCGCCAGAACAGTGGATGCGGAGCGATGCAGCCGGATTGCTGGATTCACAAGGCAAGTCCTCTACTCAACAAGGCAAGTCCTCTTCTCAACAAGGCAAGTGCTCTCCTCAACAAGGCAAGTCCTCTCCTCAACAAGGCAAGTCCTCTCCTCAACAAGGCAAGTCCTCTCCTCAACAAGGCAAGTCCTCTCCTCAACAAGGCAAGTCCTCTCCTCCACTGAAATTGGCGAGCATGCAGTGCTTGACACTGCAGATGTTTGGAAACTACAATTCCCAGAAACTAAAGCATGATGGATGTTGTAGTTTTCTAACATCTGGAGTGTGGCAAGGAATTGGGGGTTACTGTGTGAGATTACCATTTAAAGGACAACTAATTATTTAAAACAATACAGAATCAGGAGGATGGTATCTATTGTTGAAAAGACTGCCTTCTGATTCTGTATAGTTTTGAGGCTTTAGTTGCCCTTTAAATGGACAGCGGAATTCCCATACAGTATTATACATACTGGATCTGGCTATTACTGTATAGGGTTACTGTATGGGAATTCTGCTGTCCATTTAAAGGGCAACTAAAGCCTCAAAACAATACAGAATCAGAAGGCAGTAGTGGCCATAATTTTTTACCCTCGACTAGTCAGGTTATACTCATTTTTCAGGTAAAAATAGGTACCTCGACTTGTACTTGGATTGACTTATATTCGAGTTTATACGGTAACAATATTGTAGCAATATTTTTTAGAGAGAGAAAGAGTTTAGCTCTAAAAGCAACTCTTAAAATTTATTAACAGAAAAATGGGAGGTAGGAATACTTGTTCCCACCTCAAATACAATTATAGATGGGGAGAGGATACCTAATGTCTGTGGTCGTTTGATTAACAGATCCATATTTCTAGGTTACCTTTGAAAATGGTCCATTGGGCCGCGGTATCGCTATTTTGTGCCTTAAAGCCTGCGCGGTATACTGGGCCGTGGGTAGGGGCTCAACCTGTTATATAGATATATAGAGATATATGCACTATTGTGTTATGTTGTGTTATAAACATATATGTTAACATTTTAATGCAGTCAGAGTAAATTAACCTTACATTATAGTGTTTATAATTCCAATATACACTGTAAAGTGCAAAAACTATAGGTAATTATAGGTAACTGCAAGTTCCCTGGGACTAGGGCAATTTGTAAATCATAGAGACTTACTCTGGGGTGTGCTTGGCCTTCAATCCTGTGCTTGTTTTGCTCTGGCTCAGTATCTCCCATCCCCCTTCCAACTGACCATCATTCCATCCCGGCAAAACTGCAAAAAACAGGAGAGTTTATGATAATTGGGCAGTTGATTGACAGCTGAAATGTAAGATGCTACAGACTGGATATCTTAGAAAGTATGGCACAGATCAACAAATAAATGAGACAATGTTGGTTGGAAAGAATTAAAGTTTCCAGTTATGGACCATTTAAAATTAAGCCTCCCAGTCCATTCCTTATTCCTTTTTCACAGGTATTAGTATCCTTTCTAGTAGAAACTTCTTCAAAAATGCTCATATAGCAAATTTAGGAACTTGATCCATTTTGAGATGTTGACAGTTTCCCTACTCCAAACAATGTCAGGGTAATTATCCCCTATAACTAGAATGTGTCCCAAACTTACAGCCTTTGCCATCTGTATGTGAAAATCTGGAAGTTTAATAGGTTCCACCGTCAGAACAAAACTTCCCACTTTCAATCATCTCTAATCTATGGAACCAAAGTGAAATCTGGGATAGGGATTTGATTGATTCGATCAAATCAATCAAAGATAATCAACCTGTGAATGGTTGGCTTGATTTTAACTGATCTGGAATTCTGCAGTCCTTCTTCCTAGAAAGTTATAATTGGTTTTCCGACTGCTCAATCTTGATAACAGAGGAGGTCCCAGGAAAATCAGCCAATAATTACAATATGGGGACAGGGAGGGAGAGTGGGGGCTTTAATTTAAAAGGAAATCAATGAGAAAAACAAGTTTAAATTGAGGTGGCACCGACATTACTGTTACATTTTATTAATGTTAATTTCCCTTAAAGGGCAACTGTGGTCTCAAAACAAGTGAGGATTAAATGAAAGCCTGCAGTGTTTCCTTTACACTGAGCCAACAATCACATCTCTGGCTTCACCCTGTGAAAAATTATATAGAGGTGAATGTTCAAACTTCCTGCTTCCAGTAGGTTGAGTGACATCACCTGACCTCTGCTGGCCCTTTTCCCCCGGGGGAGAAGCATGCTCAGTTGAGACTTATTGCTGGGGAAATCAGGAAGTACCTGAGGAAAAAAATTGACAGTTGAGAAGGGGAGCCTATTAATGCAGACAGGCTGGTCACATGACTACAAGCTGGTCACATGGCTAAAAACAGGAAGTGTTCAACCAGGAAGTTACATTGCTGAACTTTTACAGCAATAACTTCTCACAAATTTTATCTAGAGATGTGATTTAGGTTTTATTTTGAAGGTACGATGGAAGGCTTTTTATAGAATTATTACTAGTTTGGAAGAATTTGAGACCACAGTTACCCTTTAATATTAATTTCCCTTAATGGGATTCTCCAACGTTCTTTAGTTACATTTAAACATTTGCTATAAAACTACAGTACTTAAATAATATAGTCAAGGTGCACAATTAGGCCTTCATTCAACCTTTTATTGAGGGTGCAAAAAACAGCAACATTTTTGGTCTTTTTTCTCAGACCTTTCTCAAGCTAATCAAATCTGTGCATCAAACACTCTTAAATGGAGCAAACAGGCCCCTCCTCTTGTAAATCACAACATAATTGTATCACACATAGTACAGACATGAGCTGATTAACTCACACCCCTCCACCTGTATAGCTAGTACAGGTCCCATTGAATACAGTGCATAGTAAAATAGTGCCTATATTAGGAAAGTGCATATATTAGTTTAAAAGTGCAACTATTTTATAAAAAAATGTCTGTATATTAAAAAGTGCATTTATTAAAACTGTTTATTTTAAAGTTCTAGACTAGTCAGTGCTCCATATTGCGTAAGAGTTTACTAAAGCGTATACATTAAACTGCTCTATGTATAGTGTATAGTGAATAATATATAATACATTAAAATTTAAAAACAATTCTAGATTTCACTTAAGTCCACTGACATATCATATCAAATTATATTATTATATTATATTAATGTTCATTGAGACCCTGAGGGTTCAGAGTTTCTAGGTACTGTATCCAGTAAGTCTCTCTTACTGTCCATCTATTTGGATTCTTAGCGATAAATCTGTCTTCTCAATATAGATCAGTTCACATGGGCACGTAATCATATAGACTACGTGTGTAGTTGTGCATGTTATCCTATGCTTAATTTTAATAGTCTCTTTGGTGATGGGGTGTTGGAATGTCTTTCCTGGCGCCATATATTTGCACGAAGTACATTTATGGCAACTGTAACATCCTGGTTCATGTATTGATAACCAATTTGTCTTTCTGTAACATAGCACAGGGTCCGAATGCACTAGAATGTCCTTAAGGTTTCTCCCCCTTCTGAAGGTGACAGTGGGTTTAGATGGTAAGATTTTATTTAGCGAGTCATTGGCCATTAAAATCTCCCAATTATTACAAATACTCCTTTGGGTCTCTGTGCCCAAGATGTTATACTGGACACTGCAGATGAACTTCTGCTGATCCTTTGCATCTCTATTATTATCTATTGCCAGATGTGCTTTTGATAATGCTGATTTTAACACTTCTTGTGTGTATCCCCTCTGTGAAAATGTATCCCACATGTTTTAATTGTACATCTCTAAGTGTTGTGTCTGAATTATTCCTTAGAACACGGCAAAATTGCGAGATTGGGAGTGATTGTTTCAACCTCGGTGGGTGGCAGCTGTTATAATGTAGAAGGGTATTCCTATCTACCTCTTTTCAGTGTAGCTCAATTTTTTACCTTTCTTGTAAATAGCCAAATCCAGATATTCAACGTAAATATCACTTATCTTTGATGGATGTGAATCTAATTGTGGAAATCTTTGAGTTCAAGTCCAGAATCATTTTTTCAAGGTCATCTTATGAACGCCGCTAGATCAAAATGACATCATCTATATATCTGTAAAATAATAAGAGATTATCCACATATTGTCCAAGTATATATTCCTGTTCATACTTATACATATACATATTAGCATATGCAGGCGCCATGGCCGAGCCCATTGAGGTCCCCAATATCTGGAGATATATATATATCCAGTAGAAAGCTAAGCACTCCAAGGATTCTTTAAATATTTATTATACAATGGTAGGTCAGTAGAGCCTATATATATATGTGTGTGTTCTCAAATGATGTTTGAAATTGTATTTAATTTTTATTTATCTGTATAATTGCACTTATCCCCTTGTCTGTATACTCACAGGGAGATTCAATAAAAGTTCTTATCGTTTAAAATGGTGCTAATTTAGCCCCAACCAATCAGATCTTATTTAACATTTGAAAGCTAACATCTGATTGGTTGGGGCAAAATTAGCACCATTTTTAACGATAAGAACTTTTATTGTATAACCCTGTCTGTATTTTATAATGTACAGTGTTTTATAAATAGAATTATACATACATCCAGTATGTAAAGGACCGTGTTTAATTACAAGATCATATGCAATTAACGTATAAGGAGATCCGGCCCCTACTGTATAATAATGTCAGTCCCCTGGTGATTTGTTATTCTGATGGCTCTATAAAAAGCTCTGCTGTAGAATTAACCATCTACTTTGTACTGCATAAACACCAAACTGTGTGAGGTAAGTGTCAAGATGGTACAATCCACCTTTATAATTATTATTACTGGGGTTATAAGAAAGACACAAATCTATCAAGTTTACCTCTTTAAATGCCTCTCGCTGTTACACCAGAGGAAGATACAACAGCTTGATAGTGGCAGTGGTAGTTAAAATACCATCACACCTGTTGAATGCAAACAAAAGGGTGAGATAGAGCTCTCAAGAGGGAAAGGATCCTGTATGACCCTGAGAGGGTGGGAGCAGCTTCTCCACCCTGCTGGCCTTAGTGCTAATAAAAGTAGCCCTAGGCACTCAGTGCCCTCCTAGTCTAGTCAAGATAGAAGCTAATCTCAAACCCCTACTTATTTTAATATACATCCAGCAGTTGTCTGCCATTTTCTTTTCTCCTAGCAGTAGGGGTTTGAGATTAGCTTCTATCTTGACTAGACTAGTAGGGCACCGAGTGCCATGGGCACTTATGTTTTAAGTCCCCCTTTTTATATGGTGGCTGCACTTTACTTTATAAGGGGGGTCACTTTTGTTCCTCTTCCTTTCACACCAGAGGAAGACACAAGGAAACACATTAAAGGGTATCTATAGTGGGAAAATGTAATTTTTTCTTTCTTTCTATGTGTTCTATAATTCCCCCACAGTTTCTTCCTCTGTCCCTAGATATATAAGTTGAAAGAATTCAAGATTTCAATACACCACTCCTGCTTGAGCTGTCAATCAAATACCCTAACAGTGTGCCGATGTAGTGTGTAGGCTTACACAAGTTTTACAGCAAGCTTCCAATGACTCCTTCCTGCTCACTAAAATGCTTGGCATATACTGGGTTAAAAACAAAAGTGAAGGGAAGGAGAAGTCCCCCTCCTCTGCAAGCTTTAACCAATTTATTGTCTATCAAAGGGAGATCTGACTGCAGTGATAAGGCAGGACTCGTCTCTCCAAACTCCCCCCCCTTCCCCCTCCCACACCTTATGCACAGCATAGGGAGAACACTCGGGACTCTGTGTTCCCTCAGCCGCCGCCTACTCCCCTATAGGGTGTCTACCGCTGTGTGGGTACTGTGTGTACCCAGTTTAAATCCATGCTGGTTACTTACAATGTAAGTCCTTGAAACATACTCTAGAACATGTTCCCTTATTAAACTTTCCAGGATCTTCCCCACCACTGAAGTTAAACTTACAGGCCTGTAATTACCCGGCTGTGAACGACTACCCTTTTTGAATACTGGAATTGCATCAGCTTTTTTCCAATCCAGAGGCACACATATCGGAATTCTATCGGATGTGCTGCACTATTTACAGAAAGTTTTGGAAATGGCAAAGTGGGTTTTACACTTATTTCAGCCTTATCAAATCTCCCTTTAGATTCCTGGAAGTCACCAAGCAGTTTCACGGTCACATAAAGGAATGTGGTGTCGCCTAATACTTCCAATAGAGTACACTCAAGCACACACCCTTTGGCACAGCCTTCGATTAATATGTGCAAGTCTCCCAGCCCTCCACCTTAAGGGCCACAGCAATACGGCAATGCAAATAAGTTGGAGGAGCACACTACTTCATTTTCAGTGGTTTATTGAGCAAAAAACATACAACGTTTCGGGGGATATGGCTTCCCCTTCCTCAGGTAGAACTGTGTACACACCCCTTCCACCTTATATACCCTAAATCCCACCCATTTGTGATGTGGCATAAGTGACAATAATAATTAAATCGTGAGGTCCAAAGCCTACAACCAATTTCCCATTGTAGGTATATAACACACCATCATTATCAATAAAACATCTTAACATCAAAACACACAATAAAACATTTCTCATGTAGAATTAAAAATTAATGTAATTAAAAGTGCTATAGCTTAAGTTTATAGCTTAAGTAAAGTGCAAAAGTGCTATAATATATGCAATTTATCGCTTTAAAAGTGTCCCAAAGCGATACGCATTAATATAAAAACCCTTATAATTAAGTGCCAAGTGCATATTGTATATTATAACAATATCATCTTAAAATACTCAGTGTTTCATTAAAAAAGTGCACTTAGCATTTATTATATCAGTGTATTGTGAAGTGTTAAAAGTTGCATAGTACCTTAAGAGCAACATTCATAAACTTTAACATAGTACATAATAACATTGTTAGAATTTTCAATAAGATTTCTCATTTCCTTTCAAAAATCATTAGCTTATACGATTTCTCATCCATAGATGGCGCTGTGTACCTGGGAGAAATAATACAGAGAATACTTCTTATAGCAAGATCAAATCCTTCAACTTAAGGTGCCCATACATCTATAAGATTTTACTTACCCGACCGAGCGCTCGCGCGATGTTCATCGATGCTGCCGGAACCGCTTCTCCCCATCTTACATTCGACCAACATGCGATCGCAAAATCCCATTCATTTTGCGATCGCATGTCGGTCGAATGTAAGATCGGGAGAAGCGGTTCCGGCAGGATCGAAGGAACATCGCGTGTGCGCTCGGTCGGGTAAGTTATATCTCATAGATGTATGGGCACCCTAAAACATGCTCTTATTTTAAGATACTAACAGGGAGATTCAATAAAAGTTCTTATCGTTTAAAATGGTGCTAATTTTGCCCCAACCAATCAGAAATTATGTAACATTTGAAAGCTAACATCTGATTGGTTGGGCAAAATTAGCACCATTTTAAACGATAAGAACTTTATTGAAGAACCCTGATAATTTCACTCACTATTTCTCTTCATCCAGTTATTTCTATCAGTACAGAGTCTACTTCGATATCATAAGAAACTGTTCAACCCAGAGTCCTCATTCATTCCCATGGTTTTATCGTGTAGTTAGTCTATCCAGTATGCTTCCCTATTCAATATAATTTTTTTAGAATTACCTCCTCTGGCTTTTTTCTTTACAACCTCCAGCACCTGCCATTTTAACTGTGAGCTTTGATGCTTATGTTGAATAAATGTTTTATTGTGTGTATTGATGTTAAGATGTTTTATTGACAATGATTTTGTGTTATATACCTACAATGTGAAATTGGTTGTAGGCTTTGGACCTCACAATTTAATTATTATTGTCACAAATGGGTGGGGTTTAGGGTATATAAGGTTATACCTGAGGAAGGGGAAGCCATATCCCCCGAAACATTGTATGTTTTTTGCTCAATAAACCACTGAAAATGAAGTAGTGTGCTCCTCCAACTTATTTGCATTGCGGTGTCGCCTAATAGCATGGTATTTGAATGTTTCTTTATTTCCTTAACATACAAGTTTTAGAAAGTCATGTGACACTTATGACTAGAGATGTTTTTCTAAATTTTCGGAAATTTCGAACACTCGAAAATTCGAAAACGGACCCATAGAAGTCTAAGGGGAAAAAAAATTTGAACCTCAGATTCGATTCGAAAACGAGTTCTATTCGAACCCACATTAGATCTCTACCATGACCAAGCTAATCCCCGATTATAGCCGATGACATATCCCAGCACTGTTTAGTAAAGTTTGTAAGTTATTTACGGCTCTTGTGTATAATGTACAGTTGACATGTTTCAATATCCTGTTTTTCTTTGTACAACCACAGGTTTTGTGAAAATTACAAAACAGATCCCATGCCAAATTGAACAGCACATCTGCCTTCCATATTCATGTTGTTGGGGCCCCCGACTGGAAGAGGAGTACAGTGTTATCTCCATACCATACTTCATTATGTTTACCACCTCTATGGTTGGAAATGGACTAGTCATCGTGGTTATACTGCAAGATCATACACTCCACCAACCCCATGTATCTCTTCCTCTCCATGTTGTCTCTCTCTGACTTACTCTTCTCGCTGTCCACTTGTCCCACGGTGATGAACATCTTCTGTTCAACTCCAGACAGATCCAGTCCCACGCGTGCTTGCTGCAAATGTTCTTTGTACAGACTCTTTCTGTTGTTTCTTCTGGACTTTTATTAGCTATGGCTTCTGACCGCTATGTGGCCATTTGTAACCCTCTACGATACACATCAATCCTCCAAATGCTGTTGTTGGAAGGATTGGTGTGGCCTTGGCCGCTCGGAGCATAGTAATTCACATTCCATTGGTCTACAGCCTTGAGCTTCTGCCCTACTGTAGGGCAATGTTCTGTCCCATTCTTACTGCTTACACCAGATGTAATGAAGTTGGCTTGTGGTGGCACCAACACCTTTAATATTGTCTATGGCTTGGTGATCATCCTCTCTACAGTGACACTGGATGCCGTTTTATCTTTATCTTCCTACATAATAATCATCAGATTGTGCTTGTCATGAAGTCCGGAGTTGATCGTTCCAAGTGTTCGACACTTGTGTTTCCCACCTCTGCGCCGTATTTCTTCTCTTCTACCGTCCCTGTTGTGGCGCTTTCTTTTATACACAGGGTTGGGACGCACCTCTCTCCTTTCTTAAAAATATTCATGGCCAGTGTATATATTTTGGTACCTCCGATGTTTGAACCCTATTATTTACAGCATTAAAAGCAGACAGATCCGAGTTGGATTGGGTCGACTTTTCCACCCAAACAGGGTTCAAGCTTCAAACTCATGAGTATCAATGTGACAATACTGCATGTATCATACAAGGGCAAATATTCAAAGTTTTTTGTTTTCATACAAAGGGGATTAACTCCTGGGTCCCAACAAGAGGCCTCCTAAAAATAACCTCAATATTATATGGTGAAAACTGGTTGACGTTCCTTGTGGTCTATCAAGCAGAGGTTGAACTTGACAGATCTACTGTAGTATGTTCCTTTTCATCCATAACTTTGATTAACTACAACCATGGACAACCCTTATTTATTCTGAATTGTGTCCCTAACAAATTACTGGGCCTTTATTTCCCATCCCTGTTTGTGTTGCTTGTTATAGTGGACATTTGTGTCAGGTGGTAACTTTCTTCTGACCGGTGGACTGTAACTATCTTTTGTGTATTGACTTGTCCTCTTGTGTGACTGGGTAAAGTGGGATTAGCCAATATTAAATATGTTTATGGAAATAAACCTGAGTTTACTAAGGTCATCCTGGTTCTTTGTAATTGACTTTTGGATCAAGATCATTTGTGACGACCTTCCATCTCTGTCTGGTTTGTCCAGATGAGTCATGGTATTTCTGGGTACTGAATAGGATAATTTGATAAATGGGATTGAAGTCGCAGAGAAAAAAGATACAGTCAACATGGGTCCTATAAGGCCAAAGGGCTGGGCATATCATTCACTGACACACGTTTGCCTTTAAAAAATATTTTTTTTTTAGCATTTTTTTTAAGCAATGCCTATTAGCATTCTAAGTCGTCCCAGCAAACACTGTGAATGGTTCAGAGTAGCATCCGCCCAATGACAGGGAAGCTACTTAGTTTTAAAGCTGTTCCATGGGGGCTGTCCTGTTTGCTCCTCCCACTGTACGCACTATTGGGCATGGTATTGCACATGCCCAATAGTCATGACTGTGATTGAGACACAATAAAAAGGTCTTCTAAACAGTTTTTTCTTTAACTCCTTTTGAGGTGTATTTAATTAGTCTATTAAAACAAAACACTTGCACTGAAAGCAATGCAGTCTGCAGCATGCATTAGAAAACAGACTTAATTTTAATATATTTGCAAATGTGGGTAAAGGGCTGAAAATGTTCCACGGTCCCTAAGGAACTAAGCACAACGGGAAATTCAAAGTTACCAAGCATATCTATAGCTAAATGATGGTGAATTGGAGGGCTGGCTTAACTGTGGCTGGTAAACTGGAGGGCTGACTTAACCATGGATGGTAAACTGGAGGGCTGACATAGCAGTGACTGGTCAACTAGAGGGCTGACTTAGCTGTGGCTGGTCACTAGAGGGCTGACGTAACACTAACTGCTGACAATTCGTCCTCCAGTTCGGTTATGTCAGCCCATTTAGATTAGCAGACATTGTAAGGCCAGCTCTTTTGTTCAATAAAGCAAAAGTGATCCTCTGCACTCGTCCACCTGTGGGTGCCCACTCCTCCGAATAGTCCAACCCTTGATGGACATATATTAATAGGAAACAGCAAGGAAACGAGGGTCGCACTCCAAAGTAAATTAACTTCAATTTATTGTAAACCACACATATCACACAAACGTTTCGGGGGGAAACATGCCCCCTTCCTCAGGTGATGATTCAACAGTAGTGCAACACATCTATATGGTCAGCCAATCTAATGTGATATACATGCTAAAATGTCCATGTGGGTGGGCCTACGTGAAAATGTTCTAGAGAGATAAGATTGCGTATAGGAGAACATAAACGTGATATCACCAACTATGACGGCATTAATAAGAAAAACGAAACCCCAGTTAGTAAACACTTTTTTGAGAAAACATAAAACATCACAGTTACGAGGCTGGTACTTGAGGTTGTAGAAAAGAAGAAGAGGGGGCGATTTTAATAGCAAAATCCTTCAAAGAGAGTTATTTGGATAGATAAATTAGGACGCTTGCCCCGAAGGGTATGAATGAGGAATTTAACTGGTCTTGTTTTCTGTAACTCTTATCCATGCCACACCTCAAACTAAGTAAATCTTTTTTAAACTAACCTTTTTAGCATTGTATGTAATGTAATGTCTTTGTATTTTTAAAAATATTTTTTTCACTTTTTTCTGCCTTTATTCAACATTGATACCTACTTTCACCTCACTTTCAATCTTCACACACGGTGGCGCCATCTTGTGGACTTTTTAGAGAGCACTTCTTCCAGGCCAGCACTTTATTTCTTATTCCAATTTTAAATTGTATTTTAGCAAATGGCGCTTATAACCACTTCGGGTAGCTCTCATCATGTGAAATAGGTTTTATACACTCTACAGTCCCTTTCTTTATCCTAAGAAGTATCCTTAAAAATTGTTTTAATATCTTTTATTGAGATTTTAGTAAAGTTTTAACACTTTTACAACAAATTCACTTATTGAACAATTTCACTACTATTGAATTAGTACAACAATGTTATGTATCTATTGCACTAATAATGCATATTTTGCACCAATCAATTGCACTGTGTCACTTTTTTGCCTAGCCTATCAGAGGGACGATTTACCCAGGAGGGCCCGTCCCTAAGATTGGCTACCTATATAGATGTGTTGCACTACTGTTGAATCATCACCTGAGGAAGGGGGCATGTTTCCCCCGAAACGTTGTGATATATGTGTGGTTTACAATAAATTGAAGTTAATTTACTTTGGAGTGCGACCCTCGTTTCCTTGCAGCTCTTTTGTTCACCAGACACTGTGGGTCAGTCCTCTTGTTCACCAGCCAGTTTTGACTAGAGGGCAGACTTAAGTTGCCCACAGTGACTGGTACATATAAGTTGCCCACAGTGACTGGTAATAACAAAAAGTTGGCTGTGGCAGGGGATGTGATGGAGGACAGGCAGATCGGATCAAAGCTACTGCAGGCAACCCTGTCTAATACTACATTGCCTCTACATGCCATCTCTATAGAATGAGGAACAAAGTGTGTTCATTGGATTGGAACCAACCATCTAAAAATACAGTTACTGAATACACAACTCCCAACACACATTGTCCTGTATGTGTGTGTTATATCTGTACAGTGAGTGTTGTTTCCCCTGTATGTGAATGTGTGTACATCTGTACATGTTAGTGTGTTCCCCTGTATTGAATGTGTGTATATCTGTACATGTTAGTGTGTTCCCCTGTATGTGAATGTGTGTATATCTGTACATGTTAGTGTGTTCCCCTGTATGTGAATGTGTGTGTCTGTACATGTTAGTGTGTTCCCCTGTATGTGAATGTGTGTATATGTACATGTTAGTGTGTTCCCTGTATGTGAATGTGTGTTATCTGTACATGTTAGTGTGTTTTCCCTGTTGTGAATGTGTGTATACTGTACATGTTAGTGTGTTCCCCTGTATGTGAATGTGTGTATATCTGTACATGTTAGTGTGTTCCCCTGTATGTGAATGTGTGTATATCTGTACATGTTAGTGTGTTCCCCTGTACATACAATATGTATTCATGTGTATATATGTATGTTGGGAGATGTGTGCATACTTTAGTAAAGGAGACTCAGTCCCAAGCGCACTTGCGGTGAACGTTCACCAGCCACGCGGACACTAGTTTCTGCGCTACTTACAGTACTTTAACGATAAAGAGGTGATTTAGTTGGATCCAGTAGAACTGTCCCTTTAACATTAAAGTGTGTGCCCAGTTTACATTCAGAGACGCCATTTTTATGAGCCAGGCATTTACATCCCCTTAAAGATTTTAAAAACTGTGCCAATAGATCTGAATGGGGATATCGATGGTTAAGTTGGAAAAAGAGGTCGCTCGTTGAAAGAGGTCGCTCGTTGAAAGAGGTCGCTCGTTGAAAGAGGTCGCTCGTTGAAAGAGGTCGCTCGTTGAAAGAGGTCGCTCGTTGAAAGAGGTCGCTCGTTGAAAGAGGTCGCTCGTTGAAAGAGGTCGCTCGTTGAAAGAGGTCGCTCGTTGAAAGAGGTCGCTCGTTGAAAGAGGTCGCTCGTTGAAAGAGGTCGCTCGTTGAAAGAGGTCGCTCGTTGAAAGAGGTCGCTCGTTGAAAGAGGTCGCTCGTTGAAAGAGGTCGCTCGTTGAAAGAGGTCGCTCATTGAAAGAGGTCGCTCATTGAAAGAGGTCGCTCATTGAAAGAGGTCGCTCGTGGAAAGTGCATGGAAAAACAGATACATGCGCAATCATATTGACAGACATTTGATACGAACTTAAAAGCCAAAGCTTAGTAATATCTTACAAATTATATTTATAATAAACACATGATAGAGGGCGAAAGTCTTTTGCACTCTAAAGCTCTTTGATTTCAGGTCAATTTCCTCTTGCAATCTACAGTGTAGTACACCAGACATACTTCTACATAACAAGCCGTCCTGATGGATCCAGTCCCCGTGTGGGACAGCTGCACAGCTCGGTGGGCATCTTTCACGTTCACAGTGGCAACCAGTAAACTACTTTGGGCAAATGAAAAACGTTCCCAAAAAACAAGTGCCTCCATTCTGACAGGATTTTTTGTTCAACTTCCTACTGTCTGTTATACCCAAGAAGGGTAAGATTTGTAAAGGATTCTTCCCAGGTGAGGCATTGGCTGCATTATGTAAATTATGAGCCATGCTATTGTTCTAATCAACCCATGCTAGACTTGAGTAAAACCCACACAAGATTCCCCATTGCAACAGGTAATAAAATATCTTGCAGCTATAGCAATGATGCCAAGAAATCTTAAATAATATTGTTTGCTTCAATGATTCAGCTACCCTTTTTTCTTGTTTTTAACTAATCCTTACTTCAAGCAATGGCACTAAACTTGCTAAAGGACTCCACAGAACTGAACTAAACTAGCTGTTGCTTACAATTGACTATCTTGTCAGAAAACACATTGTACAGTGTGATGGGCGATTTACGGCTTGCTGCAAAACTGTGTGCGCTGGCGTACGTGATTTCAGTCCATTGCAGTGGCCTCAGCCATACAATATGACTAATAGTAGTTGTTTTACTTTGTAATTACCCCCAACCATCCCAATGATCTGATGGGTCTGAAGAGTGGATTAGTGGTGGGGTTAGATGATCTGGAATCACAGCTACATCTCTATTTCAGCCCAATCAAATGATCATCTGCACCAATCGATTGGTCAATTACCTTGAATCTCATTGACTTTATAATCTAAGTGAAAATTACATTTTTTTACCCTCTTTATTGGACTATAGGTTGTCCACACGTTAGATAACCGCCCATCCCATCGCACATCCCCTTCCCAGCCCCCTACCACTTACGCTCACAATGAGGGGAAGGGAGGGGCCCGCTGGGGGGGGTGCCTTTTGGGGGTCCTGAAATTTGATTGGTCACTGTATAATTACATGATGGCAAGTTTTGAATCAGAATTGGATTAGGTCCTTCAGCAAACCTATATAAAGAGGAGCAAACCCTGCAGAGCTCAGAAGTCATCGCAGTTGGCAGAAGAAAGAAGAGGTCAGCAACATCGTCTCCATTGTCAGTGCCGGGGAGGGAGGTCCCGGTATGAGCTGCGGGACCCCTTATTCCCCAAAGGGCACTTGCTGGTCGGCCGTGCCAAAACAGCCAACAGGTAGCCACAAACAATGGTGAGACCACACAATGGCTTATGATTATCCAACATTTCCGACCGCCCCTTTGTCTGATTCATAGGTGACGACTGAAAACATCCCACCGATATTTTAGGCTGAACAACTGAAATATGGAAATATTGGTCAGTTGGCCCGAAATATCTTCTTGTGTGTACCTAGCCTTAGGCCTAGTGAATGTTACCATCCCTGCCTGCTGAATTATAGCTGTGTTAACAAATAGTACTATAACCACACAATGTATAATTCCGCGCTATAGAAAATGAATATACATGATAAAACAGATATTTAGGGAATGATCTACTCCATTTATTAATATCACAATAAAAACAAAAATCAGATCTAATACATCATCTATTCAGCCTATAAATTCTAATACTAATTAAGATAGTAAGACACACCTGCCGGCAAGGTAAGCTATATATAAGCTATATAGTGCTCAGTCTGGGAATAAATAATGATTGTGTTTATAACCCACCCCTTTCATTGATCCCTATGGGGGTAAACTGTAAATAATATCCTTATAATTTACAGTAGGGAGTACATTATCCACTATATAATAGCCGACTTGGCTTAACTGGGACAGAAGGATAAATAATATATATGTCGCTCTGCTATAATCCAGTAGATATTCTTGAATATCCGTGTCTGTTTTCCTTATATTGGTAGAAACAGCAGACTGCCATTACGTCTCAATAATGATAATAAACGGGATCTGAAGTCTGTGTATCAATGCTTGTCTCTGCACCTTGTTTTCAAAGAAAAAAAGGTAGAGGAGCACACTACTAGGGTGAATACTTCTTTATTCGTGCAAAAAACAACAAACAAACAACGTTTCGGGACTCAAGGCCCCTTCCTCAGGTATAACTGGCAGTGAGTGCTCTACACACATATATACCCCTAAGCTCCACCTCCCTGCCATGTGGCAAGTTGATTGACAGCCCAGGGTTCACAGTGAGGCTGTACATATCGCAGTCAAATACATCAAATGTTAAAGTGCTACTAGCAAGTGTAAAATATGTTACAATAAAATATGTTACAATAAAAATATAAAGTGTCTAGTTCATGGTATATTAATATAAAGTGTCTAGTTCATGGATATATTAAAAATACAATATATAGATTATATATAAAACATTCATATCAAAATACTCATATCAAAATACATAAAAATTGAATGGCATAAATTTCTGCGATCCATAAACTAAAAATGCACTTTTCTGGTAAGGAGTCGAAATATGTACCCCTGTGTTTGGAAAAAACAACTTTACACCCTTGGTACCTAATAGTTCATGGGAGGTATTTAATACCCTGGTACTGCAGGAAGTGTCTGATTTAAATTGGGAAAATAAGGGCACAAACAAAACTCACTATAACTATCCTTAAGAGAAAAGAGCTTTACAGGACTTACAAAGTCCAATAATATCATAATTAAAAAAGCGGATAAGGGAGAGCAATAGTGGTCATGGACAAAATAGACTATAGGAAGAAGCCAACAAACAACTTAGGAATGCTACCCATTATAAACGTATTCAGCAGGACCCCACATCGGGTATCAAAAGGAGGTGGATATACTATTACATGAAGCATTCACCACAAGGGGTTATAAATGACGACACTTTACAATTTCTAACTTGTGAATACCCTAGAACACCGTATTTTATCTCCTCCCTAAGATACATAAAAACCTGACTCAACCACCAGACGCCCAATAGTGTCTGGCATGGATTCTTTACTACCCCATTGGCAAATTTATAGATTTTCATTACAACCCATTGTAGCAAGCAACACAACATGTCTGAAAGACACGACAGCTTTTTGCAACATATTAAAACTTAAATCATGTACAAAGTAATGCTACCTGTGTACTATGGACATAAAGCGCTATATACATCTATCCCACACGACCAAGGACTACAATTCATGGAAGATTTTCTACTTGATTGGGGATATGATACAAACGCTGTGTACTTCTTACTGGATCTGCTCAATTGTGTTTGACTAAGAATTTCTTCAGTTTTTCAAATCATATTATATACATGCAGGGTACCAGTTTGGGAGCACATTTTGCTCCAACTATAGCCAATTTGTTTGTTGCTCAATTTGAAAAAAATGCATGTTGATGGTAACGAAATGTTTAAAAATTTGATGAAAGGGTATGTAGATACGTAGACGACATTTTTCTTTATCTGGGAGGGTGATCTAACTAGCCTCTTGAATATGTCTGCATACTTAATGAAGTACATCCCACTTTAAAGTTCACTTTAATGCACAGCCAGCAAATAAACTATCTAGATGTGACGGTCAAAATAAATGATGGAACTCTGTCTACAGACATCTATAGAAAATCCACGGATAAAAACAACCTCTTGTTAGCTGATAGCTTCCACCCAAGGGGCACCACCAAGGGCTCCCATTTAGCCAACTATTGAGAGTTAAGAGGATAGTGAGTAATGATGATCTCTGTAGAACAAGACTGAAGGAAATGTGCGATAAGTTCGAGTCTAGAGGGTATAATAAATGGCCCTGATGAGGATTGTAACAATGATGCAAATGGAAAGATCAGAGCTCTTAGAAAATAAAGTAAAACTCAAACAGAAAACCCCAGGATACCCTTTGTATCTAATATAACACAAACTCTCACAAAATCCAGAGAATCGTTAGGAACAAATGGAAAATCTTACAGAAAGACAGAGAGTTTGGTTACCTTTTCACGGAGCCCCCCCTTTTTTCATACAAACGCTCTAGCAACCTGGGAGATTTGGTGGTTCATGCAGATATAGCTCCCACAGATAGTGAGAAAAATTATCTCCTGGGTCCCTTGAAAGCGGGTACCTTTCCTTGTAGAATGTGGCATTTGCAACCCTATAATTTCTGGTGAAATGGTGCAACATCCTAGTAAGGTACAAAATTAAGTTGCATGTTTTGCCACATGTTCGACGAAAGGAGTGATATACCTCTTGAAATGCCCATGTGGATGGGGCTATGTTGGTAAAACCGAGAGGGAGGATAAAATCCGCATAGGAGAACATCGCAGGATATCACTAATTACAAGGTAAACCTAAGATATAAACCCCATGAGTAGGCACTTCTTTGAAAGACGCCATAATGTATCACAACTTAAGTGGCAATCCTGGAAGTGGTGAAAATGAACAAAAGAGGAGGGAATCAAAAAAAGCCCTATTAGGAGAGAGGCATTTTGGATTGAGAAATTACAAACTCTTACCCCGAAAGGCATGAATGAAGATGCAGGCCTAAGCAGCTTCTTTTAAGGTATACTACCATCTGTGACTATATACTGGTTTCAGAATTTGTATTATTGTTTTATAGGTGTAGCATCACTATTCATTATATTTATTATATATATCTAAATATTAGGAATTTTAACTATACACGAAGTTTATATTCTACACTCAGGCTTGGTACGCCATCTAATGGATATGAAGAAATACAATTTAACTTCAAGAAGATGGATCTGTTTTTATATTTTGTAACATTTATATATTGTCTCTATCCCCATTCTATCCTATGCTAGTCAGCACTGTGCACAGGTTTCCAACCACTTTATTTCATTCAGTATGAACACGGGATTTAGAAGCACTTTAATAATATGCACTTTATTGGGAACACTTTTGCATTTTTTAGGTATTTTGATATGAGTTTTTGATATGAATGTTTTATATAAAGTTTTATATATAATCTTATATATTGTATTTTTATATATCCATGAACTAGACACTTATATATTTTAATATATCCATGAACTAGACACTTTATATTTTTATTGTAACATATTTTTTATTGTAACATATTTACACCTTGCTAGTAGCACTTTAACATTTGATGTATTTGACTGCGAATGTACACCTCACTGTGAAACCCTGGGCTGTCAATCAACTTGCCACATGGCAGGGAGGTGGAGCTTAGGGGTATATATGTGTGTAGAGCACTCACTGCCAGTTATACCTGAGAAGGGGCCTTGAGTCCCGAAACGTTGTTTGTTTGTTGTTTTTTGCACGAATAAAGAAGTATTCACCCTAGTAGTGTGCTCCTCTACCTTTTTTCCTTGCTTGGATGTTGCAGCCCTGGAAGTAGGGGGCTAAGAGGATTGCACCTACCATATTTGTCTGGCCAAGGAGCCAACAGCAGTGTGCCATTGTGCGGTCTTGGAACTTTGGATTACCTTGTTTTCAAACCACGCGTTTTCACTGTCTAGCGGTCATCCCCTTTTCCTGGTCTCCTTTTTACATCGTCGTTGTGTCTCTTTTTATCCTTTCTTTCTTTTTCTTTTTAATTCCTTTTCCTCTTTTATCATTTTGATGAATTATCTACTATATTTAAAAAAAACTTACTTCTAAATTTAGATTTCTAATAATTTGTTTGTAATTGTAACATCATAATTGTAATACATTATTAAAAATTATTATAATGATACATTATTATAAAAACACATTGTTATACAAAACTTTGTTATAATAAAAAACATTGTTATACAAAACTTTGTTATAATAAAAAAAATTGTTGTACAAAACTGTTATAATAAAAAACATTGTTATACAAAATGTTGTTATAATAAAAAAATTGTTGTACAAAACTTTGTTATAATAAAAAACATTGTTATACAAAATGTTGTTATAATAAAAAAAATTGTTATACAAAACTTTGTTATAATAAAAAAACCCTTGTTCTCGCAGACAACCTTTTGTTCTCCCACCCCCCTTTTTCTCCTCCTCCCTCCCCCACTGTCTTTCCTTCTTCCTTTCCCAGCCCTGCTCCTTCTGCTTGCCGTCCCTCTCCCCCTTTTCCGACTGTGGATTCCCCCTCTCTCTTTTGCTTCTC
Source organism: Hymenochirus boettgeri (assembly GCA_019447015.1). Classification (NCBI taxonomy): domain Eukaryota; kingdom Metazoa; phylum Chordata; class Amphibia; order Anura; family Pipidae; genus Hymenochirus; species Hymenochirus boettgeri. The sequence continues at coordinate 348,470,936 of CM033470.1, forward strand.
CCCCCGTTTTGTCTCCCACTTTTTTTTCTTTCTCCCCGTGTTGTCATCCCACTGTGTTTTTTATAATATGTATCTTATTCTTACTCAACATCCTATATATTTATTTTCTAATTCGTTTTTTTTTGTGTGTTCTCATGTAGAGGAAGGCTGCCCCGCTGGCCCCTCATACTTGCCTGTCCCGAATCTTTTTTTGATTGTCTCAGGCTGGTAATTGATTTTTTTTAAGTGTGTCCCCCCCTTTTAAATTTATTACTGTTTATTTTTTTCCTAGTTTTCGTTTATATTTCTGCTCCAGTGTCATCACTTCCCAGCTCCTTGATCCACCACTCTGGCACTTCTGGGTAAAGAAGTCAATCTCGGCCGTGTGACAGTGATGTCACAGCCAATCACTGACTGCCATTCCCGACAAGCCTCCACTGCAGCTGCTCGGAACACAAAAAGATCAGAGCAGCTGCAATGAGGCCGAGCGGAGAGAAAGGAGGGGGGTTGGACATTCCCTTTCAGATTGTTAAAAAAAATACCAATCAATTGATTTATTGAATTTGATGGAATGGATTTAAATATTACACACATCTTCTAGTGAAAATTGCAGCTAATAAAGAAAAATCCAATGAACCAGGTGCATTACTTTAAAGGGCATGTCCACCCCCAAAACTATAATTTGCCCCACTACTATGGCCCTACTCTGTAGGAATAAAAATCCTTACCTCACATCCACCGCTCCAAATGGTTCTCCTGTAATACCAAAACGCGCTTCGAACTCTTGTGGTTTTCGTTCAATGTGACAATACTGCATGACATACAAGGGCAAATATTCAAAGTTTTTTTGTTTTCATACAAAGGGGATTAACTCCTGGGTCCCACAGGGAGGCCCCTAAAAATAACCTCAATATTATATGTGAAATAACTGGTTGACTTCCTTGTGGTCTATCAAGCAGAGGTTGAACTTGACAGATCTACTGTAGTATGTTCCTTTCATCCATAACTTTGATAACTACACCATGGACAACCCTTTTATTCGGAAATTGTGTCCCTAATCAAATTAATACTGGGGCCTTTATTTCCCATCCCTGTTTGTGTTGCTTGTTATAGTGGACATTTGTGTCAGGTGGTAACTTCTTCTGACCGGTGGACTGTAACTATCTTTGTGTATTGACTTGTCCTCTTGTGTGACTGGGTAAAGTGGGATTAGCCCAATATTAAATATGTTTATGGAAATAAACCTGAGTTTACATGAGGTCATCCTGTTTCTTTGTAATTGACTTTTGGATCAAGATCATTTGTGACGACCTTCCATCTCTTGTCTGGGTTGTCCAGATGAGTCAGGGTATTTCTGGGTACTGAATAGGGATAATTTGATAATGGGATTGAAGTCGGCAAGAAAAAAGATACAGTCAACATATGGGTCCTATAAGGCCAAAGGGCTGGGCATATCATTCACTGACACAGTTTGCCTTTTAAAAATATTTTTTTTTTAGCAATTTTTTTAAGCAATGCCTATTAGCATTCTAATCGTCCCAGCAAACACTGTAATGGTCTCAGAGTGACATCCGCCCAATGAGGAACTTTGTTTTAAAGCTGTTCCATGGGGCTGTCCTGTTTGCTCCCTCCCTGTACGCACTATTGGGCATGGTATTGCACATGCCCAATAGTCTGACTGTGATTGAAGACACAATAAAAAGGTCTTCTAAACAGTTTTTTTCTTTAACTCCTTTTGAGGTGTATTTAATTAGTCTATTAAAACAAAACACTTGCACGAAAGCGCGTCTGCAGCATGCATTAGAAAACAGACTTAATTTTATATATTTGCAAATGTGGTAAAGGGCTGAAAATGTTCCACGGTCCCAAGGAACTAAGCACAACGGGAAATTCAAAGTTACCAGCATATCTATAGCTAAATGATGGTGAATTGGAGGGCTGGCTTAACTGTGGCTGGTAAACTGGAGGGCTGACTTAACCATGGATGGTAAACTGGAGGGCTGACATAGCAGTGACTGGTCAACTAGAGGGCTGACTTAGCTGTGGCTGGTCAACTAGAGGGCTGACGTAACACTAACTGCTGACAATTCAGTCCTCCAGTTCGGTTATGTCAGCCCATTTAGATTAGCAGACATTGTAAGGCCGCTCTTTGTGTCTATTAAAGCAAAGATCCTCTGCACTCGTCCACCTGTGGGTGCCCACTCCTCCGATAGTCCAACCCTTGATGGACATATATTAATAGAAAACAGCAAGGAAACGAGGGTCGCACTCCAAAGTAAATTAACTCAATTATTGTAAACCCACTTACAACACTTTTTCGGGGGGAAACATCCCCCTTCCTCAGGGTGATGATCAACATAGTGCAACACATCTATATAGGTCAGCCAATCTAATGTGATATACATGCTAAAATGTCCATGTGGGTGGGCCTACGTTGGAAAATGTTCTAGAGAGATAAGATTGCGTATAGGAGAACATAAACGTGATATAACCAACTATGACGGCATTAATAAGAAAAACGAAACCCCAGTTAGAAACACTTTTTTGAGAAAAAACATAAAACATCACAGTTACGATGGCTGGTACTTGAGGTTGTAGAAAAAGAAAGAAGAGGGGCGATTTTAATAGCAAAATCCTTCAAAGAGTTATTTTGGATAGATAAATTAGAGACGCTTGCCCCGAATGGTATGAATGAGGAATTTAACTGGTCTTGTTTTTCTGTAACTCTTATCCATGCCACACCTCAAACTAAGTAAAATTCTTTTAAACTAACCTTTTTAGCATTGTATGTAATGTAATGTCTTTGTATTTTAAAAATAGTTTTTTTCACTTTTTTCTGCCTTTATTCAACAGTTGATACCTACTTTCACCTCACTTTCAATCTTCACACACGGTGGCCATCTTGTGGACTTTTTAAGAGCACTTCTTCCAGGCCACACTTTATTTCTTTTCCAATTTTAAATTGTATTTTAGCAAATGGCCGCTTATACACACTTCGGGTAGCTCTCATCATGTGAAATAGGTTTTAATACACTCTACAGTCACTTTCTTTATCCTAAGAAGTATCTAAAAATGTTTTAATATCTTTATTGAGATTTTAGTAAGTTTTAACACTTTACAACAAATTCACTTATTGAACACATTTCACTACTATTGAATTAGACAACAATGTTATGTATCTATTGCACTAATATGCATATTTGCACCAATCAATTGCACGATGTCACTTTTTTGCCTAGCCTTCAGAGGGACGATTTACCCAGGAGGGGCCGTCCCTAAGATTGGCTGACCTATATAGTGTGTTGCACTACTGTTGAATCATCACCTGAGGAAGGGGGCATGTTTCCCCCGAAACGTTGTGATATATGTGTGGTTTACATAAATTGAAGTTAATTTACTTTGAGTGCGACCCTCGTTTCCTTGCAGCTCTTTTGTTCACCAGACACTGTGGGTCAGTCCTCTTGTTCACCACCCAGTTTTGACTAGAGGCAGACTTAAGTTGCCCACAGTGACTGGTACATTAATTTGCCCACAGTGACTGGTAATAACAAAAAGTTGGCTGTGGCAGGGGATGTGATGGAGGACAGGCAGATCGGATCAAAGCTACTGCAGGCAACCCTGTCTAATACTACATTGCCTCTACATGCCATTCAGCCTATAGAATGAGGAACAAAGTGTGTTCATTGGATTGGAACCAACCATCTAAAAATACAGTTACTGAATACAACAACTCCAACACACATTGTCCTGTATGTGAATGTGTGTAATTCTGTACATGTTAGTGTGTTCCCCTGATGTGAATGTGTGTACATCTGTACATGTTAGTGTGTTCCCCTGTATGTGAATGTGTGTATATCTGTACATGTTAGTGTGTTCCCTCTGTATGAATGTGTGTTATCTGTACATGTTGTGTGTTCCCCTGTATGTGATGTGTGTATGTCTGTACAGTTAGTGTGTTCCCCTGTATGTGAATGTGTGTATATCTGTACATGTTAGTGTGTTCCCTGTATGTGAATGTGTGATATCTGTACATGTTAGTGTGTTTCCCTAGTGTGAATGTGTGTATATCTGTACATGTAGTGTTTCCTGTATGTGAATGGTGTAATCTGATCATGTTAGTGTGTCCCCTGTATGTGAATGTGTGTATATCTGTACATGTTAGTGTGTTCCCCTGTACATACAATATGTATTCATGTGTATATATGTAGTTGGGAGATGTGTGCATACTTTAGTAAAGGAGACTCAGTCCCAAGCGCACTTGCGGTGAACGTTCACCAGCCACGCGGACACTAGTTTCTGCGCTACTTACAGTACTTTAACGATAAAGAGGTTGATTAGTTGGATCCAGTAGAACTGTCCCTTTAACATTAAAGTGTGTGCCCAGTTTACATTCAGAGACGCCATTTTTATGAGCCAGGCATTTACATCCCCTTAAGATTTTAAAAACTGTGCCAATAGACTGAATGGGGATATCGATGGTTAAGTTGAAGTTGTGGAAAGTTAAAGGTCTCTCTCTCTGACTAGTTTAAAATAAATCTCTAGGGCCGCTCCGTCTCTAGGTTTAATTAGTCAATACACCCCAAGAGACAAACCAGCCCTGAACAAGTTCAACTCTATATGAAGTTTCTGTCTGGTCCCTGCTGATTTTGGACTCACTATTTAGGTTTGTGTGCCAACATTGCAAGTGGTATAGTAATCCCCGTCACTGTGCACCAGGGAAGTGCCAATAGGCTGGCTGCACTCTGTACACCAGTTCCATTCATTTGGTTAATACACGTCACCTTGCTTGGTATGAGGTGAGTGAGAAAGGGTAACTGGGTATGTTTACTGAATTCTATAGCCCGCACCTGCATGTGTATAGAGAATGTCATCTCTATGTCTGTACAGAACCGGATAGTCAGAGGACAGGACATGTTATAAGTGAGAGCTGGCTACACTCCATAGACCCCCTGATAATCCAATGTCGTATCAATGAGAATATCCCCAGATTCTGGTAGAAGGTAAAATTCTCCTGTTAGTTCCCTACAAGAAACAAGGTTATAATGGGCTTCCTACATTTCATGTCATTCTATTTAAATGGGGCCCAGATATATGTGACTTTCTATAGAACAATCTTGTCCGGTGCCCCACACAGTTCTGTGTTTAATGTATGGCGCGTGTAGAGATTTGGGATTCTGTGTTACACAGATACAGAACTGATTATTATGGGGTCAGTGCAGTATGACTACTTAGTGCCCCTCCTGGTATAATTGCAGAGCATTTACCACTAGAGATGTCCGAACTTCGCAAAATCCGGTCTGCTCGAGGATCCGCAAATTTTCGGGAAAATTCGAAAATCCGCGAGCGGACCCACTTAAATTTAAAAAACCTCGAAAATACGAGAAATCCTCATAATTTTGAAAATTTTCAAAAATACGTATTTCCGAAAATACGAGGAATCCGCAGTTCGGAAGGCGGAAAATCCGGAAAAATCCGCCGTTCGCGCCCGGGATAAATCCGCGGCGGCTCCGGGTTTGGATCCGCGAACCGGCCATCCCTATTTACCACCAGTAGGTAGGAACATCTGATCAGATCCGGTATCTGTAGGTTATCTGTGGGTGGTCACATTGTATGCTCTGCATTCCATTTTGGCAGAGCACGAGATCACCATTTTTTTGCACATCGCATGCACTCCTATTCCAGACCACGAAACAGATGGTAACGTGAAATGCGTGCACGCATTGTGGCCTCAGCCTTAACGTCAATTTTACAGCTATGATAGCATATCTCCAAACACAGAGCCACGCCCCTATGGCACGCTTAGGCAGGAGGTAGATTTTATCATTTAAATGGCCCATAAAATTTGTATCTTTATTTAATATTTGAAATCAGTGTCATCAATAACCAATCAGTGTCATCAATAATAGAATTAACCAAACATATTGCTGGTTGCTAGATCGGCATGAATTTAAACCCTTACTGAAGCAGATTAGAGAGATGGTGTGGATTATGGGAGATGTGAGGCAAATTTAAAATGGAAGCACAAACTGCGTTAGTCAGGTCCAAACAACGATGTGTTATTTCGTATATACTAATAGTAATGGAGGCCAATTAGACTAAGCCAGAAAGCAATTTTAGCCAGTGGCCTCATAAAAAAAGTTACAATAATTCCCACCTTGCTCTTAATAGGCTTTTGAGCAATTCTTTCTAGAAAATCATTGTATTAATTTGGTTAGGGTTGGTTAAAACAGATCCTTAGCAATTGTAGTTTATTGCTAGAGGAGCACTTGTTAGGGAAAGGCAGGTATTTCATTGCACCATTTAACATCTGAGGGCACAGAGCAGGAATATTATTGGTGCTCTTCTTGCGTACCAGAGAATGAGTCAGCTTAGCTGAATACATCGAGTGCAGAACACCTCTGGCAAAAAGAGGTCGCTCATTGAAAGAGGTCGCTCGTTGAAAGAGGTCGTCCGTTGAAAGAGGTCGCTCGTTGAAAGAGGTCGCTCGTTGAAAGAGGTCGCTCGTTGAAAGAGGTCGCTCGTTGAAGAGTCGCTCGTTGAAAGAGGTCGCTCGTTGAAAGAGTCGCTCGTTGAAGAGGGTCGCTCATTGAAAGAGGTCGCTATTGAAAGAGGTCGCTCATTGAAGAGGTCGCTCGTGGAAAGTGCATGAAAAACAGATACATGCGCAATCATATTGACAGACATTTGATACGAACTTAAAAGCCAAAGCTTAGTAATATCTTACAAATTATATTTATAATAAACACATGATAGGGCGAAAGTCTTTTGCACTCTAAAGCTCTTTGATTTCAGGTCATTCCTCTTGCAATCTACAGTGTAGTACACCAGACATACTCTACATAACAAGCCGTCCTGATGGATCCAGTCCCCGTGTGGGACAGCTGCACAGCTCGGTGGGCATCTTTCACGTTCACAGTGGCAACCAGTAAACTACTTTGGGCAAATGAAAAACGTTCCCAAAAAACAAGTGCCTCCATCTGACAGGATTTTTTTGTTCAACTTCCTACTGTCTGTTTACCCAAGAAGGGTAAGATTTGTAAAGGATTCTTCCCAGGTGAGGCATTGGCTGCATTATGTAAATTATGAGCCATGCTATTGTTCTAATCAACCCATGCTAGACTTGAGTAAAACCCACACAAGTTCCCCATTGCAACAGTATAAATAAACTTGCAGCTATAGCAATGATGCCAAGAAATCTTAAATAATATTGTTTGCTTCAATGATTCAGCTACCCTTTTTTCTTGTTTTTAACTAATCCTTACTTCAACAATGGCACTAAACTTGCTAAAGGACTCCACAGAACTGAACTAAACTAGCTGTTGCTTACAATTGACTATCTTGTCAGAAAACACATTGTACAGTGTGATGGGCGATTTACGGCTTGCTGCAAACTGTGTGCGCTGGCGTACGTGATTTCAGTCCATTGCAGTGGCCTCAGCCATACAATATGACTAATAGTAGTTGTTTTACTTTGTAATTACCCCCAACCATCCCAATGATCTGATGGGTCTGAAGAGTGGATTAGTGGTGGGGTTAGATGATCTGGAATCACAGCTACATCTCTATTTCAGCAGCCCAATCAAATGATCATCTGCACCAATCGATTGGTCAATTACCTTGAATCTCATTGACTTTATAATCTAAGTGAAAATTACATTTTTTTACCCTCTTTATTGGACTATAGGTTGTCCACACGTTAGATAACCGCCCATCCCATCGCACATCCCCTTCCCAGCCCCCTACCACTTACGCTCACAATGAGGGGAAGGGAGGGGCCCGCTGGGGGGGGTGCCTTTTGGGGGTCCTGAAATTTGATTGGTCACTGTATAATTACATGATGGCAAGTTTTGAATCAGAATTGGATTAGGTCCTTCAGCAAACCATATAAAGAGAGCAAACCCTGCGAGCTCAGAAGTCATCGCAGTTGGCAGAAAAAGAAGAGGTAGAGCCAAGCAACATCGTCTCCATTGTCAGTGCCGGGGAGGGAGGTCCCGGTATGAGCTGGCGGACCCCTTATTCCCCAAGGGCACTTGCTGGTCGGCCGTGCCAAACAGCCAACAGGTAGCCACAAACAATGGTGAGACCCACAATGGCTTATGATTATCCAACATTTCCGACCGCCCCTTTGTCTGATTCATAGGTGACGACTGAAAACATCCCACCGATATTTTAGGCTGAACAACTGAAATATGGAAATATTGGTCAGTTGGCCCGAAATATCTTCTTGTGTGTACTCGCCTTAGCCTAGTGAATGTTACCACCCTGCCTGCTGAATTATAGCTGTGTTAACAAATAGTACTATAACCACACAATGTATAATTCCCGCTATAGAAAATGAATATACATGATAAAACAGATATTTAGGGAATGATCTACTCCATTTATTATATCACAATAAAACAAAATCAGATCTAATACATCATCTATTCACCTATAAATTCTAATACTAATTATTAGTAAGACACACCTGCCGGCAAGTAAGCTATATATAAGCTATATAGTGCTCAGTCTGGGAATAAATAATGATTTTGTTATACCCACCCCTTTCATTGATCCCTATGGGGGTAAACTGTAAAAATATCCTTATAATTTACAGTAGGGAGTACATTATCCACTATATAATAGCCGACTTGGCTTAACTGGGACAGAAGGATAAATAATAATATGTCGCTCTGCTATAATCCAGTAGATATTCTTGAATATCCGTGTCTGTTTTCCTTATATTGGTAGAAACAGCAACTGCCATTACGTCTCAATATGATAATAAACGGGATCTGAAGTCTGTGTATCAATGCTTGTCTCTGCACCTTGTTTTCAAAGAAAAAAAGGTAGAGGACCACACTACTAGGGTGAAACTTCTTTATTCGTGCAAAAAACAACAAACAAACACGTTTCGGGACTCAAGGCCCCTTCCTCAGTATAACTGGCAGTGAGTGCTCTACACACACTATATACCCTAAGCTCCACCTCCCTGCCATGTGGCAAGTTGATTGACAGCCCAGGGTTTCACAGTGAGGCTGTCATATCGCAGTCAAATACATCAAATGTAAAGTGCTACTAGCAAGTGTAAAATATGTTACAATAAAAATATGTTACAATAAAAATATAAAGTGTCTAGTTCATGGATATATTAAAAATATAAAGTGTCTAGTTCATGGATATATAAAAATACATATATAAGATTATATATAAACATTCATATCAATACTCATATCAAAATACATAAAATTGAATGGCATAAATTTCTCTGCGATCCATTAAACTAAAAATGCACTTTTCTGGTAAGGAGTCGAAATATATCCCCTGTGTTTAGGAAAAAATCAAACTTTACACCCTTGGTACCTAATAGTTCATTGAGGTATTTAATAACCTGGTACTGCAGGAAGTGTCTGATTTAAATTGGGAAAATAAGGGCACAAACAAAACTCACTATAATCTATCCCTTAAGGAGAAAAGAGCTTTACAGGACTTCCAAAGTGACAATAATATCATAATTAAAAAAGCGGATAAGGGAGAGCAATAGTGGTCATGAGACAAAATAGACTATATGGAAGAAGCCAACAAACAACTTAGGAATGCTACCCATTATAAACGTATTTCAGCAGGACCCCACATCTGGTATCAAAAAGGAGGGATATACTATTACATGAAGCATTCACACAAGGGGTTATAAATGACGACACTTTACAATTTCTAACTTGTGAATACCCTAGAACACCGGTATTTTATCTCCTCCCTAAGATACATAAAAACCTGACTCAACCACCAGGACGCCCAATGTGTCTGGCATGGATTCTTTACTACAACCATTGGGCAAATTTATAGATTTTCATTTACAACCCATTGTAGCAAGCAACACAACATGTCTGAAAGACACGACAGCTTTTTTGCAACATATTAAAACTTTAAATCATGTACAAAGTAATGCTTACCTGTGTACTATGGACATAGAAGCGCTATATACATCTATCCCACACGACCAAGGACTACAATTCATGGAAGAGTTTCTACTTGATTGGGGATATGATACAAAGCTTGTGTACTTCTTACTGGATCTGCTCAATTTGTGTTTGACTAAGAATTCTCTTCAGATTTTTCAAATCATATTATATACAGATGCAGGGTACCAGTATGGGAGCACATTTTGCTCCAACATATGCCAATTTGTTTGTTGCTCAATTTGAAAAAATGCATGTTGATGGTAACGAAATGTTTAAAAATTTGATGAAAGGGTATGTAAGATACGTAGACGACATTTTCTTTATCTGGAGGGTGATCTAACTAGCCTCTTGAATATGTCTGCATACATTAATGAAGTACATCCCACTTTAAAGTTCACTTTAAGCACAGCCAGGAACAAATAAACTATCTAGATGTGACGGTCAAATAAATGATGGACCTCTGTCTACAGACATCTATAGAAAATCCACGGATAAAAACAACCTCTTGTTAGCTGATAGCTTCCACCCAAGGGGCACCACCAAAGGGCTCCCATTTAGCCAACTATTGAGAGTTAAGAGGATAGTGAGTAATGATGATCTCTGTAGAACAAGACTGAAGGAAATGTGCGATAAGTTCGAGTCTAGAGGGTTATAATAATGGGCCCTGAGTGAGGATTGTAACAAAGTGATGCAAATGGAAAGATCAGAGCTCTTAGAAAATAAGAGTAAAACTCAAACAGAAAACCCCAGGATACCCTTTGTATCTAAATATACACAAACTCTCACAAAATCCAGAGAATCGTTATGAACAAATGGAAATCTTACAGAAAGACAGAGAGTTTGGTTACCTTTTCACGGAGCCCCCCCTTTTTTCATACAAACGCTCTAGCAACCTGGGAGTTTTGGTGGTTCATGCAGATATAGCTCCCACAGATAGTGAGAAAATTATCTCCTGGGTCCCTTGAAAGCGGGTACCTTTCCTTGTAGAAAATGTGGCATTTGCAACTCTATAATTTCTGGTGAAATGGTGAACATCCTAGTAAAGGTACAAAAATTAATTGCATGATTTTGCCACATGTTCGACGAAAGGAGTGATATACCTCTTGAAATGCCCATGTGGATGGGGCTATGTTGGTAAACCGAGAGGGAGGATAAAATCCCATAGGAGAACATCGCAGGGATTATCACTAATTACAAAGGTATACCTAGCAGATATGAAACCCCAGTGAGTAGGCACTTCTTTGAAAGACGCCATAATGTATCACAACTTAAGTGGCAAATCCTGGAAGTGTAAAATGAACAAAAGAGGAGGGAATCATAAAAGCCCTATTAAGGAGAGAGGCATTTTGGATTGAGAAATTACAAACTCTTACCCCGAAAGGCATGAATGAGATGCGGCCTAAGCAGCTTCTTTTAAGGGTACTACCTATCTGTGACTAATATACTGGTTTCAGAATTTGTATTATTGTTTTATAGGTGTAGCAATCAGCTATTCATTATATTTATTATATATATCTAAATATTAGGAATTTTAAACTATACACGTTGTTTATATTCTACACTCAGGCTTGGTACGCCATCTAATGGATATGAAGAGAATACAATTTAACTTCAAGAAGATGGATCTGTTTTTATATTTTGTAACATTTATATATTGTCTCTATCCCCATTCTATCCTATGCTAGTCAGCACTGTGCACAGGATTTCCAACCACTTTATTTCATTCAGTATGAACACGGGATTTAGAAGCACTTTAATATATGCACTTTATTGGAACACTTTTGCAATTTTTATGTATTTTGATATGAGTATTTTGATATGAATGTTTTATATAAGTTTTATTATAATCTTATATATTGTATTTTTAATATATCCATGAACTAGACACTTTAATTTTTATATATCCATGAACTAGACACTTTATATTTTTTATTGTAACATATTTTTTATTGTAACATATTTTACACTTGCTAGTAGCACTTTAACATTTGATGTATTTGCCTGCGATATGTACAGCCTCACTGTGAAACCCTGGGCTGTCAATCAACTTGCCACATGGCAGGGAGGTGGAGCTTAGGGGTATATATGTGTGTAAGCACTCACTGCCAGTTATACCTGAGGAAGGGGCCTTGAGTCCCGAAACGTTGTTTTGTTTGTTGTTTTTTTGCACGAATAAAGAAGTATTCACCCTAGTAGTGTGCTCCTCTACCTTTTTTCCTTGCTTGGATGTTGCAGCCCTGGAAGTAGGGGGCTAAAAGGATTGCACCTACCATATTTGTCTGGCCAAGGAGCCAACAGCATGTGTCCATTGTGCGGTCTTGGAACTTTGGATTACCTTTTTTTTCAAACCACGCGTTTTCACTGTCTAGCGGTCATCCCCTTTTCCTGGTCTCCTTTTTACATCGTCGTTGTGTCTCTTTTTATCCTTTCTTTCTTTTTCTTTTTATTCCTTTTCCTCTTTTATCATTTGAGAATTATCTACTATATTTAAAAAAAACTTACTTCTAAATTTAGATTTCTAATATTTGTTTGTAATTGTAACATCATAATTGTAATCATTATTAAAAATATTATAATGATACATTTTATCTTATTATAAAAACACATTGTTATACAAAACTTTGTTATAATAAAAAACATTGTTATACAAAACTTTGTTATAATAAAAAAAATTGTTGTACAAAACTGTTATAATAAAAAACATTGTTATACAAAATGTTGTTATAATAAAAAAATTGTTGTACAAAACTTTGTTATAATAAAAAACATTGTTATACAAAATGTTGTTATAATAAAAAAAATTGTTATACAAAACTTTGTTATAATAAAAAAACATTTTTAATCCTAAAAAAATGTATTTACTTCAAGCAATGCTCCTTATGCTTGAAGTAAATTAACTTTTAAGATGTAGGATTAAAAAATATATATTTTTTATTATAACAAAGTTTTGTATAACAATTTTTTTTATTATAACAAAGTTTTGTATAACAATGTGTTTTTATAATAAAAACGCGCTTCGAACTCTTGTGGTTTTCGTTCAATGTGACAATACTGCATGTACATACAAGGGCAAATATTCAAAGTTTTTTTGTTTTCATACAAAGGGGATTAACTCCTGGGTCCCACAGCGAGGCCTCCTAAAAATAACCTCAATATTATATGTGAAATAACTGGTTGACTTCCTTGTGGTCTATCAAGCAGAGGTTGAACTTGACAGATCTACTGTAGTATGTTCCTTTCATCCATAACTTTGATAACTACACCATGGACAACCCTTTTATTCGTGAAATTGTGTCCCTAATCAAATTAATACTGGGGCCTTTATTTCCCATCCCTGTTTGTGTTGCTTGTTATAGTGGACATTTGTGTCAGGTGGTAACTTCTTCTGACCGGTGGACTGTAACTATCTTTGTGTATTGACTTGTCCTCTTGTGTGACTGGGTAAAGTGGGATTAGCCCAATATTAAATATGTTTATGGAAATAAACCTGAGTTTACATGAGGTCATCCTGTTTCTTTGTAATTGACTTTTGGATCAAGATCATTTGTGACGACCTTCCATCTCTTGTCTGGGTTGTCCAGATGAGTCAGGGTATTTCTGGGTACTGAATAGGGATAATTTGATAATGGGATTGAAGTCGGCAAGAAAAAAGATACAGTCAACATATGGGTCCTATAAGGCCAAAGGGCTGGGCATATCATTCACTGACACAGTTTGCCTTTTAAAAATATTTTTTTTTTAGCAATTTTTTTAAGCAATGCCTATTAGCATTCTAATTCGTCCCAGCAAACACTGTAATGGTCTCAGAGTGACATCCGCCCAATAGGGAACTTTGTTTTAAAGCTGTTCCATGGGGCTGTCCTGTTTGCTCCCTCCACTGTACGCACTATTGGGCATGGTATTGCACATGCCCAATAGTCTGACTGTGATTGAAGACACAATAAAAAGGTCTTCTAAACAGTTTTTTTCTTTAACTCCTTTTGAGGTGTATTTAATTAGTCTATTAAAACAAAACACTTGCACGAAAGCGCGTCTGCAGCATGCATTAGAAAACAGACTTAATTTTATATATTTGCAAATGTGGTAAAGGGCTGAAAATGTTCCACGGTCCCAAGGAACTAAGCACAACGGGAAATTCAAAGTTACCAGCATATCTATAGCTAAATGATGGTGAATTGGAGGGCTGGCTTAACTGTGGCTGGTAAACTGGAGGGCTGACTTAACCATGGATGGTAAACTGGAGGGCTGACATACAGTGACTGGTACACTAGAGGGCTGACTTAGCTGGGCTGGTCAACTAGAGGGCTGACGTAACACTAACTGCTGACAATTCAGTCCTCCAGTTCGGTTATGTCAGCCCATTTAGATTAGCAGACATTGTAAGGCCGCTCTTTGTTCTATAAAGCAAAGATCCTCTGCACTCGTCCACCTGTGGGTGCCCACTCCTCCGATAGTCCACCCTTGATGGACATATATTAATAGAAAACAGCAAGGAAACGAGGGTCGCACTCCAAAGTAAATTAACTCAATTATTGTAAACCCACTTACAAACTTTTCGGGGGGAAACATCCCCCTTCCTCAGGGGATGATCAACATTAGTGCAACACATCTATATAGGTCAGCCAATCTAATGTGATATACATGCTAAAATGTCCATGTGGGTGGGCCTACGTTGGAAAATGTTCTAGAGAGATAAGATTGCGTATAGGAGAACATAAACGTGATATAACCAACTATGACGGCATTAATAAGAAAAACGAAACCCCAGTTAGAAACACTTTTTTGAGAAAAAACATAAAACATCACAGTTACGATGGCTGGTACTTGAGGTTGTAGAAAAAGAAAGAAGAGGGGCGATTTTAATAGCAAAATCCTTCAAAGAGTTATTTTGGATAGATAAATTAGAGACGCTTGCCCCGAATGGTATGAATGAGGAATTTAACTGGTCTTGTTTTTCTGTAACTCTTATCCATGCCACACCTCAAACTAAGTAAAATTCTTTTAAACTAACCTTTTTAGCATTGTATGTAATGTAATGTCTTTGTATTTTAAAAATAGTTTTTTTCACTTTTTTCTGCCTTTATTCAACAGTTGATACCTACTTTCACCTCACTTTCAATCTTCACACACGGTGGCCATCTTGTGGACTTTTTAAGAGCACTTCTTCCAGGCCACACTTTATTTCTTTTCCAATTTTAAATTGTATTTTAGCAAATGGCCGCTTATACACACTTCGGGTAGCTCTCATCATGTGAAATAGGTTTTAATACACTCTACAGTCACTTTCTTTATCCTAAGAAGTATCTAAAAATGTTTTAATATCTTTATTGAGATTTTAGTAAGTTTTAACACTTTACAACAAATTCACTTATTGAACAATTTCACTACTATTGAATTAGACAACAATGTTATGTATCTATTGCACTAATATGCATATTTGCACCAATCAATTGCACGATGTCACTTTTTTGCCTAGCCTTCAGAGGGACGATTTACCCAGGAGGGGCCGTCCCTAAGATTGGCTGACCTATATAGTTGTTGCACTACTGTTGAATCATCACCTGAGGAAGGGGCATGTTTCCCCCGAAACGTTGTGATATATGTGTGGTTTACATAAATTGAAGTTAATTTACTTTGAGTGCGACCCTCGTTTCCTTGCAGCTCTTTTGTTCACCAGACACTGTGGGTCAGTCCTCTTGTTCACCACCCAGTTTTGACTAGAGGCAGACTTAAGTTGCCCACAGTGACTGGTACATTAATTTGCCCACAGTGACTGGTAATAACAAAAAGTTGGCTGTGGCAGGGGATGTGATGGAGGACAGGCAGATCGGATCAAAGCTACTGCAGGCAACCCTGTCTAATACTACATTGCCTCTACATGCCATTCAGCCTATAGAATGAGGAACAAAGTGTGTTCATTGGATTGGAACCAACCATCTAAAAATACAGTTACTGAATACAACAACTCCCAACACACATTGTCCTGTATGTGAATGTGTGTATATCTGTACATGTTAGTGTGTTCCCCTGTATGTGAATGTGTGTACATCTGTACATGTTAGTGTGTTCCCCTGTATGTGAATGTGTGTATATCTGTACATGTTAGTGTGTTCCCTCTGTATGTGAATGTGTGTATATCTGTACATGTTGTGTGTTCCCCTGTATGTGATGTGTGTATGTCTGTACAGTTAGTGTGTTCCCCTGTATGTGAATGTGTGTATATCTGTACATGTTAGTGTGTTCCCTGTATGTGAATGTGTGATATCTGTACATGTTAGTGTGTTTCCCTAGTGTGAATGTGTGTATATCTGTACATGTAGTGTTTCCTGTATGTGAATGGTGTAATCTGATCATGTTAGTGTGTCCCCTGTATGTGAATGTGTGTATATCTGTACATGTTAGTGTGTTCCCCTGTACATACAATATGTATTCATGTGTATATATGTAGTTGGGAGATGTGTGCATACTTTAGTAAAGGAGACTCAGTCCCAAGCGCACTTCGGTGAACGTTCACCAGCCACGCGGACACTAGTTTCTGCGCTACTTACAGTACTTTAACGATAAAGAGGTTGATTAGTTGGATCCAGTAGAACTGTCCCTTTAACATTAAAGTGTGTGCCCAGTTTACATTCAGAGACGCCATTTTTATGAGCCAGGCATTTACATCCCCTTAAGATTTTAAAAACTGTGCCAATAGACTGAATGGGGATATCGATGGTTAAGTTGAAGTTGTGGAAAGTTAAAGGTCTCTCTCTCTGACTAGTTTAAAATAAATCTCTAGGGCCGCTCCGTCTCTAGGTTTAATTAGTCAATACACCCCAAGAGACAAACCAGCCCTGAACAAGTTCAACTCTATATGAAGTTTCTGTCTGGTCCCTGCTGATTTTGGACTCACTATTTAGGTTTGTGTGCCAACATTGCAAGTGGTATAGTAATCCCCGTCACTGTGCACCAGGGAAGTGCCAATAGGCTGGCTGCACTCTGTACACCAGTTCCATTCATTTGGTTAATACACGTCACCTTGCTTGGTATGAGGTGAGTGAGAAAGGGTAACTGGGTATGTTTACTGAATTCTATAGCCCGCACCTGCATGTGTATAGAGAATGTCATCTCTATGTCTGTACAGCAACCGGATAGTCAGAGGACAGGACATGTTATAAGTGAGAGCTGGCTACACTCCATAGACCCCCTGATAATCCAATGTCGTATCAATGAGAATATCCCCAGATTCTGGTAGAAGGTAAAATTCTCCTGTTAGTTCCCTACAAGAAACAAGGTTATAATGGGCTATCCTACATTTCATGTCATTCTATTTAAATGGGGCCCAGATATATGTGACTTTCTATAGAACAATCTTGTCCGGTGCCCCACACAGTTCTGTGTTTAATGTATGGCGCGTGTAGAGATTTGGGATTCTGTGTTACACAGATACAGAACTGATTATTATGGGGTCAGTGCAGTATGACTACTTAGTGCCCCTCCTGGTATAATATGCAGAGCATTTACCACTAGAGATGTCCGAACTTCGCAAAATCCGGTCTGCTCGAGGATCCGCAAATTTTCGGGAAAATTCGAAAATCCGCGAGCGGACCCACTTAAATTTAAAAAACCTCGAAATACGAGAAATCCTCATATTTTGAAAATTTTCAAAAATACGTATTTCCGAAAATACGAGGAATCCGCAGTTCGGAAGGCGGAAAATCCGGAAAAATCCGCCGTTCGCGCCCGGATAAATCCCGGCGGCTCCGGGTTTGGATCCGCGAACCGGCCATCCCTATTTACCACCAGTAGGTAGGAACATCTGATCAGATCCGGTATCTGTAGGTTATCTGTGGGTGGTCACATTGTATGCTCTGCATTCCATTTTGGCAGAGCACGAGATCACCATTTTTTTGCACATCGCATGCACTCTATTCCAGACCACGAAACAGATGGTAACGTGAAATGCGTGCACGCATTGTGGCCTCAGCCTTAACGTCAATTTTACAGCTATGATAGCATATCTCCAAACACAGAGCCGCCCCTATGGCACGCTTAGGCAGGAGGTAGATTTTATCATTTAAATGGCCCATAAAATTTGTATCTTTATTTAATATTTGAAATCAGTGTCATCAATAACCAATCAGTGTCATCAATAATAGAATTAACCGAAACATATTGCTGGTTGCTAGATCGGCATGAAATTTTAACCCTTACTGATAGCAGATTAGAGAGATGGTGTGGATTATGGGAGATGTGGAGGCAAATTTTAAAATGGAAGCACAAACTGCGTTAGCTCAGGTCCAAACAACGATGTGTTATTTCGTATATACTAATAGTAATGGAGGCCAATTAGACTAATGCCAGAAAGCAATTTTAGCCAGTGGCCTCATAAAAAAAGTTACAATAATTCCCACCTTGCTCTTAATAGGCTTTTGAGCAATTCTTTCTAGAAAATCATTGTATTAATTTGGTTAGGGTTGGTTAAAACAGATCCTTAGCAATTGTAGTTTATTGCTAGAGGAGCACTTGTAGGGAAAGGCAGGTATTTCATTGCACCATTTAACATCTGAGGGCACAGAGCAGGAATATTATTGGTGCTCTTCTTGCGTACCAGAGAATGAGTCAGCTTAGCTGAATACATCGAGTGCAGAACACCTCTGGCAAAAGAGGTCGCTCATTGAAAGAGGTCGCTCGTTGAAAGAGGTCGTCCGTTGAAAGAGGTCGCTCGTTGAAAGAGGTCGCTCGTTGAAAGAGGTCGCTCGTTGAAAGAGGTCGCTCGTTGAAGAGTCGCTCGTTGAAAGAGGTCGCTCGTTGAAAGAGTCGCTCGTTGAAGAGGGTCGCTCATTGAAAGAGGTCGCTATTGAAAGAGGTCGCTCATTGAAGAGGTCGCTCGTGGAAAGTGCATGAAAAACAGATACATGCGCAATCATATTGACAGACATTTGATACGAACTTAAAAGCCAAAGCTTAGTAATATCTTACAAATTATATTTATAATAAACACATGATAGGGCGAAAGTCTTTTGCACTCTAAAGCTCTTTGATTTCAGGTCATTCCTCTTGCAATCTACAGTGTAGTACACCAGACATCACTCTACATAACAAGCCGTCCTGATGGATCCAGTCCCCGTGTGGGACAGCTGCCCAGCTCGGTGGGCATCTTTCACGTTCACAGTGGCAACCAGTAAACTACTTTGGGCAAATGAAAAACGTTCCCAAAAAACAAGTGCCTCCATCTGACAGGATTTTTTGTTCAACTTCCTACTGTCTGTTTACCCAAGAAGGTAAGATTTGTAAAGGATTCTTCCCAGGTGAGGCATTGGCTGCATTATGTAAATTATGAGCCATGCTATTGTTCTAATCAACCCATGCTAGACTTGAGTAAAACCCACACAAGATTCCCCATTGCAACAGTATAAATAAACTTGCAGCTATAGCAATGATGCCAAGAAATCTTAAATAATATTGTTTGCTTCAATGATTCAGCTACCCTTTTTTCTTGTTTTTAACTAATCCTTACTTCACAATGGCACTAAACTTGCTAAAGGACTCCACAGAACTGAACTAAACTAGCTGTTGCTTACAATTGACTATCTTGTCAGAAAACACATTGTACAGTGTGATGGGCGATTTACGGCTTGCTGCAAACTGTGTGCGCTGGCGTACGTGATTTCAGTCCATTGCAGTGGCCTCAGCCATACAATATGACTAATAGTAGTTGTTTTACTTTGTAATTACCCCCAACCATCCCAATGATCTGATGGGTCTGAAGAGTGGATTAGTGGTGGGGTTAGATGATCTGGAATCACAGCTACATCTCTATTTCAGCAGCCCAATCAAATGATCATCTGCACCAATCGATTGGTCAATTACCTTGAATCTCATTGACTTTATAATCTAAGTGAAAATTACATTTTTTTACCCTCTTTATTGGACTATAGGTTGTCCACACGTTAGATAACCGCCCATCCCATCGCACATCCCCTTCCCAGCCCCCTACCACTTACGCTCACAATGAGGGGAAGGGAGGGGCCCGCTGGGGGGGGTGCCTTTTGGGGGTCCTGAAATTTGATTGGTCACTGTATAATTACTGATGGCAAGTTTTGAATCAGAATTGGATTAGGTCCTTCAGCAAACCATATAAAGAGGAGCAAACCCTGCGAGCTCAGAAGTCATCGCAGTTGGCAGAAAAAGAAGAGGTAGAGCCAAGCAACATCGTCTCCATTGTCAGTGCCGGGGAGGGAGGTCCCGGTATGAGCTGGCGGACCCCTTATTCCCCAAGGGCACTTGCTGGTCGGCCGTGCCAAACAGCCAACAGGTAGCCACAAACAATGGTGAGACCCACAATGGCTTATGATTACCAACATTTCCGACCGCCCCTTTGTCTGATTCATAGGTGACGACTGAAAACATCCCACCGATATTTTAGGCTGAACAACTGAAATATGGAAATATTGGTCAGTTGGCCCGAAATATCTTCTTGTGTGTACTCGCCTTAGCCTAGTGAATGTTACCACCCTGCCTGCTGAATTATAGCTGTGTTAACAAATAGTACTATAACCACACAATGTATAATTCCCGCTATAGAAAATGAATATACATGATAAAACAGATATTTAGGGAATGATCTACTCCATTTATTATATCACAATAAAACAAAATCAGATCTAATACATCATCTATTCACCTATAAATTCTAATACTAATTATTAGTAAGACACACCTGCCGGCAAGTAAGCTATATATAAGCTATATAGTGCTCATCTGGGAATAAATAATGATTGTTGTTATACCCACCCCTTTCATTGATCCCTATGGGGGTAAACTGTAAAAATATCCTTATAATTTACAGTAGGGAGTACATTATCCACTATATAATAGCCGACTTGGCTTAACTGGGACAGAAGGATAAATAATAATATGTCGCTCTGCTATAATCCAGTAGATATTCTTGAATATCCGTGTCTGTTTTCCTTATATTGGTAGAAACAGCAACTGCCATTACGTCTCAATATGATAATAAACGGGATCTGAAGTCTGTGTATCAATGCTTGTCTCTGCACCTTGTTTTCAAAGAAAAAAAGGTAGAGGACCACACTACTAGGGTGAAACTTCTTTATTCGTGCAAAAAACAACAAACAAACACGTTTCGGGACTCAAGGCCCCTTCCTCAGTATAACTGGCAGTGAGTGCTCTACACACACTATATACCCTAAGCTCCACCTCCCTGCCATGTGGCAAGTTGATTGACAGCCCAGGGTTTCACAGTGAGGCTGTCATATCGCAGTCAAATACATCAAATGTAAAGTGCTACTAGCAAGTGTAAAATATGTTACAATAAAAATATGTTACAATAAAAATATAAAGTGTCTAGTTCATGGATATATTAAAAATATAAAGTGTCTAGTTCATGGATATATTAAAAATACATATATAAGATTATATATAAACATTCATATCAATACTCATATCAAAATACATAAAATTGAATGGCATAAATTTCTCGCGATCCATTAAACTAAAAATGCACTTTTCTGGTAAGGAGTCGAAATATATCCCCTGTGTTTAGGAAAAAATCAAACTTTACACCCTTGGTACCTAATAGTTCATTGAGGTATTTAATAACCTGGTACTGCAGGAAGTGTCTGATTTAAATTGGGAAAATAAGGGCACAAACAAAACTCACTATAATCTATCCCTTAAGGAGAAAAGAGCTTTACAGGACTTCCAAAGTGACAATAATATCATAATTAAAAAAGCGGATAAGGGAGAGCAATAGTGGTCATGAGACAAAATAGACTATATGGAAGAAGCCAACAAACAACTTAGAATGCTACCCATTATAAACGATTTCAGCAGGACCCCACATCTGGTATCAAAAAGGAGGGATATACTATTACATGAAGCATTCACACAAGGGGTTATAAATGACGACACTTTACAATTTCTAACTTGTGAATACCCTAGAACACCGGTATTTTATCTCCTCCCTAAGATACATAAAAACCTGACTCAACCACCAGGACGCCCAATGTGTCTGGCATGGATTCTTTACTACAACCATTGGGCAAATTTATAGATTTTCATTTACAACCCATTGTAGCAAGCAACACAACATGTCTGAAAGACACGACAGCTTTTTTGCAACA
Source organism: Hymenochirus boettgeri (assembly GCA_019447015.1). Lineage (NCBI taxonomy): Eukaryota > Metazoa > Chordata > Amphibia > Anura > Pipidae > Hymenochirus > Hymenochirus boettgeri. The sequence goes on from CM033470.1 coordinate 348,492,987, forward strand.
TATTAAAACTTTAAATCATGTACAAAGTAATGCTTACCTGTGTACTATGGACATAGAAGCGCTATATACATCTATCCCACACGACCAAGGACTACAATTCATGGAAGAGTTTCTACTTGATTGGGGATATGATACAAAGCTTGTGTACTTCTTACTGGATCTGCTCAATTTGTGTTTGACTAAGAATTCTCTTCAGATTTTTCAAATCATATTATATACAGATGCAGGGTACCAGTATGGGAGCACATTTTGCTCCAACATATGCCAATTTGTTTGTTGCTCAATTTGAAAAAATGCATGTTGATGGTAACGAAATGTTTAAAAATTTGATGAAAGGGTATGTAAGATACGTAGACGACATTTTCTTTATCTGGAGGGTGATCTAACTAGCCTCTTGAATATGTCTGCATACATTAATGAAGTACATCCCACTTTAAAGTTCACTTTAAGCACAGCCAGGAACAAATAAACTATCTAGATGTGACGGTCAAATAAATGATGGACCTCTGTCTACAGACATCTATAGAAAATCCACGGATAAAAACAACCTCTTGTTAGCTGATAGCTTCCACCCAAGGGGCACCACCAAAGGGCTCCCATTTAGCCAACTATTGAGAGTTAAGAGGATAGTGAGTAATGATGATCTCTGTAGAACAAGACTGAAGGAAATGTGCGATAAGTTCGAGTCTAGAGGGTTATAATAATGGGCCCTGAGTGAGGATTGTAACAAAGTGATGCAAATGGAAAGATCAGAGCTCTTAGAAAATAAGAGTAAAACTCAAACAGAAAACCCCAGGATACCCTTTGTATCTAAATATACACAAACTCTCACAAAATCCAGAGAATCGTTATGAACAAATGGAAATCTTACAGAAAGACAGAGAGTTTGGTTACCTTTTCACGGAGCCCCCCCTTTTTTCATACAAACGCTCTAGCAACCTGGGAGTTTTGGTGGTTCATGCAGATATAGCTCCCACAGATAGTGAGAAAATTATCTCCTGGGTCCCTTGAAAGCGGGTACCTTTCCTTGTAGAAAATGTGGCATTTGCAACTCTATAATTTCTGGTGAAATGGTGCAACATCCTAGTAAAGGTACAAAAATTAAGTTGCATGATTTTGCCACATGTTCGACGAAAGGAGTGATATACCTCTTGAAATGCCCATGTGGATGGGGCTATGTTGGTAAAACCGAGAGGGAGGATAAAATCCGCATAGGAGAACATCGCAGGGATATCACTAATTACAAAGGTATACCTAGCAGATATGAAACCCCAGTGAGTAGGCACTTCTTTGAAAGACGCCATAATGTATCACAACTTAAGTGGCAAATCCTGGAAGTGGTAAAATGAACAAAAGAGGAGGGAATCATAAAAGCCCTATTAAGGAGAGAGGCATTTTGGATTGAGAAATTACAAACTCTTACCCCGAAAGGCATGAATGAGATGCGGCCTAAGCAGCTTCTTTTAAGGGTACTACCTATCTGTGACTAATATACTGGTTTCAGAATTTGTATTATTGTTTTATAGGTGTAGCAATCAGCTATTCATTATATTTATTATATATATCTAAATATTAGGAATTTTAAACTATACACGTTGTTTATATTCTACACTCAGGCTTGGTACGCCATCTAATGGATATGAAGAGAATACAATTTAACTTCAAGAAGATGGATCTGTTTTTATATTTTGTAACATTTATATATTGTCTCTATCCCCATTCTATCCTATGCTAGTCAGCACTGTGCACAGGATTTCCAACCACTTTATTTCATTCAGTATGAACACGGGATTTAGAAGCACTTTAATATATGCACTTTATTGGAACACTTTTGCAATTTTTATGTATTTTGATATGAGTATTTTGATATGAATGTTTTATATAAGTTTTATTATAATCTTATATATTGTATTTTTAATATATCCATGAACTAGACACTTTAATTTTTATATATCCATGAACTAGACACTTTTATTTTTTATTGTAACATATTTTTTATTGTAACATATTTTACACTTGCTAGTAGCACTTTAACATTTGATGTATTTGCCTGCGATATGTACAGCCTCACTGTGAAACCCTGGGCTGTCAATCAACTTGCCACATGGCAGGGAGGTGGAGCTTAGGGGTATATATGTGTGTAAGCACTCACTGCCAGTTATACCTGAGGAAGGGGCCTTGAGTCCCGAAACGTTGTTTTGTTTGTTGTTTTTTTGCACGAATAAAGAAGTATTCACCCTAGTAGTGTGCTCCTCTACCTTTTTTCCTTGCTTGGATGTTGCAGCCCTGGAAGTAGGGGGCTAAAAGGATTGCACCTACCATATTTGTCTGGCCAAGGAGCCAACAGCATGTGTGCCATTGTGCGGTCTTGGAACTTTGGATTACCTTTTTTTTCAAACCACGCGTTTTCACTGTCTAGCGGTCATCCCCTTTTCCTGGTCTCCTTTTTACATCGTCGTTGTGTCTCTTTTTATCCTTTCTTTCTTTTTCTTTTTATTCCTTTTCCTCTTTTATCATTTGAGAATTATCTACTATATTTAAAAAAAACTTACTTCTAAATTTAGATTTCTAATAATTTGTTTGTAATTGTAACATCATAATTGTAATCCATTATTAAAAATATTATAATGATACATTATTATAAAACACATTGTTATACAAAACTTTGTTATAATAAAAACATTGTTATACAAAACTTTGTTATAATAAAAAAAATTGTTGTACAAAACTGTTAAAATAAAAACATTGTTATACAAATGTTGTTATAATAAAAAATTGTGTACAAAACTTTGTTTATAATAAAACATTGTTATAACAAATGTTGTTATAATAAAAAAAATTGTTATACAACTTTGTTAAATAAAAAAACTTTTTTATCCTAAAAAATGTATTTACTTCAAGCAATGCTCCTTATGCTTGAAGTAAATTAACTTTTAAGATGTAGGATTAAAAAATTATATTTTTTATTATACAAAGTTTTGTATAACAATTTTTTTTATTATAACAAAGTTTTGTATAACAATGTGTTTTTATATTTAGAATCAATGTATCATTATAATAATTATACATCATAATAATATTATATTATTATAAATAATAGTTTTTTTAAATATAGTAGATAGTTCATCAAAATGATAAAAGAGGAAAAGGCTGCCCCAGACTGGCCCCTCAATACTTGGCCTGTACCCAGAAAAAATCTTAATATTAATTGATTGTCTCAGGCTGGATAATTGATTTTTATTAAAGTGAATGTCCACCCCTTATAAATAAATTTAATATACTATGTTTATATTTTATACCTAGTTTTCGTTAAAATATAATAATTCTGCTCCCAGTAAGAGAAATCATACTTACCAGCTCCTTGATCCACCATCTGGCACTTCTGGGTAAAGAAGTCAATCTCGGCCGTGACAGTGATGTCACAGCCAATCACTGACTGCCATTCCCGGACAAGCCTCCACTGCAGCTGCTCGGGAACACAAAAAGATCAGAGCAGCTGCAATGGAGGCCGAGCGGAGAGAAAGGAAGGGTTGGACATTCCCTTTCAGATTGTTAAAAAAAAATACCAATCAATTGATTTATTGAATTTGATGGAATGGATTTAAAATATTACACATCTTCTAGTGAAAATTGCAGCTAATAAAAGAAAAATCCAATGAACCAGGTGCATTACTTTAAAGGGCATGTCCACCCCCAAAACTATAATTTGCCCCACTACTGGCCCTACTCTGTAGTGAATAAAAATCCTTACCTCACATCCCAGCTCCAAATGGTTCTCCTGTAATACCCCCCCAAAGTCCCAAAAACTGCCCACCAGGAGCCTGGCAGGGAGGGAAATTGTTTCCGCCTCTGAGGCTTCCTCTCAGAGGTTTTTGGCTTGCTCAGCGCAGCCCTCCTCCCCCTCCCTCCCATTTTGCTCTCCATCCACCTAGTGAAATTCCCCTTTGGCACATAGTAAGTCTCCTTACCCCAGCCCCTATAATACATTTTTCAGAAAGTCCCCCGAACTCTATTTACCTCTCTCCCCCGGCATTCTGTGCAGCCGGCAGCCGCTTCCGTGATTGGCAGCCTCTCAGTTTCATGCAAGCAGAGGGCCGGGCAGTACGGCGGAGGAAAGAGGGAAGGTAAGTATATACTAACACACATTTATTATAAATTGTATTATTACTATATATATTAGTTCCTAATCCTTTTCATTTTCTTTTCTCCCTTAGCCCACTGGACTTTAATTCCTACGAGGCCAGCACAGTAATTTGACTGGATCTGGTGTTGGGAAGTAAGTATCCAAATGACCTAAAGCTTTAACTCACCCCCCTCCCTTTAGCTGTACCCTTGGTAAGGACCCTAATCAGTAGATCCTCACCCTTGGGGGTACAGCAGGTAGTTTGGATACTTACTTCCTAGCTGCAGGTGTCACTCTGGCCCCACCTCTTCCACAAGGCTACCAGCCCAGCCATGTGGAGGGGGTAAGACCAGAGAGAAGCGACAGCAGCTAGGAGGTAAGTATCCAAACCACCTACTGTACTGCCAGGGGTGAGGGTCTGGTGGTTTAAAGGGAAATTGAAGAATTAACTTACTTACTCACCTCCCTTTGGCTGTACCCATGGTAAGGACCTTAATAAGTAGATCCTCACCCCTGGGGGTACAGAAGGTAGTTCAGATACTTACCTTCTAGATGTAGGTGTCACTCTGGCCCCACCTCTTCCACCAGGCTACCGGCCCAGCCATTGGGAGAGAGAGATGCAACAGCAGCTAGGAGGTAAGTATCAAGACCACCTACTGCACTGCCAGGGGTGAGGATCTGATGGTTTAAAGGGTAACATAAGCCTTAACTTACAATGGGTACAGCCAAAGTGAGGTGGGTAAGGACCTTAATTAGTAGCTTCTCACCCCTGGGTGTACAAGTAGGTAGTTTCGGATACTTACCTCCTGTCAGGATCACAACTTACCTGTTCTACTGGGTTCCACGAGGGGCGTGCGTTGGCCCATCAAGTGAAGGGAACACTGCTGGATGTTTTCTCCCCACTTTGGATTCCTGTGCCCTTCATCCTGATACCTGCATGCTGATACCTGTTCCTGTGCCTCATTCCCGATACCTGTTCCTGTGCCTTGCTCCCGATACCTGTTCCAGTGCCTCGCTCCTGAAATCTGTTCCAGTGCCTTGCTCCCGATACCTGTTCCTGTGCCTCGGTCCTGATACCTGTGCCTCATTTTGATTCCAAGGAGTGCAAAGACTGTTATTTCCAGTGTCTGCATGATGGCTCTCTTGCTCACCTGCAACCTGTTTTTTTTCAGCAGCGTAACATCCCCACCATCAGGGGCTCTGGTGAAGACCTGTTAATACTTAGATTCTGCGCCCCAGTGCCTGTGGGAATTCTCTGGCCTCCGCCATGGAATCTGGTTATACCGACACCACCTAGCTACTGGTGTCAGTCTGGCCCCACCTCTGCCACACGGCTACCGGCCCTGCCATGGGGAGGGGGTTGGACCAGAGAGAGACAACAGCAGCTAGGAGGTAAATATCCAAACCACCTACTGTACTGCCAGGGATTAGGATCTGGTGGTTTAAAGGGGAACATAAGACTTAACATACTCCCCTTTTTTTGGCTGTACCCATGGTAAGGCTCTTTATCAGTAGATCCTCACCCCTGGGGGTACAGCAGGTAGTTTGGATTTTATTACCTCCTAGCTGCAGGTGTCGCTCTGGCCCCACCATTACCACAAGGCTACTGGCCCAGCCATGGGATGGAGGTAGGACCAGAGAGACACAACAGCAGCTAGGAGGCAATTATCCAAACCACCTACTGTACTGCCAGGGGTGAGGATCTGGTGGTTTTATTCCTAACCCTGGGCACAGCCAAAGGGGGGGTGGTGGGTAGATTTAGCTTTTGTTCCCCTTTAAATATAGTGGAGTTGATCCAGGGATTTATCCGATTGCCACATGGAGTCAGGAAGGAATTTTTCCCCCTTCTGGGGTTTTTCGCCTTCCTCTGGATCAACTCTGGGATAGGGTATAATCCATTGTTTATATTAAACAATAGAATAATAAATAAAGATTGAATAAATCTAACATTGGTGTCTGGATTTTCCTTTCGCTTTGTAATATGGGGATCAGACTTTGATTGGACAGGGGTTGTTTCATATCATAGTTATAGACTTCATAGTATCAGGATCTTGTGTGAGAAGATAAACCAGATCATTCCCTGTGGGATACCAGATCATTCCCTGTGGGATACCAGATCATTCCCAGAGGGATACCAGATCATTCCCAGTGGGATACCAGATCATTCCCAGTGGGATTACCGGTAATTAAGTTAATTAAGCCCAGAACCAATAGAATTTGAGATTAACTCCCATATTAAAAAAACAGGATTTTAATTGGCTAAAATATATTCCAGTTGCATCTTTAAATATTGGGTCATGAAACATTAAAATGGTTCCAAGGTTATAGAACCAAACAAACATGAACCATGGACTAACTCCAGGATCTAAACACCTGGATCCCTATATCTATTTAAACTGGTAATGTACTTCATGGCCAATCCTCCGTATAAATAAAACACATTCCTCCTCAAAAGGGAAAGATATCTAATGTGTAACTGCACATATATCTATATTTCAATACTGTAGATTATCAATAACACGAATTGATGCATGTGGCACTGATCACACCATTCCATATATAAATTGGCACAGGATGGCAAAACTTTATCTTATATAATTCTCAAGGTGATAGGATGAAGTTCAGAAGCACTAGATCCTCAGTCCCGTGTTTACTTCTAAGCCAAGATTGCAATACTTACATATCTGCGATCATGCAGCACTTCTGTCTAACTCCTCCTGGCTCCCCTCACCCCTGTGCACCTAAGGAAAAGATAGGCTCTGTGTAGCAATCACAGGGGCGTGTTAGAGGTGATCCGGTAGGAAAGATACAGCAGCTGACAGTTGCGGATTGGTCAGTAGTAAGATCTTAGCTTAGAAGTTAATATGGGAAATAATTTGATCTTTTATATATCATGAAAAACTTACAGAAACTTATCTACAGATAGAAATAGCAGATGGATGCAAGGATTATTCCCATACTTTTGTAGCCAGCTTAAAGGCCATGTCCACCCCCAAAACTAAAATGTAACCCCCTACTGGCCCCACTGTGTAGAGTTAATAAATGCTTTTTTTACAATATAATATTTATAATATTTTAATAAAATCTCTGCTCCGTATGGTTCTCCTGCAGTGCCTGTTCAATGTCCCAGAAAGTGAAGAGTAGGAGCTGTCTATGAGTCCCTGCTGCTTACTCTTCCTCTAAGAGGTTTCTGGAATGCGCAGGGGAGCACCCCCCCTCCATTCCTCTGGATCAGTCTTTGCTGTCTGGTGCTCTACCTACAGTATAAAACCTTTTTCTGTAGTGTAGCCCACCCTGGACTACTCCCGACCGACACGTTTATTTGGTAAAAAAAGATGCAAAAATGTTATTGCATTGCTTCGTTCCCCCAGCGCTCTTTATTGCCATGAGCCCCGTCTGTGATTGGCTGCCTCTCAGCCAATCACAGATGCAGCTGATGGTCTGGTCCCCTGATTGCAACTTCCGTCAAGCAGAGGGCCGAAAACAGAGAGCCAGGGGAACTACATTTCATCTGGGGTTTTTTACCAAACGAACTTGGTGGTTGGGCTAGGGTGCCCTACACTACAGGTGGAGATAAAGGACCAAGACACACAGGTTGCATTAAGAAGTTCCTTTAAAGGGTATATAAGCTGAAAAACAATGATTTTGCCTCATCTAGAACTATGAATGAAAACCCGTTAGTTGCACATACACTAAGGTATGTGTATGTGTGTAAGCACACCTTACTTATTATATATATATATACACACATATACATACATACAGCAGGTAGGTCCCGCACTCACATTTACTAGCAATCTTTCTCCAGTGCTTCTGGAATTAAACCAGAATCAAAATGATTATTTACTGTCCATCAACGCCGTTTCGCCTAATATGTTAACCGTACTCAGGATGTGGCATACAATGCTTCAACATGGTGTAAAACCAGTACAACCCACCCACGTCATCAGTGCTCCTTCCTCCAGCATCAAAGTTAACCCTACATTCAGTTAATACACACTTCTTCCTATAAAATAGTAATTCCCCTGTGAATATAATAAAACCAGTGCACACCAATTGTGGGAATTAGAAGGTGAATTACAAGATACATTAAAAAAGTCATTTCAATAGGAAAAATAAATTAAAAGTAGCTAGAGGCGCCTTAGTCCGTAATTACCAGCATACATCCATGCTCTCAACTAGACATTACATACAATATATTTTTGTCAAAAGTAGCCTAACACTACACTATCAGGGCACTTCAGAACATAAAGATTTTTACTAATTCAGGAACAAATGGATCCCAGTTAGTTAAAGGGGAACTGCGGTCCAAAAATGACTTGAGGTAAATTGATAGGAATTGCTCCCCTGAGATTTTTTGCAATGTATTTCTATTGTTTATTTTGCATAGTTTTGAAGATATTTACATTTTTATGTGTGATATGGCAGCAGCATCACCAGGTCCCCTGCACTTCCTGCTCTGAAACTGTCAGTCAATCTGTTCTGTGTCTCCTCCTCCCCTTTGCTGCCCCCCTGGTCCCTCCCACTCATGGATCCCATGGTCCCTCCAGTTGCAGGTCCCCCATGGCCCATTATCTTACAGCCCCATGTGGCCCCGCCCACTCGTGGGTGCCGTGGGTGCCTTGGCTCCGCCCACCCGTGGGCGCCTAAACCCTGCCCACTTGCGGTGCCTATGCCCCGCCCACTTGCGGGTGCCATGGGTTACTCAGACCACACACACAGAGAAAGCTCTGTGGAAACAGCCTTTTCAGGCAGAGTGAGAAGTCTGCCTGAAAAGGCTGTTTTCACACAGTGAAAGAGAAGGGCTGTAGGTTCCCTTACCTTCTCTGTCAGGACTTCACACAGCAGAGAGGAGGAGGGACTTCCTGTCTCCCTCACACACTGAGGGAGTCTGAGTGCTCACCGGCGGCACAGTGCAGGAGAAGCCTCAGGAATGTCACATGTCAGCCTCCCACCCATTAACTTTCTGGTCAGTCATTTCTGTATATCTTGGGCTGTGGAGCACGTAGAGAGGTGGTTGATGGCTCGTTTTAAAGGTATGAAACTGGCCTTTCATTTAAACTCAACTTGTTTGGAGACCACAGTTCCCCTTTTAGTGTCTCAAAAAATTTCCAAAATGTTACAGCCATAAAGTGTAACAATATGCTATTTAAATAAATATTACAAAACTACGTAGAGTAAGTTAAATCCGACTATATATGAATAAGATCCTGATGACGGTCCTGAGACACGTCGATACGTGATCAAAGTTTATGTGAATTCATCTACATTCGGATAAGCCTGTTCCAAAATGTGCCAATGGCTTTGTAATATATTGGATATTTTAATGTCAGACATGTTGCATGTTTTTTTTTTTTATTCCCTTATTATTTTCAGATTGTAACCTAGATCTCTCTTTGGCTTCTTGTACCACATTTTCAGGGTATCCCCTATCCCTTAACTTCTGACATCTTGTTTTTCTGCTCTTCTCTCTTGATCAGATCACTCACCAATCCAGTTACTCACCGCAACTGACTTTATGGTATAGACCTTTTCAGATGTGACGGATGTTGACTTTGGAAATGTATGTATGTATTTTATTTCTTATATAGCGCTACATATTCCGCATCGCTTTACAATTATTTACTCAATTCACATCATGCCCTATCCTGAAGAGCTTACAATCTAATCACTTTATGCACACATACAACCTATCAGTATGTCTTTATTATTGTGGGGGAAACCCGGAGTGCCCGGAGGAAACCCACGCAAGCACGGGGAGAACATACAAACTTCTTGCAGATGTGTCCAAGGGTGGAATCGCACTCAGGACCTCAGCGCTGCAAGGCATCAGTGTTAACCATTGAGCCACCATGCTGCCCACAGCCACTATAATGCAGCAATTGATTTTTATCCATTGATTTAGTATACAATTCATGCAATCTTTGACTAATTTTATGTCATAGTGAATTTTATCGAGGGACAGAATTTATAAATGCATTTGTGGAACTGTGACAGGGTGGACATGTCACCCCGCCATAGGAGGAACACATCATCCATTAATCTCCTCCACACCAAACAATGTTTGTGGAAGAGATTATCTTGATAGACATGCTCCTCCTCAAAGCCATAAAGGCACTGGCATATGACGGGGCAATAATCGACCCCATCGCAAGACTCTCAAGATAATCTCTTCCACCAACATTGTTTGGTGTGGTGGAGATTTATTGATGATGTGTTCCTCCTATGGTGGGGTGACATGTTTACCCTGTTGCAGTTCCATGAATGCATGGATTGGTGAGTGGTCTGATCAAGAGAGAAGAGCAGAAAAACAAGATGTGTCAGAAGTTAAGGGATAGGGGATACCCTGAAAATGTGGTACAATAAGCCAAAGAGAGATCTAGGTAACAATCTGAAAATAATAAGGGAATAAAGAAAAAAACACGCAACATGTCTGACATGTGTTACACAATTTAATGAGCAATAAAATATCTAATATATTACGAAGCCATTGGCACATTTTGGAACAGGCTTATCCGAGTGTAGAGGAATTCAAACCTCTACATGGCCTATAAGGGGTAAAACGATAGGTACCGCACTAACTTCCTCTAGAATTAGACCAATGCGGAATGTCCAAGGAGACACTTGGTTGGGAAGGAGACGGCGAGGGATGTTTCCTTGCCATAACTGCATCCACTGCAGATCTGTAATAAAGGCACCTGTGCTCACACATCCACCTGGGAGAAAACTGAATTAGCTGGGTCATTTACCTGTGACACGAAGTTTGCCATTTATGCTATAGTATATCCTTGCAATAAGATCTATATAGGAGAAACAACACAAAAAGTGAAATCAAGAATCAGCCAACACAAACCATCAGTTAATAATAGACATGGGCACCTACCGGTGCCAAAACATTGTATGGACAAGAATCATAAAGTTGAGGATTTGAAATACATGGTTTTAGAAAATATAACAAATAGGTTTCAGGGTGACAGACAGTTAAGGTTAAAACAGAGGGAAACATGGTGGATGAAATGATTAGGTTCCCTGGCACCCAATGGGATGAACAGGGACTATAACCTTTATTTGTACTTATAATCCATCCACCTCATATTGTGTTTTATATATACATTTGTAGGGATCCCTTTGCCTATTGCTAGAATGAATAAGGTCGTAACTATGTATAAGCTATATTAAAGTGATGTCCCTTCCCATTGGGGAGGGGTTAACCCTTTAAAAAGGGACATTACATCCAATAAAATCTCATGCTTACAACATTTTTTTTTTTACATTTTTTTTTGTAAAAACTAAAGACCTGGACATCTAAAGGAAATAATATTCTATTAATCTTCACAAGTGTAGACCTACCTTGACTTTTAAAGACCGATTTTGGTTTGTGTTGTTCTAGTAATTAACCCCCCTATCGTGATAGGAACTGCTCCAAAGCCGACATTGCCTCTCAATAGGAAAAACGTCTCTTGAGCGCCATCTAGTAGTGAGAATGGTTTATAAAGAAATGTATCTCATTTACCGCGATTTTAAAGCATTTTCCGTCGCGAATGGAGTGTTTAATCCTTTAATTAAGCGTGCCAGGCTGCTAATCCAAACCTTCTATAGCTAAAATTTCATTTTAAGGTGTCCAACGAGTGATCTTACTTGTGCTCTTATTTTTGAACTTGGACTGCATTTGGATTATTTACTTCCAATAAAAACATTGTAAAAAAAAAAAACCTTTTGGAAATTTGGTGATGTGAGTGCACGGTCTCTCATTTTAGTATATGGTAAAATGTATTGTTTCCGTACCCTGGGTGATGACCTGAACTGAACATTGAAGTTCTCACCCCTGGGTACACTTTTTATGTCCGGGTAATAATTACCAAAAGATTCCTTTATTGCTTTGGTATATTTCTGTATTTGAGATCCGCAATCCAGCCAATGGTGTGCCAACAGATCACATTGGTATTTGTCGGCACACATGCAGTGGGAGACACACACACTGACCCGGTATAGGATCGATCGTCCGTGTGACCATACACAGTACGATCAGATACCTTTACTTAAACTAAAGGGAGTCAATGCCGACCAATGGAAATTTTCTGTCATTTCCGACGGACCGTAATGCCGACTATGGTCGTTCGTCTGCACTCCAGTCGGTCTGGAACAGTCCCTACACACTGAGGATAATGGGTAAATCCCTTCGTTCCCAGCGGGGGATAGAAAGTGTTCCCAGTACTGGATGGTGCTTTTTAAAGATTTTGGGCATTGATACGTGTTCTCCAGACCATTTCCCAGGTCCCCGAGTCTTTACAGTAAGTTTCCATTGGGATTTATATTTATTTTGGATTTAACTCCCATTGACTTCAATGAGTCTGCTTGTGGATTTTCTGATTTTTGTGATCTCAGTGAGTTCTCTAATCCCCATGGATACTTGTAAGGGGATGGGGTGGATTATAATAGTATAATTGTCCGTTAATATCAGACCTGTTCTTTTCTTATAGTTTCCTTTATACATGGGATGATGGGAAGGTGTGAGGATTCACCTGTAATACTAATCCGATGCAAGGTCAGGGAGACAACCTTCCCAAGAAAATGCAGCCAAGCAGGGAGTGTCAGCCCAGATAAATGACCCAAGGTAAACTGTTAGGACCTTCCATACTGGGGTAACCTTGACGCGGTTGGAAGGGTAAAACCCCCCATGTTGTTACTGTTTAGATATTATGATATATGGGGCCCAGGAATGTGCATTGATCATATCTTTTCTTGTTTGTTCCAATGTTTTGGTCAGATCAGTAGCACTTCCACTGTTTGTTAGAAAGTAATTTTGCCACAGGAGCTCCCACAGCCCCCCTTGTGTGTATAAGGTGTGAGGATTCCCCAGCCACGTTTTACCTTTAATTTATCATTTTCTTTCTTTGTAATGTTGGTGGGTTTGGAGACGGGATTAGTTGGGTGATTTTGACATTTTGGTTTACATTGTGGCCTTTAATCATCGAGCTCTAGGCCCCTGTGTGTCTGTACTCTGGAAGGTCACTGTACAATGAATGGGGCACTTACATTAAAGGGCATGTCCACCCCCAAAACTATAATCCCCCCAACTACTGGCCCCATTGTGTAGTGTAGTTTAATCCTTACCTCACATCCCAGCTCCATATGGTTCTCCTGTAGTCCCCCCCCAAACTGCCAAAAACTGCCCACCAGGAGGATAGCAGAGTCTCCCCCTGTCCTCCGGGAGAAGTTTGGCATGCGTACTGCAGCCCTTCTCCCCCTCCCTCTCCGGATTCCCTCCCCCTAGCGTTAATCCCCCTTCCTTGCAAGCAGAGGGCCGGGAGCGCGGCGGAGGAAAGAGGGGAGGTAAGTAAGAGTTTGGGGAGATTTCTAAAAATAAAAATAATGCGGTTGGGGCTGGGGGACCAGGGGGAAGGCTATATTAAAAAATAGGTTTAAGGGTGGACATACCCTTTAAGTGGGTGAAACGATGACAAGTAACTTACCAACACTGCGTGTTTGTGTTTAATGGGCGTCCCTTGGTTATCACTGATCTGACATCCCCCACACAAGGACACATTTCTCCCCCTCTCCCCTGATTCAGGCTCCACATTGCTCCTCTCTTCTCACTGAATGGTCCCAGGAGACAGAGACTCCTCCTCTCAGTCTGGACAGGAAAGGCCCAGAATTCCAAGGGGCAGTCCCTGCTTGATGACCTCATCTCTCTGTGACAGGCTGTCAGTCCAATGCATTGCAGGCAGGTGAGTGTGGCTGGTGAATGGCTTGGTAAGTCCTTATACCGGTGAATAAAGATAAACTGTCCCTTTAACAAGGTGTGAGGTTCCCAGATCATCCGCAGATTGGGGGACGCCCATATTACCTGTAATTGTCATTTAATGTGCATTACTGCCTGCTCAGCCTGGCTGCATGTGTTTATAATGGGCGTCCCCTGGTTTACACTGATCTGGTCACCCTAGCGAGGTGGCAGCTATAGTTTGCTAATAGGAATAACACAGACATCCCACCCTGCCGAACCTGGCTTCCGGGCAGGGTGGGGAGAAGGAGGTGTGACCGAGTGATGTGACGTCACTGACGTCATTAAAGGGGTGGGGCGGAGTAATGGGAGGGGCCAGTTACTCTCCTAGCCACGTCTCTAACGTGACGTAAATCACGTCACATTAAAGGGGGGGCTAGGGGCGTAACTGGCCCGTGTGACGTAATTTAAGTCACATAGGAGGCATGGCCAGAATAAAGAAGGCGTTCCAGAGGCGGACTCTCAGGTAGGTTCGGGTCGCGGGAGTTTGGGGTGCTCTCGCTGGTGTGCGGGAGACCACCCCAAAATCAGGGAGACTCCCGGGAGAAGTGGGATACCTGATAACAGGACTGTTAAAAGTGTTGTAGTGACGTATCCATTGCTGCCCCTAAATACCGTATATACCCAAGTATAAACCCGACCAAGTATAAACCTAACCGAATATAAACTGAAACAAATATAAACCGACCAGAGTATAAACCGATCCGAGTATAAACCGACAAGTATAAACCAAACCGAGTATAAACCAAACCGAGTATAAACCAAACCACCGAGTATAAACTGACACAAGTATAAACCAACCTGAGTGTAAAACAACCCAAATATAAACTGACCGAGTATAAACCGACCCGAGTATAAACAGGCCGAGTATAAACCGACTCGAGTATAAAGGGGAGATAAAGCGAAAAACAGTTTACTAATAGGTGTGACACAAGGAGGCATATTTCTGTACGACACCTAATGGTTTGTAGCATTTGTGACATCAGTCTGACATCAATTTTCCATGCACATCAAAATTACCCTTAAAAATAAACTCAGTGGTGTGCAGAGTTTGGAATTCGTATCCACCCAATACCATTTAAAATAAAATATACTGAGTACAGGGTTACAGACAGTTTAGTACATTTTGGTAGGAATTAACCTGGATCACATACAAACAAAAATAAAATGCCTTTAACCTCAAAGATTCAAGTTTCCCAGTAAGAGTAATTTCACACAAATGTTTTGATTCTTTTCCCCAGCATTTTACTGGCATTTGCTCCTAGGAATACTTTATATTCAAAATATCCCATTGATGGGGTGTTTCCAAGATGGAGACCTGAATGGTCATGTTTGGCGGGAGCTCCTCGGTCCGTCTCACCTAATTGATAGATCCCGAGTTCACCACCTACATTGTGGAGCCTGAAAGATGGGAGAAACCAAATATAAAGAGAGACAGGAAAGATCGGACAGACTTGGCAAGCCGACAGAACCCACTCTGTACACTACTCGGGACCCCTCTCCCTTTCCTACCTCTCCCTCTCTACTCTCACTTTAGTTTAGGTGGAACATTCATAGCTTTCGCTCTTCATCCTCGAGGGGTTTCTCCTTACTATTCAGGAATATGTTACAGTTCCGTATTTTCAAAACCAACTCGGATACAAGGGGACATTTTGTGGCAATGGAAATGAACAAAACCCAATTGGTGATCCTTGGATTTTATAACCCACCACCAGCAGATATAGCTTTGTTGTTCCAGGCTATACCCTTTATTGCACAATTTACAGAAGCCTGGGTAGTAGTGCTGGGAGATTTTAACATGGTGCTCAATGAACTGCTAGATTGTCTACTCCCCCAGGATACCCCCAAGCAACCAAGGGGGCACAACACCACTCTCTTATTATATATATTCAAGATATTGGATGTTTGGACATATGGATGCATACTCACCCACACACTAAAGTTTATACCTGTCACTCAGTGACCCATCGAACATTATCTAGAATAGATTACATTTTTGTCTCCAAATCGCTTGTTCAAAGAAGAAAAGAAATGGAGAGAATGGCCGCATCCCTGGAGAATAATCAGCATCGGATCCTCTTTAGTTCACTTAAAAAGTAACCTTTATTTCCATCTTAAAAGATAAAACAGGCCTAACGCATTTCGTACTGATCCCAATCATAGGCACAATTTCAACCATGGACATTTGTACTTTATATACCCACAATGCACTTCACATGAGCTCCACCTCTTAAAGGCACAATATCATATTAAGGTATATTTAAAGGGAATACATATAAGTATGAAAACTTAAAAACTTTGATCTGCACACTTTTGATAATGGGAATTCAATTTTATACACATATAAAAAACATCAAAATAATTACATCAAACAAATTCATTATAACTAGTGTTAACCTTAATTAATTTGGCTTGAAAAAGCCAAATTACTGTTCTTTCTATTTCTTCTTCTTTTTCTTCCGTTTTATTCTTACGCTTTTTTGGACCGTATCTCCTCCCACAGTTTTTGAGCTAGAGACATGAAATTCGGTACAGACATGCGGGGCATATAGGAGAAGTGTGCTATCTTCTAGCTAAGGAATCCGCGGAAGCGTTACGGCGTTATCGGCGAATTTCCTGACATTTTTTCCCATAGACTATAACGGTAACAATCCTCAAATGTGGATATTTCAAAACAGTTTTTTTCATGGTCATAAATACAAATGGTGATACCCCCAACCCCCCACACAGACCCAGGTACACCCACCTACTGACCTACCTTTCCATTCCCATGGAAGCCATATTTAAAGGGTAACTAAAGTAAAAAAAACTAATTGATTTATCCTCAAAAAAAAGATAGTTTTATGGTTACGAACACAAAAAAGACATACCCCCTCAACCAGACCCAGGTACACACACCTACTAATCTACTTATCCATTACTGTGGCAGCCATACTTAAAGGGTAACTAAAGTAAAAAAAAAAACTAATTTAGATTTATCCTCAATAAAAAATAGTTTTATGGTTGTAAACACAAAAAAGACACACACCTTCTGATCTACTTATCCATACTGTGGAAGCCGTACTTTAAAAGGGTAACTAAAGTCAAAAAAGCAAATTTTGATCAATCATCAAAAAACGCTTTTTTAACCCCCAACGTGATACAGGTATACACAGCTACTGACCTACCTCTCCATTACTGTTGCAGCCATACTTAAAGGGTAACTAAAGTCAAAAAAACTAATTTTGACCAATCATCAAAAAAGCTTTTTTTTTTTTTTTACTCTCAACCTGACACTGGTACACACATCTACTGATCTACTTATCCATTACTATGGCAGCCATACGTAAAGGGTAACTAAGGTAAAAAAAACCTCATTTTGACCAATCATCAAAAAAGTTAGTATTTTATCCCCCAACCTGATATGAATACACACACACCAATTGACCTACCTTTAATGCATGTGACATATTTAAAGGGTAAGTAAAAAACAACAATGTCCTCATCATTGACATTATTGAGTTTTAAAATCTGCAGCACAAACACACAAATTCCCTTCCAAAATGCAGTCTTTCAAGCCAAATTCAAAGTTTATACTTAAACTTTCCCTTTCTAGTTTATCATGAATTACTTAACTTTATAATATGTAAACCAATGATTGGACATAGAAGGAAATCACATGTGATAACAATTATCAACAAAATAACTAATTCATTTAACAGGTAGGAACAGACAAAGCCAGAGCCAAGCACATAGTATGTATTATATTAGCCCTTAAAGCATATTTCAAAAATTATTCTATAACACATTTAAAGTGGTCCAATGGTCTATTAAATAGCAATAAATAGCTAAAAATATGAACATCATATATTTTTGTTGATAATTGTTATTATCACGTGTGATTTCCTTCTATGTCCAATCATTGGTTTACATATTATAAAGTTAAGTAATTCATGATAACACTAGTTATAATGAATTTTTTTGATGTTATTTATATGTGTATAAAATTGAATTCCCATTATCAAAAGTGTGCAGATCAAAGTTTTTATACGTATAAGTATTCCCTTTAATAGAGTATTACCTTCATTTGATACTGTGCCTTTAAAAGGTGGAGCTCATGTGAAGTGCATTGTGGGTATATAACGTATGGATGTCAGTAGTTGAAATTGTGCCTATGGTTGGGATTAGTACGAAACGCGTTAGGCGTGTTTTATCTTTTGAGATGGAAATAAAAGTTACTTTTTAAGTGAACTAAGAAGTATGCGATGCTGATTATTCTCAAAGGCCGGTGCAGGGCGGCAACCTGTATGACCGCACAGGTTGCATTACAAGGGGGGTGCCAGCTGAGAGTCTTAGGTCACGTACTTGTAGGTGAAAGTTGTGCATCAGTGCCACAGCCCCCCCCAGTTATGGTCCTGCAGATCAAATGTATGCAGATAGTAAGATAGTAAGCGCATGTGTCGGACTTGATTTGAAGCAGGCCAAGGCAAGCAGTGTTCAGCAGCATATTGTGTGTACCATGGGCGTATTTTGGAGGGGGTGGTAGGTGCCAGTAACAAATCTTGTACAGGGTGCTATTTATCCTAAGGCCAGCCCCGTGTGTGTGGGAAAATAGAACAAATGGGAGGTCTGGGGCTTACGCACCTGGACCTTGCTTTACCTGTGGTGAGCAGTCATATGTTACATGTTAAATAATGTATCAATATGCCACTTTGACTATGATTTAATGAACCAGATACAAATACGGTGTTTCTCAGACCACATAATGTAAACTAATGTAAGCTAATTGTATCTACCTTTATCCCAAATCACTTGTTCTCACAATACAAAAGGTGACCAGATTACCAAGAGGACCTTCGGATTACACTCCAATAATTAAGAATGAAGTCAAAACACAATAGACACAAGAATCTGCATTTGGAAGTTAAACCCATTCTGGATAACCTTATTCTCACAACCAGACAGAATTGATCAACAAACGATTATGTAAATATTGACCAGGGTGAGCTATCACCACTAATACAATGGGACACGTTAAAGGCATTGAGAGGAACACTTAAACCAACAGTATCCCATATCAAAAAACAAACAAGATTGGCAAAGGAAGCCCAAGCACACAAGACACAGCTAGCAGAATATGCCTATAAAACAGTGACCTACAACAGATAATTATGCAATATAGACCTCTGAACATGAACCTATGAAGTACTCCTGCGAGACAAGGCGACACATAAACCATTCTTTACCAAGCAACGCTTTTGAGAAAGGTAATTGATATGCCAAATTACTAACATACATGTCAAAGGGTCACAACACACCCACTACAGTAATAGCTATGCAAGTTCCAACTGTGGAACGACTATCATTCAATTTATACGCCAACACTTAGGGATTCATATACCAGCTACCCCAGAGATTTGTACATTAGGTATTTCAGGTCCAAATACCAACATACTCAACCATATTCTTTTTTATGCTTATAAGGGTGTGGTACTTAAATGGATGGCAGCAGAGGCACCGACTCTCAAACTCTGGGTGGATATTGTAAATAAAGACTTAACTTTAAGAGTATAATTTATAAACAGAGGCTGTCCAACAAAATATGCCAACATTTGGGAAGTATGGTTCTCCAACATAGCAATTACTTTGAGTTACCTTTTATAATGATGTCACTTCCAGTGGATACTAAGATTATTGGTGTAATCCAAATGCCATCTAAATATAGTCACTAAGCCTTAACGATCTGAAGCCCTATCTGTATATACCCACCCGAGTAGCTCAGTTGAACCTTTACAGAGCAGAAAAACTTGATTTGACAGTAATACAGATAATAGTTAATGTTGTTGGTTATAAGAAATACATTACAATCTATATATTTTATGCATAATTAATAATTTGGATCGATTTGTACCGTTAATCTAATACCAATGTATGCAATAATCTACTGTAAATGTACTTTCTAAAAACGCATGAAATACATTAATAAAACAAATTAAAGGGCATGTCCAGCCTAAAATGCACTTTTTGATATAAGATTCCCCATGGGCTCCCAGCCTCAACCGCTATATTTTTTTTTTTTAAAAAGCCCCCCAAACTCTACTTACCTCCCCTCTTTCCTCCGCCGCGCTCCCGGCCCTCTGCTTGCGAGAAAATGCAAGCAGAGGGGCGGGACCGGCAGCCGCGTCTGTGATTGGCTAAGCGGCAGCCAATCACGGAGGCGGCTGCCGGTCATTCAATGCAGCGGAGGAAAGAGGAGAGGTAAGTAAGAGTTTGGGGAGCTTTATAAAGATAAAAATATAGCAGTTGGGGCTGAGAGCCCAGGGGGAATCTTGCAGTTTAAACATTTCACGCTAGGTGGAGGGAATCGGTAGAGGGAGGGATAGGGAGGGGGGAGAAGGGCTGCAGTACGCATGGCAAAAATCTACCTGAGGCAAGGTAGGAGGCAGAGCCCTGCTAGCCTCCTGGTGGGCAGTTTTTGGCACTTTGGGGGGGGACTACAGGAGAACCCTATGGTGCTGGGATGTGAGGTAAGGATTAAACTACACTACATGGTGGGGCCAGTAGTTGGGGGGGATTATAGTTTTGGGGGTGGACATGCCCTTTAAAAAAAAAAAAATATTATGTACACCACATTTATTAAAACAATTATGTTAAGGAAATCACATTTATTAAAACACTTATAGTATATACACCTTATTTATTTAAACAATTATATTATGTACACCACATTTATTAAAACAATTATATTATGTACATCACATTTATTAAAACAATTAAGTTAAGGAAATCACATTTATTGAAACACTTGTTATGTACTCACATTTATTGAAACATATTGTGTACACTAAATTTATTTAAAGGGCATGTCCACCCTTAAAAATAACTTTTGATATGCTGCTCCCCCATGTCTGGTAGCCCCAACCGCATGATTAGTATTTTGCAAAAGCCCCCCAAACTCTTACTTACCTCTCCTCTTTCCTCCGCTGCACTGAATGACCGACATCCGCGTCCGTGATTGGCTGCCGCTCAGCCAATCACAGACGCGACTGCCGGTCCCGCCCCTCTGCTTGCATTCTCGCAGGCAGAGGGCCGGCAGTGCAGCGGAGGAACGAGGAGAGGTAAGTAAGAGTTTGGGGGGCTTTTGCAAAATACTAATCATGCGGTTGGGGCTACCAGACATGGGGGAGCAGCATATTAAATAGGAGTGTGTTCGGAACATTAACCTTATATTTTCCTGTTTTCAAATGAGTGTGGGTTACATACCCTCCAACATTCCCTTTAAAAGTTACACTTATAGAAACACATACCCTCCAACATTACCCCTTTAAAAGTTACACTTATATAAACACATACCCTCCAACATTCCCCCTTTAATAGTTACACTTATAGAAACACATACCCTCCAACATTCCCCCTTTAAAAGTTACACTTATAGAAACACATACCCTCCAACATTCCCCCTTTAATAGTTACACTTATAGAAACACATACCCTCCAACATTCCCCTTTAAAAGTTACACTTATATAAACACATACCCTCCAACATCATTAACTGGGGGGGATTATAGTTTTGGGGGTGGACATGCCCTTTAAACACTTATATTGTGTACATCACATTTATTAAAACATTGTGTACACCACATTTATTAAAACATATTGTGTACACTAAATTTATTTAAACACTTATATTGTGTACATCACATTTATTAAAACATTGTGTACACCACATTTATTAAAACATTGTGTACACCACAAGTCCAAATCCCTTTTTGTAATCCAGGGGGTTATTTAATATGGGGCCAGTGTATGGCCGGTATAAGTCTGGCTATAAACCATATGACGGTTGAATTATAACAGGACATGTGTCGGACAAGTGGCAGTAACATCTGGCACTTGATTCTATCTAAGTCGACAGTTTATAAACAATAAGAGAACATCAAATCCACTGAAGAATTCTGATTGGCTCTCCCAGGAGTCTCAGTTATTTAAGTTTACAATAAAGGATGAGAAACCAGATCCCCAGAGTCCCTCACTAGCAGCGCATGTGGTTTCCAAAACTGTCCCAGGAGATCACAGGGACTCTCCACGTTCAGGATATATATTGTCACACTGGGAACGATTGGTGAAGGAACAGGGCAGGGGTCTGTTATATAGTTTATTCTCTTCGAAATTCTGATCTTTAAACGAAATGGACATTGCTGAATGGGGTCTCCTGCTGTACAGTGTCACTTTATAAATCCTCCCTGTACCCACTGGGTAAGGACATGTAAATAGAGGAAATTGAAACCCTGTTTAAGGTAAGTCATTCACTTTTTCAGCAGCAAACTGTCATTAGACGGGAAGAGGTCTCTAATGTGATAAAACTAGAAATTACATCTTTACTGGTCCTATGACGACAAGTGACTCATTCTTATTAATAAGATTATTTTACACTGTTGTTTCCCTCTCAGTTCTCTGGGGCCTCTGCATCTTCATAGTTAGAAAACATTATTTAATGCTGTAATTTTATAAACCTCTTTAATAGTTACACTAATAGAAACACATACCCTCCATCATTCCCCCTTTAATAGTTACACTTATAGAAACACGTACCCTCCAACATTCCCCCTTTAATAGTTACACTAATAGAAACACATACCTCCAACATTCCCCTTTAATAGTTACACTTATGAAACACATACCCTCAACATTCCCCTTTAATAGTTACACTTATAGAACACGTACCCTACAACATTCCCCCTTTAATAGTTACACTTTAGAAACACATACCCTCAACAGTCCCCCTTAATAGTTACACTTATAGAAACACAAACCTCCAACATTCCCTTTAATAGTTACACTTATAGATACACATACCCCAACATTCCCCTTTATAGTTACACTTATAGAAACACATACCCTCCAACATACCCTTAATAGTTACAACTATAAGAAACACGTACCCTCCAACATTCCCTTTAATAGTACACTAATAAAACACATCCCTCCAACATTCCCCTTTAATAGTTACACTTATAGAAAACACATACCCTCCAAACATTCCCCCTTTAAAGTTACACTATAGAAACACGTACCCTCCAACCTTCCCCTTTAATAGTTACACTTATAGAAAACATACCTACCCTCCAACATTCCCCCTTTAATAGTTACACTTATAGAAACACATAACCTCCAACATTCCCCTTTAATAGTTACACTTATAGATACACATACCCCCAACATTCCCCTTAAAGTTACACTTATAGAAACCTACCCTCCAACATTCCCCTTTAATAGTACACTTATAGAAACACATACCCTCCAACATTCCCTTTAATAGTTACACTTATAGAAACACTACCCTCCAACATTCCCCTTTAATAGTTACACTTATAGAAAAAATACCTCCAACATTCCCCTTTAATAGTTACACTTATAGAAACACATACCCTCCAACATTCACCTTTAATAGTTACACTTATAGAAAACATACCCTCAACATTCCCCTTTAATAGTTACATTATAGAAACACATACCCTCAACATTCCCCTTAATAGTTACACTTATAGAAAAAACATACCCTCCAACATCCCCTTTAATAGTTACACTATAGAAACACATACCTCCAACATCCCCCTTTAATAGTTACACTATAGAAACACATACCCTCCAACATTCCCCCTTAATAGTTACATTATAGAAACAAGTACCCTCCAACATCCCCCTTTAATAGTTACACTTATAGAAACACATACCCCTCCAACATCCCCCTTTAATAGTTACACTTATGAAACACACTAACCTCCAACATTCCCCTTTAATAGTTACATTATAGATACACATACCCTCCAACATTCCCCTTAATAGTTAACATTATAGAAACACTACCCTCAACATTACCTTAATAGTTACACTTATAGAAAACACGTACACCTCCAACATTCCCCCTTAATAGTTACACTAAAGAAAACACATAACCCTCCAACATTCCCCCTTTAATAGTACACTTATAGAAACAATACCTCCAACATTCCCCTTTAATAGTTACACTTATAGAAACACTACCCTCCAACATTCCCCCTTAATAGTTACACTTATAGAAACACATACCCTCCAACATTCCCCCTTTAATAGTTACACTTATAGAAACACATAACCTCCAACATTCCCCTTTAATAGTTACACTTATAGATACACATACCCTCCACATTCCCCTTTAATAGTTACACTTATAGAAACACATACCCTCCAACATCTCCCTTTATAGTTACACTTATAGATACACATACCCTCCAACATTACCCTTTAATAGTTACACTTATAGAAACACGTACCCTCCAACATTCCCCCTTTAATAGTTACACTTATAGAAACACATACCCTCCAACTTCCCCCTTTAATAGTTACACTTATAGAAACACATACCCTCCAACATTCCCCTTTAATAGTTACACTTATAGAAACACGTACCCTCCAACATTCCCCCTTTAATAGTTATACTTATAGAAACACATACCTCCCAACATTCCCCCTTTAATAGTTACACTTATGAAACACATAACCTCAACATTCCCCTTTAATAGTTACATATAGATACACATACCTCCAACATTCCCCTTTAATAGTTACACTTATAGAAACAACATAACCTCCAACATTCCCCTTTAATAGTTACACTTAAGATACACATACCCTCCAACATTACCCTTTAATAGTTACCTATTATAGAACACGTACACCTCCAACATTCCCCCTTTAATAGTTACACTATAGAAAACACATACCTCCAACATTCCCCCTTTAATAGTACACTTATAGAAACACATACCCCAAACATTCCCCTTTAATAGTTACACTTACAGAAACACATACCCTCCAACATTCCCCCTTTAATAGATACACTTATAGAAACACATACCCTCCAACTCCCCCTTTATAGTTACACTTATAGAAAACACATACCCTCCAACATTCCCTTTAATAAGTTACACTATAGAAACACATACCCTCAACATTCCCCCTTTAATAGTTACACTTATAGAAACACATACCCTCCAACATTCCCCTTTAATAGTTACACTTATAGAAACACATACCCTCCCACCCATTAATAGTTACACTTATAGAAACACATACCCTCCAACATTCCCATTTAATAGTTACACTAATAGAAACACATACCCTCCAACATTCCCATTTAATAGTTACACTAATAGAAACACATACCCTCATCATTCCCATTTAATAGTTACACTTATAGAAACACATACCCTCCAACATTCCCATTTAATAGTTACAAAAAGAAAACACATACCTCCAAATTCCCTCTTTAATAGTTACACTTATAGAAACACATACCCTCCATCATTCCCATTTAATAGTTACACTAATAGAAACAACATACCCTCCAACATTCCCCCCTTTAATAGTTACACTTATAGAAACACGTACCCTCCAACATTCCCCCTTTAATAGATACACTTATAGAAACACGTACCCTCCAACATTCCCCCTTTAATAGTTACACTTATAGAAACACATACCCTCCAACATTCCCCTTTAATAGTTACACTAATAGAAACACATACCCTCCATCATTCCCCCTTTAATAGTTACACTTATAGAAACACGTACCCTCCAACATTCCCCCTTTAATAGTTACACTTATAGAAACACGTACCCTCCAACTTCCCCTTTAATAGTTACACTTATAGAAACACGTACCCTCCAACATTCCCCTTTAATAGTTACACTTATAGAAAACAAATACCCTCCAACATTCCCCTTTAATAGTTACACCTATAGAAACACATACCTCCAACATTCCCCTTTAATAGTTACACTTTATAGAAACACTACCCTCCAACATTCCCCTTAATAGTTACATTATAGAAACAAATACCCTCCAACATTCCCCTTTAATAGTTACACTTATGAAAACACATACCTCCAACATTCCCCTTAATAGTTACACTAATAGAAACACATACCCTCCAACATTCCCCCTTTAATGGTTCACATTATAGAAACACGTACCCTCCAACATTCCCCTTTAATAGTTACACTTATAGAAACACATACCTCCAAAATTCCCCCTTAATAGTTACACTTATAGATACACATACCCTCCAACATTCCCCTTTAATAGTTACACTAATGAAACACATACCCTCCAACATTCCCCTTTAATAGTTACACTTATAGAAAACACATACCCTCCAACATTCCCCTTTAATAGTTACATATAGAAACACATACCCTCCAACATTCCCTTTAATAGTTACACTTATAGAAACACATAACCTCCACATTCCCCTTTAATAGTTTACACTTATAAAACACTACCCTCCAACATTCCCCTTTAATAGTTACACTTATAGAAACACATACCCTCCAACATTCCCCCTTAATGGTTACACTTATGAAAACACGTACCCTCCAACATTCCCCTTTAATAGTTACACTTATAGAAACACTTACCTCCAACATTCCCCTTTAATAGTTACACTTATAGATACACATACCCTCCAACATTCCCCTTTAATAGTTACACTAATAGAAACACATACCCTCCAACATTCCCCTTTAATAGTTACACTTATAGAAACACATACCCTCCAACATTCCCCTTTAATAGTTACACTTATAGAAACACATATCCTCCAATGTCCCTGTTAAAGGGAAATGTTTATGGGTAAGCTGTATCTTACCTAATCATCAGGCATGTGTAATATACCAATTTATTTGGATGTCCAGCCAAGCGCTATCACCAAATAATCACTGACAGTTTAGAAATACTTTTTTAGCTTTGCTGACAGGTCCCATTTAAACTGAACCGACTCTCAGGCTACTAATGCTATTTGGCTTAGGGTCTAATTAAAAAACTGATATCATTTGTATGGTTCCATGTGTAGGTTTTCAGATCAGCGAAAAATCAAGAGACGTCTCTTACAAACACAAACAGCAAGGAAGCAGTAATGCAGTTTGGATGCAGTTTATCATTAGCACCACCCTGGTAATTATATTTATTATAGATATTCCTTTAATCAGCAGGTGATCTAGTGACCCTACAATAGGACTGTGGAAACACACCTTAGGCTAAATTACAGCTACATTTTGAATGTGCATTGATTATCTTTTCTTTGTTTGATCTAGTGACCCTGTCCATGTGGGGTAAAGATCGAGGCTTTGGGCTGTAAACACCATAATACATGAAAGGTCATTTTATATTAACATTTCCAGCCATACACCTAAAACCCAATTACTAAGGCTCATTAGTGTTACGTTGTGTGTTGTTCTGGGTTTCCATTAGAAAGTCCTTAACCCTTTACAATCCCACTAAAAGGTTCTAAAGGGAATTCTCATTAGGATTTGCTGGGTAGACTGCCAGAGTTTGGTTAGACAGTGCCGTTTATTGCTGGGTAGACTGCCAGAGTTTGGTTAGACAGTGCCGTTTATTGTTGGGTAGACTGCCAGAGTTTGGTTAGACAGTGCCGTTTATTGTTGGGTAGACTGCCAGAGTTTGGTTAGACAGTGCTGTTTATTGCTGGGTAGACTGCCAGAGTTTGGTTAGACAGTGCTGTTTATTGTTGGGTAGACTGCCAGAGCTTGGTTAGACAGTGCCGTTTATTGCTGGGTAGACTGCCAGAGTTTGGTTAGACAGTGCGTTTATTGTTGGGTAGACTGCCAGAGTTTGGTTAGACAGTGCTGTTTTGGGTAGACTGCCAGAGTTTGGTTAGACAGTGCTGTTTATTGTTGGGTAGACTGCCAGAGTTTGGTTAGACAGTGCTGTTTATTGTTAGGTAGACTGCCAGAGATGATTTAGATGGTGCTGTATATTGTTGGGTAGACTGCCAGAGATGATTTAGATGGTGCTGTATATTGTTGGGTAGACTACCAGAGATGATTTAGATGGTGCTGTATATTGTTGGGTAGACTACCAGAGATGATTTAGATGGTGCTGTATATTGTTGGGTAGACTACCAGAGATGATTTAGATGGTGCTGTATATTGATGGGTAGACTACCAGAGATGATTTAGATGGTGCTGTATATGTTGGGTAGACTGCCAGAGATGATTAGATGGTGCTGTATATGATGGGTAGACTACCAGAGATGATTTGATGGTGCTGTATATGTTGGGTAGACTACCAGAGATGATTAGATGGTGCTGTATATTGATGGGTAGACTACCAGAGATGATTTAGATGGTGCTGTTATTGTGGGGAGATACCAGGATGATTTAGATGGTGCTGTATATTGTTGGTAGACTGCCAGAGATGATTTAGATGGTGCTGTATATTGTTGGGTAGACTACCAGAGATGATTTAGATGGTGCTGTATATTGTTGGGTAGACTACCAGAGATGATTTAGATGGTGCTGTATATTGTTGGGTAGACTACCAGAGATGATTTAGATGGTGCTGTGTATATTGTGGGTAGACTACCAGAGATGATTTAGATGGTGCTGTATATGTTGGGTTAGACTACCAGGATGATTTAGATGGTGCTGTATATTGTTGGGTAGACTACCAGAGATGATTTAGATGTGGCTGTATATTGTTGTAGACTACCAGAGATGATTTAGATGGTGCTGTATATTGTTGGGTAGACTACCAGAGATGATTTAGATGGTGCTGTATATTGTTGGGTAGACTACCAGAGATGATTTAGATGGTGCTGTATATTGTTGGGTAGACTACCAGAGATGATTTAGATGGTGCTGTATATTGTTGGGTAGACTACCAGAGATGATTTAGTGGTGCTGTATATTGTTGGGTAGACTACCAGAGATGATTTAGATGGCTGTGTATTGTTGGGTAGACTACCAGAGATGATTTAGATGGTGCTGTATATTGTTGGGTAGACTACCAGAGATGATTTAGATGGTGCTGTATATTGATGGGTAGACTACCAGAGATGATTTAGATGGTGCTGTATATGATGGGTAGACTACCAGAGATGATTTAGATGGTGTGGTATAGTTGGGTAGACTGCCAGAGATGAT
This sequence comes from Hymenochirus boettgeri, assembly GCA_019447015.1. NCBI lineage: Eukaryota > Metazoa > Chordata > Amphibia > Anura > Pipidae > Hymenochirus > Hymenochirus boettgeri. The sequence goes on from CM033470.1 coordinate 348,521,855, forward strand.
TTAGATGGTGGCTGATATTGTTGGGTAGACTACCAGAGATGATTTAGATGGTGCTGTATATTGTTGGGTAGACTGCCAGAGATGATTTAGATGGTGCTGTATATGTTGGGTGAGACGACAGAGAGATTTAGATGGTGCTGTATATTGTGGGTAGACTGCCAGGGATGATTTAGATGGTGCTGTATATGTTGGGTAGACTACCAGAGATGATTTAGATGGTGCTGTATATTGTTGGGTAGACTACAGAGATGATTTAGATGGTGCTGTATATTGTTGGGTAGACTACCGAGATGATTTGATGGTGCTGTATATTGTTGGTAGATACCAGAGATGATTTAGATGGTGCTGTATATTGTTGGGTAGACTACCAGAGATGATTTAGATGGTGCTTTATATTGTTGGGTAGACTACCAGAGATGATTTAGATGGTGCTGTATATTGAGGGTAGAACCAGAGATGATTTAGATGGTGGCTGTATATTGATGGGTAGACTACCAGAGATGATGATTTAGATGGTGCTGTATATTGATGGGTAGACTACCAGAGATGATTTAGATGGTGCTGTATATTGATGGGTAGACTACCAGAGATGATTTAGATGGTGCTGTATATTGTTGGGTAGACTACCAGAGATGATTTAGATGGTGCTGTATATTGCTGCTTTAATTTTGTCCCCATGTTTTCTCCTGCAGGAAGGACAAAAAAATCATTCCCATGGAAATAGTCAAGGGAACATGGGCAGCTGGGTTACGGTCTCATCACATTGGAATAAATAGAGAGAGACGGGTCTACACAAGGTAATGAGAATGTTCCTTCCATTTATCTTATCAGAGGAGCCACTTGGCAGAATTGGGGGGAATCTTATTAACCACTTCAAGACACTCCATCATTTCATAATCAAATAAAAGCTTTTACTATTATACATGGGTAATGCTAGTTCCAGGCCTGTATAACTCAGCCTGTGTCCTTGTACCTTTATATGGACACAGAACTCCTCAGTGACTTCTAATATCCTTATAATTTACAGTAGGGGATACATTATCCTTTATAATACATGAGTGGTACCCAGAGTTCCCTGTATAACTCAGTCTGTGTCCTTGTAACTTTATATATACACAGAACTCCTCAGTGACTTCTAATATCCTTATAATTTACAGTAGGGAATACATTATCCTTTATAATACATGAGTGGTACCCAGAGTTCCCTGTATAACACAGTCTGTGTCCTTGTACCTTTATATAGACACAGAACTCCTCGGTGACTTCTAATATCCTTATAATTTACAGTAGAGGATACATTATCCCTTATAATACATGAGTGGTACCCAGAGTTCCCTGTATAACTCAGTCTGTGTCCTTGTACCTTTATATAGACACAGAACTCCTCAGTGACGTCTAATATCCTTATAATTTACAGTAGGGAATACATTATCCCTTATAATACACATGAGTGGTACCGAGAGTTCCCTGTATAACTCAGTCTGTGTCTTGTACCTTATATAGACACAGAACTCTCAGTGACTTCTAATATCCTTATAATTTACAGTAGGGATACATTATCCCTTATAATACATGAGTGGTACCCAGAGTTCCCTGTATAACCCAGTCTGTGTCCTTGTACCCTTATATGGACACAGAACTCCTCAGTGACTTCTAATATCCTTATAATTTACAGTAGGGGATACATTATCCCTTATAATACATGAGTGGTACCCAGAATTCCCTGTATAACTCAGTCTGTGTCCTTGTACCTTTATATAGACACAGAACACCTCAGTGACTTCTAATATCCTTATAATTTACAGTAGGGGATACATTATCCCTTATAATACATGAGTGGTACCCATAGTTCCCTGTATAACTCACCCTGTGTCCTTGAACCTTTATATAGACACAGAACACCTCAGTGACTTCTAATATCCTTATTATTTACAGTAGGGGATACATTATCCCTTATAATACATGAGTGGTACCCAGAGTTCCCTGTATAACTCAGTCTGTGTCCTTGTACCTTTATATAGACACAGAACTCCTCAGTGACTTCTAATATCCTTATAATTTACAGTAGGGGATACATTATCCCTTATAATAAATGAGTGGTACCCATAGTTCCTGTATAACTCACCCTGTGTCCTTGAACCTTTATATGGTCACACTCAGCTAGAATAAACCTTAAAGGGCAGCTATGTGCAAAAAAAGCTCACCCCATACAATGTTTTCAAAGCTATGTTCTTTTAGCACTTACGGCTCCCCCAGTGTGACCAGCTCTATATGTCTAACATGAAAGGGCATGTCCACCCCCCAAAACTAAAATTTAACCCCATACTGGGCCATCTGTGTAGATTAAAACAATCCCAGAAAGTGAAGAGTAGGAGGTGTCTGTGAGTCATCATGTCCCTGCTGCTTCCTTGTCCTCTTAGAGGTTTCTACCCGTGATTGCACCTGTATCCGAAGCTTAAAACCCTGTGATGCATGAACATAGTTTTTTCTCACAGCGAAAAAAACCTTTCGGAACTTAAAGAATAAACTTTTTTTATTGGCCCGTTAATGTATTTATACACAGTAACCATATCCCCATGCAGGTGCCTTTTTAATCTGTCTTTGGGCTAGGCCACACTGCTGCATTTTTTTTGCGTTTGTGCTTGCGTTTGCGTTGCGATTTTTCAAAATTATTGAAACCGCGGCAACGCAAAAAAATGCGCGTTTTTCGATGCGATTGCGATTGCGTTTTGCGTTCTGCATTTTTAATCGCAATCGCATGCGTTTTCCTATACTTATTGAAGAAATCGCAAACGCAACGAAAATCGCACATGAAATCGCATGCGATTGCGTTTGCGTTTCAGTGTGGCCTAGCCCTTAATAATTAATAGTAATAATTATTAAGCTCCCCCAATCCAATTAAGCTCCCCCAATCCCCTTATTAATTTAGTTGCCCTTCTCTGAACCCTTTCCATTTCTAAGATGTCCTTTTTGTACACAGGATTCCAAAATTGCACTGCATATTCCAAATGAGGCCTTACCAATGCTTTGTAAAGAGGGAGAATAACATTTTTCTCCCTTGAATCCATAACTCTCTTTATACAAGACAATACCATGCTGGCTCTGGCTGTTACCACCTGGCACTGCTTGCTACCTTTATTTTTGTTGTCCACCAAAATTCTAAGATCCTTTCCCAAAAGAGATGCACTTAAAGGAATACTTCAATGAGAAAGTAAACTATTCCTTTATTGTATTAACTGAAGGGCAGAAGGTAAAGGAGCTATGCTTTATTCATTTATTATTAACAACCTCACCCAGAATTATATTAACTTATTATTAATAACCTTATATTAACTTATTATAAAGGGCATGTCCAGTCAAAAAACTTTCGCTATAAATGTTCTCCACCCCTCAAACCCACTTTCGCATTATCAATATTTTCCAAAGATGCCATTTAAGTTCTTTACCTGACCCAGTCCCACGCCAATCCTCCTCTGCCCTGCGACTGACAGCCGCTGCACTTCCTGGTTGGGGTGTTAGTAAAAGTGCTACATGACGTCACGCCCTATTGCCTGTCAGTCCAGAAGCCCTCTGTCTCCGTGTTTGCTCAAAACAGGAGCAGGGGCGGCCCAGGGGACTGGGTCAGGTAAGTCCAATTAGGGCATATTTGGAAGTAATTGATAATGCAAAACTGGGGTTTGGGGGGGTGGAGAACATTTATATCTTAAGTTATTTTGACGGACATACCCTTTAACTTATATTATTATTATTAACTTATATAACTACCATTCCTAGAATTATATTAACTTATTATTAACTACCTCACCTAGAATTATATTAACTTATTATTAACTACCTCACCTAGAATTATATTAACTTATTATTAACTATCTCACCTGGAATTATATTAACTTTTATTAACTACCTCACCTAGAATTATATTAACTTATTATTAACTACCTCACCTAGAATTATATTAACTTATATTAACTATCTCACCTAGAATTATATTAACTATTATTAACATCTCACTAGATTATATTAACTTATTATTAACTATCTCACCTAGAATTATATTAACTTAATATAATTCTAGGTGAGATAGTTAATAATAAGTTAATATAATTCTAGGTGAGATAGTTAATAATAAGTTAATATAATTCTAGGTGAGTTAGTTAATAATAACTTATTATTAACTATCTCACCTAGAATTATATTAACTTAATATAATTCTAGGTGAGATAGTTAATAATAAGTTAATATAATTCTAGGTGAGATAGTTAATAATAAGTTATTATTAACTAACTACCTCACCTAGAATTATATTAACTTATTATTAACTACCTCACCTAGAATTATATTACCGTATATACTCGAGTATAAGCCGAGGTTTTCAGGCCTCAAAAATGACCTGAAAAATGAACCTCGGCTTATACTCGGGTCAAGCTGGGACTTACCTAAATTCTGGAAGCAGCCGCGAGTCAGGTAAGAAAACCGGCAGTTCCCAGTAGTACTTTGCGCACGTCGGCACGATGATGTCATCGCGCACCCGCAAAGCACTACCGGGAACTGCCGGCTTTCCATCCTGACTTGTGGCTGTGTCTGTAAGTCTTTGCGAAGGCATCCGGAAGGCTTTGCACACCAAACTGTAAGTACCATTCCTATGCTACCAGTTATTCCCAAGGCTACCAGTAATCCCCATGGCTCAGTTATTCAAGCTACCAGTAATCCCATGGCTACCAGTAATTCCAGGGCTACCAGTTATCCCCATGGCTACCAGGTATTCCCAAGGCTACCAGTAATCCCCATGGACCAGTAATCCCATGGCTACCAGTAATCCACATGGCTACCAGTATTCCATGGCTACCAGTATGTGAGGCAATTCCCATGGCTTGGGAATTGCAATAAAATGCACATGGCTACAGAAGCCAGTAGTGGTCAATTTCAACCCTCGGCTTATACTCGAGTCAATATGTTTTTCCTATTTTTTGTGGTAAAATATGTACCTCGGCTTATACTCGGGTCGGCTTATACTCGAGTATATACGGTAATTTATTATTAACTACCTCACCTGGAATTATATTAACTTATTATTAACTACCTCACCTAGAATTATATTAACTTATTATTAACTACCTCACCTGGAATTATATTAACTTATTATTAACTATCTCACCTAGAATTATTTAACTTATTATTAATCCCTCACCTAGAATTATATTAACTTATTATTAACTACCTCACCTGGAATTATATAACTTATATTAACTACCTCACCTAGAATTATATTAACTTTTATAACTAACCACCTAGAATTATATTAACTTTATTAACTACCTCACCTAGAATTATATTAACTTATTATTAACTACCTCACCTAGAATTATATTAACTTATTATAACTACCTCGCTAGAATATATTAACTTATTAAACTACCTCGCCTGGAATTATTAACTTATTATAACTACCTCACCTAGAATTATATTAACTTATTATTAACTACCTCACCTGGAATTATATTAACTTATTATTAACTACTCACCTAGAATTATATTAACTTATTATTAACTACCTCACCTAGAATTATATTAACTTATTATTAACTACCTCACCTGGAATTATATTAACTTATTATTAACTACCTCACCTGGAATTATATTAACTTATATTTAACTACCTCACCTGGAATTATATTAACTTATTTTTACTACCTCACCTGGAATTATATTAACTTATTTTACTACATACCCTAGAATTATATTAACTTATTATTAACTACCTCACCTAGAATTATATTAACTTATTATTAACTACCTCACCTAGAATTATATTAACTTATTATTAACTACCTCACCTAGAATTATATTAACTATTATTAACTACCTCGCCTAGAATTATATTAATTATTATAACTCACTCGCCTGGAATTTTATTACTTTTATTAACTACCCTCCTAAATTATATAACTTATTATTAACTACCTCACCTAGAATTATATTAACTTATTATTAACTATCTCACCTAGAATATATAAACTTATTATTAACTACCTCACCTGGAATTATATTAACAATTATTTTTAACTACCTCACCTGGAATTATATTAACTTATTATTAACTACCTCACCTAGAATATATATTAACTTATTATTAACTACCTCACCTAGAATTATATTAACTTATTATTAACTACCTCACCTAGAATTATATTAACTTATTATTAACTATCTCACACTGGAATTATATTAACTTATTATTAACTACCTCACCTAGAATTATATTAACTTATTATTAACTACCTCACCTAGAATTATATTAACTTATTATTAACTATCTCACCTAGAATTATATTAACTTAATATAATTCTAGGTGAGATAGTTAATAATAAGTTAATATAATTCTAGGTGAGATAGTTAATAATAAGTTAATATAATTCTAGGTGAGATTGTTAATAATAACTTATTATTTAACTATCTACCCTAGAATTATAAACTTATTAACTATCACCTAGAATTATATTAACTTATTATAACTACCTCACCTAGAAATATTAACTTATTATAACTATCTCACAGAATTATTAACTATTATAAAACCTCACCTAGAATTATATTAACTTATATAACTACCTCACCTAGAATTATATTAATATTATTAAACTACCTCACCTAGAATTATATTAACTTATTATTAACTACCTCACCTAGAATTATATTAACTTATTATTAACTACCTCACCTAGAATTATATTAACTTATTATTAACTACCTCACCTAGAATTATATTAACTTATAATTAACTACCTCACCTAGAATTATATTAACTATTATTAACTACCTACTAGAATATATACTATTAACTACTCACCTAGAATTATATTAAATATTATTAACTACCTCACCTAGAATTATATAACTTATTATTAAACTACCTCACCTAGAATTATATTAACTTATTATTAAAACACCGACACCAGATATATTACTTATTATTAACTACCTCACCTAGAATTATATTAACTTATCATTAACTATCTAACCTAGAACTATATCAACTTATTTTTTAACAACCACACCTAGCATTATATTTACTTATTATTTAACAACTTCACCTAGAATTATATTAACTTATTATTTAATGGCCTCACCTAGAATTATATGAACTTACTATTAACTATAATTCTAGGTGAGGTCTTTAAATGACATTAAATGGCAATTGGAAGTATCCCTGGATCGACAAAAACACCACTTGTAAACACATGTCTAATTAGTCTGCATATTCAAATCACTCCAGCCCCCTTATTAATTTAGCTACCCTTCTATGAACTATTTCCAAGAGTATTCCAAAACTCCAGCACATATTCCAAAATGAGGCCTTACAAGTGTGTAGTAGAGAGAAATATTTTACTGGATAATGTACCCCCCGCTTGTAAATTATAAGGATATAGGATATTAGAGTTCTGACTGTAATATCTGTTGTATTCGGTTAGATTAACTGCACTTAAAGTTTAGTTCTTGAAGACATTTCGCTAGTCATCCGACTGGATCTCTCAATTCAGAATGACTTTTACAAGAATCTGTTGGCAATATAAGTACCCTGGAAAGTCCCAATTAGCATATCACAGCCAAGTGTTGGGGACCTTCTGAATGAATGAAACGTCTTCAAGAACTAAACTTTTAAGTCCAGTTGATCTAACTGACTACAACAGATATACCATGACCTGGATGGATGAAAATTACAGATACACCATGATAAGGATGGATGAATATTACAGATATACCATGACAAGGATGGATGAATATTACAGATATACCATGACCTGGATGGATGAATATTACAGATATACCATGACAAGGATGGATGAATATTACAGATATACCATGACCTGGATGGATGAATATTACAGATATACCGTGACCTGGATGGATGAATATTACAGATATACCGTGACCTGGATGGATGAATATTACAGATATACCGTGACCTGGATGGATGAATATTACAGATATCCGTACCTGGTGGAGAATATTACAGATGATACGTGACCTGGATGGAGAATATTTTACAGATATACCGTGACCGGATGGATGAATATTACAGATATACCGTGACCTGGATGAAATAAATACAGATATACCGTGACCTGGATGAATTAATATTACAGATATACCGTGACCTGGATGGAGAATATTACAGATATAACCGTGACCTGGATGGAGAATATTACAGATATACGTGACCTGGATGGATGAATATTACAGATATACCGTGACCTGGATGAATTAATATTACAGATATACCGTGACCTGGATGAATGAATATAACAGATATACCGTGACCTGGATGAATGAATATTACAGATGTACCGTGACCTGGATGAATGAATATTACAGATATACCGTGACCTGGATGAATGAATATTACAGATATAACGTGACCTGGATGAATGAATATTACAGATATACCATGACCTGTATGAATGAATATTACAGATACACCATGACCTGGATGAATGAATATTACAGATATACCATGACCCGGATGAATGAATATTACAGATATACCGTGACCTGGATGAATGAATATTACAGATATACCGTGACCCGGATGAATGAATATTACAGATATACCGTGACCTGGATGGATGAATATTACAGATATACCATGACCTGGATGGATGAATATTACAGGTATACCGTGACCTGGATGGATGAATATTACAGATATACCATGACCTGGATGGATGAATATTACAGATATACCGTGACCTGGATGAATGAATATTACAGATATACCATGACCTGGATGAATGAATATTACAGATATACCGTGACCTGGATGAATGAATATTACAGATATACCATGACCTGGATGGATGAATATTACAGATATACCATGACCTGGATGAATGAATATAACAGATATACCGTGACCTGGATGAATGAGAACCTTCACAAGCATATCTGATTTTAACAACTATTACTTACAGCCTGAGGCTATATATTTGAATTGAGATATGTAGATTATATCTCTGTAATAGTCACTTAGCTCAGACACAAATCACAGCTAAAATAAACGCTACAAGACTTTTACAAACAAATCTAACAAAACAAACAAATACAATAAGAAAAGTGTGCGTTGGAATTACACAGACATTGCAGTGACGCTGCCACTTCCAATTAAACACAAGAGGGCGCTGATATGCAATAAACAGACTAAAGCCACAACCAAATTATTATTATTGTGGATTTATATAGCGCTTACATCTTCCGTGGTGCTTTACAACTACATGCATACATTCACATCAGGCCCTGCCCTGAAGAGCTTACAATCTAAGCACATTTATTTGACACATACAACCTATCCGTATGTGGGGGAAACCGGAGTGCCCGGAAGGAAACCCACGCAAGCACAGAGAGAACATACAAACTCCTTTGCAAATGTGTCCAAGGGTGGAATCGAACTCAGGACCTCAGCACTGCAAGGTATCAGGGCTAACCACTGAGCAACACCAAATACAAGAGACAATACCTCTTTCCTTTTTATACAGAGCTCCTCTCTACTTGAGCGGGGAAATCTAGAAGGCTCTAGTCCTGGAACTCATTATCCCTTTATATATTTATTTCATATTGGTACTCAATTTATGGACAATTATATCCACCCACCATACCCCCTTCCCATTAAAAGGTACCCAGGATGAGGATCTAAATTGTACTTACCCCTGGGTACAGTCTTGATCAGCTGTTATAATTACCCTAACTTTCCATGGCCAGTCCTGTCCATCTGTCTGTCAAAGACAAGGCCTAAGGATATTGACCACAGACTGATAGCAAAGGTGAACTAGACCAGAGGAGGGAAGAGGAAGAGAGGAGTGTATTGTTTTTGTTGACTAACTGTATGTTTTGTTCCCACAGAATTTCTTTTGGTCGACTAAATATAGTTTTTTCACCGAAGTGTTGTTTTTTGTTGACTAAATGTATGTCTGTTGTATTCAATTAGATCAACTGGACTTGAAGTTTAGTTCTTGAAGACGTTTCGCTAGTCATCCGACTGGCTTTCTCAATTCAGAATGACTTGTACAAGAATCTGTGGCAATTATGTACCCTGGAAAATCCCAATTAGCATATCACAGCCAGGTGTTAAGGGTGTGATTAGATAGTGGCTAAGAGGTGTTATAGGAACGCCCAGAGTAAGGTGTTAAAACAGCATTGTACATGGCAGACAGTTGGTGTCGAACCCCCCCACCTCTATTTAGGCTTGGTTTCTTTATTTTCACATAAATGCCACAGAATTTCTATTGGTCAACTAAATATAGTTTTGTCACCAAAGTGTTGTGTTTTTTTTTGTTGACTTAATGAATGTTTTGTTCCACAGAATTTATTTCTGTCAACAAAATGTTGTTTTTTGTTTACAAAATGATTTGGGAACAAATGGCACCCCATAGGATTAGGAAGGTATTATTGTCCTTTTAGTATTTGTATGATTAAAATGGTTTAAGATGGGTTTTCTTATTGAATAATGATGTATTAACTGCCTGTCAGTCATAATATCTTCCTTCCTTTTAGATGAAGTGAATTTCCGAGAAACTCCTGATTGTATACAGGCCATGCTTGTGTTTAATACTTCCAACTGCAGCCACAGCTTCATCCTCAGTGGGATTACCGGGCTGGAAAACTTTTATTTCTTGATTGGACTGACCCTTCTCATTATGTACCTTGTCGCTATATTTGGAAATATAATAATTATTTACATTATTAAAATGGAAACTTATCTCCATGAGCCCATGTACATATTTCTATCCATGCTCTCCGCTATTGATCTTCTCTTAGCCAACACCACCATGCCCAGGATGCTGGGGATCTTCTGGTTTGGGTCCACAGAGGTTTGGTTTGACTCTTGTCTGGTACAGGTTTTCTTCATTCTTTTCCTATCAGCCCTGGAGTCTGGGATACTAGTAGCCATGGCTGTGGACAGATACGTAGCCATCTGTCACCCTCTTAGATACTCTTCCTTTTTCACAAGTAGAACAATCCTTAAACTTGGGCTTCTAATCCTGGTCAGAGGAGCCGTGTTCACTATCCCCTTTCCATTGCTCATCAAGAGACTTCCCTTCTGCAATGGAAAAGTTCTGACTCATTCCTTCTGCATTCACCAGGAGATCATGAAGCTTTCATCTGCAGATTACACAGTGAACATTGTCTATGGACTCTTCGTCATCCTGTGCATCATGGGGATAGATTCACTTTTCATCGCCTTGTCTTACATTCTAATCATCAGGGCCGTAGTTGACCATGTGGAAGAGGCCAGTTTGAAGGCTTTCAGTACCTGTGCTGCCCACATATGCGCCGTCCTGGTCTATTACGTTCCTCTCATTGGTCTGTCTGTGGTGCACAGATTTGGAATTAGTGAGGTCGCCCCGAACCTTCACATTCATTTCGGTAATATTTACCTGCTGGTCCCCCCTGTGATAAACCCCATTGTTTATGGAATTAAAACCAAGGAGATTCGTAGCAAAGTGATAAAGATTTTTTTCAGGAAGCAGAAATGGGTCAACCCATCGAATGACTTTTGATAAATAGAAAATATTAGACTTTTGTGAGATTTGTAATACAAACAATCTTAGATTCGAATATAACCATAGGACAATATGGCAGCCACTATATGTATGTTAATAAAAAAACAAAGACTTTGTGACATGAAAATAGATAAATTATCTAATGTAAAATATAATTAAAAAGGCAAGTTGACCCCTTAAAAGAAAAATAATAAATTTATGTAAGTCTAACCTGGAATGTTGCCCGATGTTCTGTTACCTCTCTTTCTGCTTCCTGGTTCTTCCAGTTGCTAGCTGTCAGTCACGGATGAAACAGATCCAGCAAATTACAATGTTATTCCCCTTGCTGCCTCTTCTGAGCATGTGTTAGCTTGTAAAGAGCTTGGAGAAGAGGCTGAAACCTGTTAAAATGCAGTAGGAACAGGAGAAGAACATTTTGCTGCAAAAAAGGTTAGCAAATTTAATTTATAAATCATCGATGTGGCCGGAACGTCAATACCAGAGACCCTTAAGGCCCTATTATATACTACATGGTAGCAAAACACCACATGATATTGGTATTGTGCACTGTGATCGTTAATTTACAACAACGGTGCACAATAAACCGCATTTTAGAAAAACAATTGTTGACAGGATTTTACCCGGTAAATAGTCATGTTGCATGATATTATTTATTAATTTTAAAATGTATAGCAATCAATACATGACTGGTGCATGACTGAGCATATAGGAACCAGAGCTCTCTTGTAATAACTGGTTGCTCTGGCTCCTCCCACAATCAGTGTCAATGACACTACTCATATCTCTGACAAAGGCCAGCATATGTGAATAAAGGGGGGAAGGAGCTTTCAGTTAATGCTCAAGTATAGTAGACATATTATGAATCATGCAAAAGAAAAAACAAACATTAGGGTGAATTTTATTAACAGGGTGAAGATTCGCTGTATTATTATATTCAATGTATGTATTATTGTACTGTAGTATGACACGGGGCTATGTCACTAGTAAATATTACGTGAATAGGTCTCTATTTCCTATAACCGACACATGGTGACATTAGATAAGAACAAATAATATTATCAATCCAGAGGGAGATTAACAAGTAGATTTTCATCTGGGGCACTTTGGATGTCTGGGCCCTGTACAGCTGCCCCTAGAGTCCTCATTATAAAGCACCAGCGCTGGTAGCACATTATAAAGACAGAGACACAGAGGAGAGTCAGTTCCCCATTCTGTCATTACATGTAACTGGGGCATTACAAATCACATACAGACAATGACAATGAGTAGATATATATTGGAATGGCACAGAGGGAACTAAAAATCCTAAATAAAGGTAAGTGACCATCAGCATTGTAAGTATAATTTATAGATTACTCAAGTGGGTGTCTGAGGCTGCTGGGAAGTGTAGTTCCCAGGTTTGTCTTAAAGTAGAACATTGCATTGAGTCTTATTTAATAAGGATGTGGGGGGGGAGTGGGTAAAATAATATATCACTTGTCTTTATTAAATGAGCTTTATTGTATCCTAATAGGATGTCTGACAACCCTCTTCCACCATTTTGGATAATGGCTATTTAAGGCATGCTGGGAGTTGTAGTTTGGAAATCTTAATCACCCAATAGTCTATTCATTAAAGCAGTTTAATCCGAAATCCGAAAACAGAATGAAACTTAAGAGTTTCGGACATCTCTAGGCCACACCAGCGTTTTTCTCACGTGTTTCAAGTTGCAATTTGCAACCTGTTTTGCATGTGAGAAAAGCAGCACACTGTGTGTCAATGTAACTGGCCACACTGACATGCGCTGTGACCTGATTTCAGAGCACATGTAACCCCCTTTTTTTGCATATTGCATGCTCTCTGATTGTACAACATTGCACGTGGAATAATTCACGCTTTTACTGTGCGTTGCCGTGCGCCGTAGTGTGCCCTCAGCCTTAGTGCGGTTTATTGGGTTTACTGGGTGTGTGATGAAAATTCTGGTGAAGTGGTCTAAACAGTGCAGCGAAAGGCAAAAATTGTCCCGAAAAGGTGAAATTCCTCCTCTTTATATAAATATTTATGGTATGTATAGAGTTAAATAAAATAGCACTGAAATGTCACCTTCCTCCAAAAGGAAAGATGAACTGCATATTGCAGCATCCGAAGCCATCCTTGTCAGCTCTACATACAGATTATCCTATCATGAGATCATTCCCAGTCACAGGAACTGCCTGATAATTAGACCTGAACGTATAACCCCAGTGGTTGGGAAGATCCGGGGGACCGTATCCTGGATTTTACTTTGTAGATTAAAAAAATTATAGTTTATAGTATTTGAGGTTGAATAAAGACATACGTCCATCCAGTCCAACCCATCTAACAATATCCTCATTTCCTGCCTAATAGAGATGTCCGAAATTCGAAAATTCGCGAGCGGACCCATTAAAATGAAAAGATTTTCGAAAATACGAGAAATCCTCGTAATTTCGAAAATTTTCGAAAACGCGGCTCGGAAAAGTTCGGAAGGCGGAAATCCTGAAAACCCGCGATATCCGCCGTTCGCGAATGAGGGAAATCCGCCACGGATCCGGGGTTTGGATCCGCGAACCGGGCCATCACTACTGTCTAACTGTTGATCCAGAGGAAGGCAAAAAAAATCCCACCAAATTTATGAAGGGGGAAAAAATTCCTTCCTGACTCCAAGTGGCAATGGGAAATTTCCCTGGATCAACTCTACTTTATGTATCAATACCAGTAACTTGTAACATTCCTTTGTAGAAACTCATCCAGCTTTTTATTAAATGACCAATGAACCTGCCATAACAACGTCAACTGGAGACAGTTCCATAGCTTACAGTTCTCACAGTGACAAACCCTTTCCCAACTCTATTTATGTTCAATACCAGATACTTGTAACATTCCTGTTTGTAGAAACTCATCCAGCTTTTTATTAAACTGACCAATGAACCTGCCATAACAACGTCCACTGGAAGACAGTTCCATAGCTTTACCGTTCTCACAGTGACAAAACCTTTCCAACTCTACTTTATGTATCAAACCAGTAACTTGTAACATTCCTTGTTTGTAGAAACTCATCCAGTTTTTATAAATTGACCAATGAACCTGCCATAACAACGTCCACTGGAAGACAGTTCCATAGCTTTACCGTTCTCACAGTGACAAACCCTTTCCCAACTCTACTTTATGTATCAATACCAGTAACTTGTAACATTCTTGTTTGTAGAAACTCATCCAGCTTTTATTAAATTGACCAATGAACCTGCCATAACAACGTCCACTGGAAGACAGTTCCATAGCTTTAACGTTCTCACAGTGACAAACCCTTTCCCAACTCTACTTTATGTATCAATACCAGTAACTTGTAACATTCCTGTTTGTAGAAACTCATCCAGCTTTTTATTAAACTGACCAATGAACCTGCCATACAACATACTGGAAGACAGTTCCATAGCTTTATACGTTCTCACAGTGACAAACCCTTTCCCAACTCTACTTTATGTATCAATACCAGTAACTGTAACATTCCTTGTTGTAGAAAACTCATCCAGCTTTTTATTAAACTGACCAATGAACCTGCCATAACAACGTCCACTGGAAGACAGTTCCATAGCTTTACCGTTCTCACAGTGACAAACCCTTTCCCACTCTACTTAGTATCAATACCAGTAACTTGTAACATTCCTGTTTGTAGAAACTCATCCAGCCTTCTTATTAAACTGACCAATGAACCTGCCATAACAACGTCCACTGGAAGACAGTTCCATAGCTTACCGTTCTCACAGTGACAAACCCTTTCCCACTCTACTTATGTTATCAATACCAGTAACTTGTACATTCCTTGTTTGTAGAAAACTCATCCAGCTTTTATTAAACTGACAATGAACCTGCCATAACAACGTCCACTGGAAGACAGTTCCATGCTTTACCGTTCTCACAGTGACAAACCCTTTCCCAACTCTACTTTATGTATCAATACCAGTAACTTGTAACATTCCTTGTTGTAGAAACTCATCCAGCTTTTTATTAAACTGACCAATGAACCTGCCATAACAACGTCCACTGGAAGACAGTTCCATAGCTTTACCGTTCTCACAGTGACAAAACCCTTTCCCAACTCTACTTTATGTACAATACCAGTAACTTGTAACATTCCTTGTTGTAGAAACTCATCCAGCTTTTTATTAAACTGACCAATGAACCTGCCATAACAACATCCACTGGAAGACAGTTCCATAGCTTTACCGTTCTCACAGTGACAAACCCTTTCCCAACTCTACTTTATGTATCAATACCAGTAACTTGTAACATTCCTTTGTTGAGAAACTCATCCAGCTTTTTATTAAACTGACCAATGAACCTGCCATAACAACGTCCCACGAAGACAGTTCCATAGCTTTACCGTTCTCAAAGTGACAAACCCTTTCCCAACTCTACTTTATGTATCAATCCCAGTAACTTGTAACATTCCTTGTTTGCAGAAACTCATCCAGCTTTTTATTAAATGACCAATGAACCTGCCATAACAACGTCCACTGGAAGACAGTTCCATAGCTTTACCGTTCTCACAGTGACAAACCCTTTCCCAACTCTACTTTATGTATCAATACCAGTAACTTGTAACATTCTTTGTTTGTAGAAACTCATCCAGCTTTTTATTAAATTGACCAATGAACCTGCCATAACAACGTCCACTGGAAGACAGTTCCATAGCTTTAACCGGCTCACAGTGACAACCCTCCAACTCTACTTTATGTATCAATACCAGTAACTTGTAACATTCCTTGTTTGTAGAAACTCATCCAGCTTTTTATATAAATTGACCAATGAACCTCCATAACAACTGTCCACTGGAAGACAGTTCCATAGCTTTACGTTCTCACAGTGACAAACCCTTTCCCAACCTACTTTATGTATCAATACCAGTACCTTGTAACATTCTTTGTTTGTAGAAACTCATCCAGCTTTTATTAAATGACAAATGAACCTGCCATAACAACGTCCACTGGAAGACAGTTCCATAGCTTTACCGTTCTCACAGTGACAAACCCTTTCCCAACTCACTTTATGTATCAATACCAGTAACTTGTAACATTCCTTGTTTGTAAAACTCATCCAGCTTTTTATTAATGACCAATGACCTGCCATGACAACATCCACTGGAAGACAGTTCCATAGCTTTATCGTTCTCACATGTACAAACCCTTTCCCAACTCTACTTTATGTATCAATACCAGTAACTTGTAACATTCCTTGTTTGTAGAAACTCATCCAGCTTTTATTAACTGACCAATGACCTGCCATAACAACGTCCACTGGAAGACAGTTCCATAGCTTTACCGTTCTCACAGTGACAAACCCTTTCCCACTCTACTTTATGTATCAATACCAGTAACTTGTAACATTCCTTGTTTTGTAGAAACTCATCCAGCTTTTATTAACCTGACCAATGAACCTGCCTAACAACGTCCACTGGAAGACAGTTCATAGCTTTCCGTTCTCACAGTGACAAACCCTTTCCAGCCTCTACTTTATGTATCAATACCAGTAACTTGTAACATTCCTTGTTTGTAGAAAACTCATCCAGCTTTTTATAAACTGACCAATGAACCTGCCATAACAACGTCCACTGGAAGACAGTTCCATAGCTTTACCGTTCTCACAGTGACAAACCCTTTCCCAACTCTCTTTATGTATCAATACCAGTAACTTGTAACATTCCTTGTTTGTAGAAACTCATCCGCTTTTATTACTGACCAATGAACCTGCCATAACAACGTCCACTGGAAGACAGTTCCATAGCTTTACCGTTCTCACAGTGACAAACCCTTTCCCAACTCTACTTTATGTATCAATACCAGTAACTTGTAACATTCCTTGTTTGTAGAAACTCATCCGCTTTTTATTAAACTGACCAATGAAACCTGCCATAACAACATCCACTGGAAGACAGTTCCATAGCTTTACCGTTCTCACAGTGACAAACCCTTTCCCAACTCTACTTTATGTATCAATACCAGTAACTTGTAACTTCTGTTTGCAGAAACTCATCCAGCTTTTTATTAAACTGACCAATGAACCTGCCATAACAACGTCCACTGGAAGACAGTTCCATAGCTTTACCGTTCTCACAGTGACAAACCCTTTCCCAACTCTACTTTATGTATCATCCCAGTAACTGTAACATTCCTTGTTTGCAGAAACTCATCCAGCTTTTTATTAACTGACCAATGACACTGCCATAACAACGTCCACTGGAAACGTTCCATAGCTTTACCGTTCTCACAGTGACAAACCCTTTCCCAACTCTACTTTATGTATCAATACCAGTAACTTGTAACATTCCTTGTTTGTAGAAACCCATCCAGCTTTTTATTAAACTGACCAATGAACCTGCCATAACAACGTCCACTGGAAGACAGTTCCATAGCTTTACCGTTCTCACAGTGACAAACCCTTTCCCAACTCTACTTTATGTATCAATACCAGTAACTTGTAACAATGATTCCAAGTGTTGAATGGAGGAAAATACATTTTACCATCAGCAGAATAAATGTTATGGGTGAGGGCAGTTGGTTATTTATGGGACCTGGGGTGTTTTTATTGTAAGGTTGGATCCTCTGGTTGACATTCGAGAATCAAAGTGGCCCAAGAAAAGGATGGTTGGGGGAATGTAAACGAGCCGGATATCAATTCTATCATATGTCTGACAGTGTGTGGCCACCATTAGTCTGTGCTGGATTTAGTAAATGACTAAAATGGATTTTGATTATTGCCAGAAAGTTTATTTCTTTTTTCAGTTATATATTGAATATTCTGATTCTTTCTCAGGTCAACAACGGTCCCAGTAGGCCATGGCAGCACCGGGCAACATATCCTGGACATTCATCCTGACGGGAATTCCAGATCTTGGAGATAACCAGGAATGGTTTTCCATCCCAATGTGCCTCCTGTACGTCACTGCCTTCTTTGGGAATTTCACCATTCTGATTATCATTAAATCTGATAGAAATCTCCATCAGCCCATGTACCTGCTGCTCTCCTTACTCGCCTTGACCGATGTTGGTGTGTCATTGACCACATTACCCACAATGCTCAGCATCTTCTGCTTCAATTACAACCAGATCTACAGTGAGTCCTGCCTTGCACAGATGTATTTCCTACACGCTTTTGCAGCCATGGAGTCTGGGGTGCTGGTAGCTATGGCGATGGACCGTCTCGTTGCCATATGTGACCCACTGAGATATGCCGCCATATTAACCAACTCTGTGATAGCCAAGATGGGGCTGGTGATTGGTATACGGGCTGTTTGTGTGGTTTTCCCTATTCCATTTCTAACCAGAAGGTTTCCATTTTGTAAGTCACATGTTCTATCCCATTCCTTCTGTCTACACCAGGACGTAATAAGACTGGCGTGTGCAGACACTACAGTTAATAGCGTGTATGGACTTGTGGCCGTGCTGATGACGAAGGGCATTGACTCCATGTTTATCCTGATTTCTTATGGACTGATTCTAGGAGCTGTCATACGAATGAAAGCCAATGACGCGCGTGTAAAGGCCTTCAGGACTTGTATTGCCCACATCTGTGCTGTGTTACTCTTGTACATCCCCCTACTTGGCCTATCGGTACTGCACAGGGTAGACAAACATGCAAACCCTCTCCTTCCTATTATAATGGCCGATATCTACCTCCTGCTGCCCCCAGTAATCAATCCTGTTATTTACTGCGTCAACACCAAACAGATCCGACGCAAAATGGCTCAGCTCTTTACCAGAAGAAAAGTCGTGTTCCACACCAATGCTACACAAAGTGTGAATGTTCACTAATTGTGATGACTTTCATCTGCTCATACACGTTCATTGCAATCAACTTGATTTCCAACCTTGGTTTACTTGAGGCATCAGTAGAACTCATATTCACGTAAATACAATTATAATTCACGGGCTGAAAGGTTTTCACTTTTATTTTATTGCATTTCTCCAGAAGTTGTAAAATGGACACTGTTGGCATTTAAAGTAAATATTGGAATGCACTGATTAGTTACTCGCTTTAGTACCGTTAAATTGTGATTGGCTACTTGTTGAAGCCATGTAATTGTCCCAGCGCTCTGACTGGCTACTTCTTAAAGCACTATGAATGTCCTAATGATGTTTTCATGTCCTTAATGTCATATTTCCTGTGATTGCCCCAATGCTTCAAAAGTTTCAAATCAGTTAAGGAGCATTAGCAGCATGCAATACATTATAAAATAAAATTTACTTTCAACCGTTGCTTGGTTGGTGTTTTGGAAAGATCCTCTTTGATAGTAACATAGTTATGGAGGTTGAATAAAAAAATACGTCCATCTAGTCCAACCTTTATACCTGACTCTTTAACCCTACCTAACAGAGGAAGGCAAAAACAAACAAACAAAACGCAGTATATGTATTAATACCAGTCATTTTCAATATTTTTTTAGTTATAGAAACATATCCAACACACTTAAAAGGGTATATCCACTGCAGTTTAATTGAGGAACGGGAGGTAAAGGAGCTATGTCTTACTGCCCATTCTTCTATTAAACAATCAGGAGCATGCAGGGAATTCAATGAATTCAATCAGGAGCCTTCCTCCCACGGGTCTTGACAGAGCTTACACTGTGTGCACATAACGTATGCACATATTACCCAAGCTCCTATGGGACCTGTTTAAGAAGCCAGCACTGGAGCGCGATTAAGCACTGTAACTTGTATGTATGTATAATTTTATTTATATAGCGCCACTTGGGTACGCAGCACTGTACATTAAAAAATACAGAGTATACAAACAGGGGGATAAGTGCCATTATACAGATTAATAAAAATTAAATACAATTTCATACATTGGTTAAGAAAGCATATGTATAAATTGGTAAGGGAAAGTTTAAATATAAACTTTGAATTTGGCTTGAAATGATGCATTTTGGAAGGGAATATGTGTGTTTGCTGCAGATTTTAAAACTCAATAATGGGAATGATGAGTTTGTAGTGAACGCTTGTTTGGGACAAAAAAAACTTTTGTGTGTACCCAGCCCAAAGTG
The DNA here is from genome assembly GCA_019447015.1 of Hymenochirus boettgeri. Taxonomy (NCBI): domain Eukaryota; kingdom Metazoa; phylum Chordata; class Amphibia; order Anura; family Pipidae; genus Hymenochirus; species Hymenochirus boettgeri. The sequence goes on from CM033470.1 coordinate 348,542,451, forward strand.
GTTCTAATTTTGATCCAATCAATCAGAAAGCTAACATCTGATTGGTTAGGGCAAAATTAGCACCATTTTCAATGATAAGAACTTTTATTGTATCTCTCTGTATCTTTTTGATGATTGGTCAAATTTTTTTTTTACTTTAGTTACCCTTTAGGTACGGTTGCCACAGTAAGGGATAAGTAGATCAGTAGGTGTGTGTACCTGTGTCCGGTTGGGGGTTAAAAAAACAAACTTTTTTTGATGATTGGTCAAAATTTGTTTTTTTGACTTTAGTTACCCTTTAGGTATGACTGCAACAGTAATGGAGGGGTAGGTCAGTAGGTGTATGTAACTGTGCCACATGGGGGTTAAAAAAACAAACCTTTTTTATTATTAATCGAAAAAATTTTTTTTACTTTAGTTACCCTTTAAGTATGGCTGCCACAGTAATGGATAAGTAGATCAGTAGGTGTGTGTACCTGGGCCTGGTTGAGGGGGTATGTCTTTTGTGTTTACAACCATAAAACTATATTTTATTGAGGATAAATCTAAATTAGTTTTTTTGACTTTAGTTACCCTTTTAGTATGGCTGCCACCATAATGAATAAGTAGATCAGTAGGTGTGTGTACCTGGGCCTGGTTGAGGGGATATATCTTTTTTGTGTTTACAACCATAAAACTATCTTTTATTGAGAATAAATCTAAATTAGTTTTTTTTACTTTAGTTACCCTTTAAATATGGCTGTCACAGTAATGGATAAGTAGATCAGTAGGTGTGTGTACCTGGGCCTGGTTGAGGGGGTATGTCTTTTTTGTGTTTATAACCATAAAACTATCTTTTATTGAGGATAAATCTAAATGTTTTTTTGACTTTAGTTACCCTTTAAATATGGCTGCCACAGTAATGGATAAGTAGATTAGTAGGTGTGTGTACCTGGGTCTGGTTGAGGGGATATGTGTCTTTTGTGTTTATAACCATTAAACTATCTTTTTTTTGAGGATAAATCTAAATTCGTTTTTTTGACTTTAGTTACCCTTTAAATATGGCTTCCATGGGAATGGAAAGGTAGGTCAGTAGGTGGGTGTACCTGGGTCTGTGTGGGGGGTTGGGGGTATCACCATTTGTATTTGTGACCATGAAAAAAACTGTTTTGAAATATCCACATTTGAGGATTGTTACCATTATAGTCTATGGGAAAAAATGTCCGGAAATTCACTGATAACGCTGTAACGCTTCCACGGATTCCTTAGCTAGAAGATAGCACCCTTCTCCTATATGCCCCGCACGTCTGTACCGAATTTCATGTCTCTAGAAACTGTGGGAGGAGATACGGTCCAAAAAGCTGAAGAATAAAACGGAAGAAGAAAAAGGAGAAATAGAAAGAACAGGAATTTGGCTTTTTCAAGCCAAATTAATTATGTATAAATTGATATAAGTGCAACAAGCCTTGACACATTAGGAATGAGAACCCTGCCCCAAAGAGCTTACAATCTACGTGGGAGGGACAATATACAGATACAAGTGTGGGGGGGATGAGTTAAAGTGCTTAAAAGGGCTAACAATCATTTGTTTTGCTGATGCTCAGAAAGGTAGGATAACAGTCTAGATTGGAAAGTATTAATGGATGTCAACAGGCGAAGCGAGAAAGGGAGAGAGTCCCAAAGTTAGGGAGCAGCAAGAGAGTTTAATGCGGGAGGCAGCAGTGTTAGTTGGGGTCTGTGGAGAAGATTTCCTTGAGAGGAGCGAAGGGCACGGCTTGGAACATAAGGGACCAAGAGAGAAGATAAGTGGGAGGTGCTGTAGAGTGAAGGGATTTAAAGGTTAAAAGAAGGGTATTGAATATGATTCTTTGTTTGATGGGAAGCCACTCTATGAACTGAAGTATCGGGGTTGCGGATTCTCTTTTGGAGAAGAGCGAGATGATCCGAGCTGGTGAGTTTAAGATAGACTGGAGATAAGAGAGATGAGAGGCTGGGAATCCAAGCAGTAGAATGTTACAGTAGTCAAGACGGGAGATTATAAGGGCATGGATGAGCATTTTAGTAGTGGAGAGAGAGAGAAAAGGGCGGATCTTAGTAATATTGCGAAGGAGAAAATGACAGGTCCTAGCGACATTGTTAATGTGATGATGGAAGGAAAGAGAGGAGTCTGGGTTAATGACCATATTGTCAATAGAGATGGAGAAGGGTGGACTAGGTCCTAGTTTAGGGGGGGAAATATTAATTCCATTTTGGATAGATTGAGTTTAAGGCGACGGTGCGCCATCCAGGAAGAGATAGAGAGCAGACATTTAGAGATTTGGGATTGAACTTCAGGGGTTAGTTAGTTAGGGGTGGACAAGTAGATTTGGGTATCATCAGCATATAAGTGATACTTGAAAGAACTGATTATTTCTCCCAGAGAGATAGTGTAGAGGGAGAACAGCAACGGTCCTAATACCGAGCCCTGAGGGACCCCACACTAAGCAGAACAGGAGAGACAGAGAAAGATCTGTTAGAGAGATAAGAACTTCCCTGCTCCTGATCGTTGGGTGCACAAGTTTGGAATATGAGTTTTTTTATACAATTGATCATAGCAGAATGGCGCCGTATAGGTTGGTGGCTGGTCTAACCCTCAAGTGGTGGAATGGTCGAGCTGGCCAAGGTGAAAACGTGAAAACTGGGGGTCAGCAGATTTATGGCACACCAACACCGAGCTAGGTGGTTCCATCTGGTGACGGTGCTTAAAGGGTATGTCCACCCTTAAAAATCCTTTCTAATATGATGTTCCCCCATGTCTCCCAGCCCCAACCGCATAAATTAATTTTTCAGAAAGCCCCCCAAACTCTTACTTACCTCCCCTCGTTCCTCCGCCGCACTGCTGGCCCTCTGCTTGCGAGAATGCAAGCAGAGGGGCGGGACCGGCAGTCGCGTCTGTGATTGGCTGAGCGGCAGCCAATAACGGACGCGTCTGCCGGTCATTCAGTGCAGCGGAGGAAAGCGGAGAGGTAAGTAAGAGTTTGGGGAGCTTTTTAAAAAAAACAAACATGCGGTTGGGGCTGGGGGACATGGGGGAGCAGAATATTAAGGGGGTTTAATGCTAGGGGGAGGGATAGTAGAACGGGAGGGAGAGGGAGGGAGAGGGAGGGGGAGGGAGGGGGGAGAAGGGCTGCAGCACGCATGGCAGGAATCTCCGGGAGGCCAGGTAGCAGGCAGTGTCCTATATGGACCTGCTGGCCTCCTGGTGGGCAGTTTTTGGAACTTTGGGGGGGGACTACAGGAGAACCAGATGGAGTTGGGATGTGAGGTAAGGATTAAACTACACTACATGGTGGGGCCAGTAGTTGGGGGGATTATAGTTTTGGGGGTGGAAATGCCCTTTAATAACCATATGGGGGGGAATTGGTTAATAACCATGTAGGGGGGGAAGTTGGTTAATAACCATGTGGGGGGGAAAGATGGTTAATAACCATGTGGGGTTGGTAATAACCATGTGTGTGTGGGGGGGGGGAGATGGTTAATAACCATGTGGGGGGGGGCGATGGTTAATAACCATGTGGGGGGGGAGATGGTTAATAACATATGTAGGGGGGGGAGGGAGATGGTAATAACCATGTAGGGGGGGGGGGGGGGGATGGTTAATAACCATGTAGGGGGGGGGAGATGGTTAATAACCATGTAGGGGGGGGAGATGGTTAATAACCATGTGGGGGGGGGAGACGGGGGGGAGATGGTTATAACCATGTGGGGGGGGAGATGGAATAACCATGTGGGGGGAGAGGTTAATAACCATGTGGGGGGGAGATGGTTAATAACCATGTAGGGGGGGGAGATGGTTAATAACCATGTGGGGGGGGAGATGGTTAATAACCCGTAGGGGGGGGAGATGGTTAATAACCATGTAGGGGGGGGGGGAGAGGGTTAATAACCATGTGGGGGGGGGGAGATGGTTAATAACCATGTGGGGGGGGTTGGTTAATAACCATGGGGGGGGAGATGGTTAATAACCATGTGGGGGGGGGGGGAGGTGGTAATAACCATGTAGGGTGGGGGAGATGGTTAATAACCATGTGGGGGGGGGGAGGTTGGTTAATAACCATGTAGGGGGGGGGAGATGGTTAATAACCATGTAGGGGGGGAGATGGTTAATAACCATGTGGGGGGGGGAGATGGTTAATAACCATGTGGGGGGGAGGGGTAATAACCATGGGGGGGGGGAGGTGTTATAACCATGGTGGGGGGGGATGGTAACCATGTAGGGGGGGGAGATGGTTAATAACCATGGGGGGGGAGTGGTTAATAACCATGTGGGGGGGAGATGGTTAATAACCATGTGGGGGGGGGAGATGGTTAAAAAACCATGTGGGGGAGAGGTTAATAACCATGTAGGGGGGAGGATGGTTAATAACATGTGGGGGGGGGGGGATGAGATGGTTATAACCATGTAGGGGGGGAGGTGGTTAAACCATGTGGGGGGGGGGAGATGGTTAATAACCATGTAGGGGGGGGAGGGGGAGATGTTAATAACATGTAGGGGGGGAGATGGTTAATAACCATGTTAGGGGGGGGGGGAGTGGTTAATTAATACCATGTGGGGGGGGGAGTGGTTAATAACCATGTGAGGGGGGTGGAGATGGTTCATAAGCATGTGGGGGATGAAGTGGTTAATAATCCATGTAGGGGGGGGGGGGGGGAGGTGGTTAATAACCAGGGGGGGGGGAGAAGTTTAATAACCATGTATGGGGGGGGGGAGTGGTTAATAAACCATGTAGGGGGGGGAGGGGAGTGGAGTGGTTGAATACCATGGGGGGGGGGGAGTGGTAATAACCGTTGGGGGGGGAGATGGTTAATAACCATGGTAGGGGGGGGGAGATGGTTAATAACCCAGTGGGGGGAAGATGGTATAACCAGTTGGGGGGAGGGAGAGGTGGGGGAGTGGTTAATAACCAGTGTGGGGGGGGAGATGGTTAAAACCATGTGGGGGGGGGGAGGTGGTTAATAACCATTAGGGGGGGGGAGTGGTTAATAACCATGTAGGGGGGAAGAGGGTAATTAACCATGTAGGGGGGGAGATGGTTATAACCATGTAGGGGGGGGGGAGGGTGTGGTAATAACCATGTGGGGGGGGAGATGGTTAATAACCATGTGGGGGGGGAGGTGGTTAATAACCATGTAGGGGGGGAGAGTGGTTAATAACCATGTGGGGGGGGAGATGGTAAATAACCATGTGGGGGGGGGGATGGTTAATAACCATGTAGGGGGGGGAGAGGAGAAGGTTAATAACCATGTAGGGGGGGGAGGGGTTATAACATGTGGGGGGGGGAGGTTAATAACCACGGGGGGGAGGTGGTTAATAACCATGTGGGGGGGATGGTTAATAACCATGTGGGGGGGGGGGGGGGGGAGATGGTTAATAACCATGTAGGGGGGGGGGGGGGGTTAATAACCATGTAGGGGGGGGAGATGGTTAATTATAACCATGTAGGGGGGGGAGGTTGGTTATATACCATGTGGGGGGGGGGGGGGAGATGGTTAATAACCATGTAGGGGGGGGAGATGGTTAATAACCAGGTAGGGGGGGGAGATGGTTAATAACCATGTAGGGGGGGGGGGAGGTGGTTAATAACCATGTGGGGGGGAGATGGTTAAAACCATGTGGGGGGGGTTGGTTAATAACCATGTGGGGGGGGGGGGGGGGGGGGAGATGGTTAATAACCATGTGGGGGGGGAGATGGTTAATAACCATGTGGGGGGGAGGGGGAGATGGTTAATAACCATGGGGGGGGGGAGATGGTTAATAACCATGTGGGGGGGGAGGTGGTTAATAACCATGTGGGGGGGGGAGGTGGTTAATAACCATGTGGGGGGGAGGGGGTTAATAACCATGTGGGGGGGGGGTGGTTAATAACCATGTGGGGGGGGGGGAGATGGTTAATAACCTGTAGGGGGGGGGAGATGGGGGGGGGGGGAGATGGTTAATAAACCCTGTGGGGGGGGGGGAGATGGTTATAACCATGTAGGGGGGGGGAGATGGTAATACCATGGGGGGGGAGGGAGATGGTAATAACATGTGGGGGGGGAGATGGTTAATAACCATTGTGGGGGGGAGGAGTGGTTAATAACCATGTAGGGGGGGGGGGGAGATGGTTAATAACCATGTGTGGGGGGGAGTTGGTTAATAACCATGTGGGGGAGTTGGTTAATAACCATGTGGGGGGGGGAGATGGTTAATAACCATGTGGGGGGGGAGGTGGTTAATAACCATGTGGGGGGGGGATGGTTAATAACCATGTAGGGGGGGAGATGGTTAATAACATGTGGGGGGGAGGTGGTTAATAACCATGTAGGGGGGGGAGATGGTTATAACCATGGGGGGGGGGAGGTGGTTAATAACCATGTGGGGGGGGGGGATGGTTAATAACCATGGGGGGGGGGATGGTTAATAACCATGTGGGGGGGGAGGTGGTTAATAACCATGTAGGGGGGGGAGTTGGTTAATAACCAGTAGGGGGGAGATGGGTTAATAACCATGTGGGGGGGAGATGGTTAATAACCATGTGGGGGGGGAGATGGTTAATAACCATGTAGGGGGGGAGATGGTTAATAACCATGTGGGGGGGGGGGGGATGGTTATAACCATGTGGGGGGGGGGGGGTTGGTTATAACCATGTGGGGGGGGGAGATGGTTAATAACCATGTGGGTGGGGGGAGGATGGTTAATAACCATGTGGGGGGGGGGGAGATGGTTAATAACCATATGTAGGGGGGGGAGATGGTTAATAACCATGTGGGGGGGGGAGATGGTTAATAACCATGTGGGGGGGGGGAGGGTGGTTAATAACCATGGGGGGGGAGGTGGTTAATAACCATGTGGGGGGGGGTGGTTAATAACCATGTAGGGGGGGGGAGGTGGTTAATAACCATGTGGGGGGGAGATGGTTAATAACCATGTAGGGGGGGAGATGGTTAATAAACATGTGGGGGGGGGAGATGGTTAATAACCATGGGGGGGAGGTGGTTAATAACCATGTGGGGGGGGAGATGGTTAATACCATGTGGGGGGGAGGGGAGGTGGTAATAACCATGTGGGGGGGAGGGGAGGGGAGGGAGATGGTTAATAACATGTAGGGGGGAGGTGGTTAATAAACATGGGGGGGGGAGTGGTTTATAACCATGGGGGGGGGAGGTGGTTAATAACCATGTGGGGGGGGGGAGATGGTTAATAACATGTAGGGGGGGGAGTGGTAATAACCATGTAGGGGGGGAAGTTGGTTATAACCATGGGGGGGGGAGATGGTTAATAACCATGTAGGGGGGGAAGTTGGTTAATAACCATGTGGGGGGGAGGTAATAACCATGTAGGGGGGGGAGATGGTTAATAACCATGTGGGGGGGGAGTATGGTTAATAACCATGTGGGGGGGGGGAGGGGGGGAGATGGTTATATAACCCATGTAGGGGGGGGGGAGATGGTTAATAACCTTGTAGGGGGGGGGGTGGTTAATAACCATGTGGGGGGGGGAGATGGTTAATAACCATGTGGGGGGGGAAGTTGGTTAATAACCATGTGGGGGGGAGATGGTTAATAACATGTGGGGGAGGATGGTTAAAACCAGTGGGGGGGAGTGGTTACAGGGGGGGGGGGGGAGATGGTTAAACCATGGGGGGGGGAGGTGGTTAATAACCATGGGGGGAGGAGGGAGGAGTGGGTAAACCATGTGGGGGGGGGAGATGGTTTAATAACCATGTAGGGGGGGGGGAGGGGTGGTTATAACCAGTGGGGGGGGGAGATGGTTAATACCATGTGGGGGGGGAGATGGTTAAAACCATGTAGGGGGGGAGGGATGGAGGGGAGGACGATTGGTTAATAACCAGGTGGGGGGGAGATGTAATAACCATGTGGGGGGGAGGATGGTTAATAACCATGTGAGGGGGGAGTGGTTAATAACAACCCATATAGGGGGGGGAAGTGGTTAATACCATGTGGGGGGAGGTGGTTAATAACCATGTAGGGGGGGGGAGTGGTTAATAACCAGTGGGGGGGGGGGGAGATGGTTAATAACCATGGGGGGGAGATGGTTAATAACCATGTGGGGGGGAGATGGTTAATAACCATGTGGGGGGAGATGGTTAATAACCATGGGGGGAGGTGGTTAATAACCATATGGGGGGGGAGTGGTTAATAACCATGTGGGGGGGGAAGTTGGTTAATAACCATGTGGGGGGGGGAGATGGTTAATAACCATGTAGGGGGGGGGGGGGTGGTTAATAACCATGGGTGTAGGGGGGGAGATGGTTATAACCATGTAGGGGGGGGAGGGAGTGGAGTTAATAACCATGTGGGGGGGGGGAGATGGTTAATAACCATGTGGGGGGGGTGAGAGGGAGCTGGTTAATAACCATGTGGGGGGGGGAGGTGGTTAATAACATGGGGGGGGGAGTGGTTAAACCATGTGGGGGGGAGATGGTTACTATAACCATGTGAGGGGGGGGGAGGTGGTGGTAATAACCATGTGGGGGGGGGAGATGGTTAATAACCATGGGGGGGGGGAGAGATGGTAATAACCATGTAGGGGGGGGGAGATGGGTCTAACTGTGGGGGGGGGTTTATAACCGTGGGGGGGGAGATGGTTAATAACCATGTAGGGGGGGGAGATGGTAATAACCATGTGGGGGGGGGGAGATGGTTATAACCATGTAGGGGGGGAGATGGTATAACTAACCATGTGGGGGGGGGGGAGGGTTAATAAACATGTAGGTGGGGGGTAATGTGGGGGGAGGGAGAGGATTAATAACAATGTAGGGGGAGCGGATGGTTGGTATACACAATGTGGGGGGGGAGGAGGTGTTTAAAATGATTCTTAAACAATACTTATCTTGATACGGTGAGTGTACAATCTTGTCTTGTAGCATGTATGGACCCCGTTACATTCTGTATCCACATTAGTTTTGAACATGTGTTGATGAAACCCATTTTCAAGCAAATATAACAGACAAGAAGGACCCAGCATAGGACGTCATTCAATTTGGTGATCTAAACAATCCCCAATGTAGGAAGGATGATAATTAACACAAGACCCCAATCTGATTGGCTGTCCAGGAGCTCCCCCATCATTCTCGTGAGGATGAAGTGAGACATCTTGGGGAGAGTCCAGGTCCCCTCATTCTTGTTTTCCTTGGTCATCCCATGTGGTTTCAATAATGACATCTCCAGCTTGTCCTAGGAGATCACAGGGTACTAACCCAGGAATATATTGTCACCCCACTGGAAACAACTGGTAAAGGAAAAAGGCTAAGGGGGCACCTGCACACTGGAGACAATCCAATTGGCAGCTCCTCAGCACCTGCAGGTAAGTGATTATTAGATGCTGCACCAGGTAGGTTCAACACTGGGTTCTAATCCTCTCTTGGCCTTTTCCCCCTGTGTTTACTGGTTCCCTCCAGTCATTAAGACATACTGAGAGATTGTTAAGGCTCTTTAGAAAAGTGACATGTGAATGGGGTTAAATAATGTTAAAGCATTGTGTGTATGTCCAGCGCTTTATAGTAAATACAATGTGCAATGCAACTATACGGTGTATAACACCCTTTCATAATTAGTTTATAATTTTCTCTGATAGGATTGTGGGAGTGTAGTTTTCAGCCATATGGACAGAGTTATTCAATGTACCAATTGATTTTGTAAGTGTCACTGGTCCCCCCGGCTCTCACCCTTCATCTTATAGTGGTTGCTGTTAGTTAGTGGGCGGTACTGGACCTTGTGGCAGTTAGTCGGGGCCCCCAAAGTGGTTATTGGGGTCAATAGCCTCATGGCGGTTAGCTGGGGCCCCGGTCCCCATGATTGTGAGTTACGGTCCTCATGGTTGTTAGTTGGGGCCCTGGTCCCCATGGTAGCTAGTCGCAGCCCCGTGGTTGTTTAGTTATGAGTCCCATGGGGTTAGTTGAGTTGGCAACCCCAAGTTCCCCATGGTTGTTAGTTGGGGCCCTGGATTTCCCAATGGTAGCTAGTCGCAGCACCGTGGTTGTTAGTTATGGCCCCATGGTGGTTAGTTGGGGCCTGCGTCCCATGGTAGCTAGTCGCCAGCCGTCCCGTGGGTGTTAGTTATGGTCCCCATGGA